>NW_021025899.1:1133769-1177724 GCF_004153795.1 Camellia sinensis
TTGGTGAAAAGTCCACTATTATCACATGTTATTTGATTTGATTTTTATTTGTTATTTGATTTTATTTTATTTTTAAATTTGGTTATAAAACAATATGAGTTTGAAAAATCATCGAAAAATCACTGGTAGCCGACTGACAATAATAGTTGACAATTCATGAAGATGAGTGAATATAAAGATGAATAGATAAGTTATATTAGCCTACAAAGAATTGACATTTGGATAGATAATTGAAACAGATAACAAGTGTATAAATAAGTAATATTTGAATAAGTAAGTAAATTTTAAACAAATAAATATCCTTTTAAAAATATTAATGTTCTTTTAATTCAAAAAGATTTACATTTAAACCTGTGGATCTAAAAGTTTAAAAAATGGGGCTCTCGTGTGCTTCTAATAATAAATTGTATATAATTTTTTTTAAAAAGCCATTTTTTAGGAAAATGCTATAAGTTTTAAATTTTTTACCAAATAAATGACTAAATGTCTCACATGGGTGTAGGTTCACAAAATTGCGAACTCCATACCTATGTAAAATATTTGATTATTTGTTTAGTAGAAAATTTAATACTCCTAACATTACCCCATTTTTTAAGCACTAATATAATAACAGGACTGATACAGGCCCCCTCAGTTTCTCACCCCCACCACCCCCACACACACGTGGGGGTTGGTGAGTGGGGGAGTAAAAAAAAAATAAATAAATAAAAATTATTTTTGACCAATGAAAAGAAGAGGGGGTCGTGGGGGTCACAGTCCCGAGGGGATCTCAGTCTTTTTTCATATAATAATATAACAACTGTTACATCAATTAACAAAAACAATTATAAGTAAATATTTGGTAACATTTATATCAATAATTTTTTATTTATTTTTATAGAATTTTTAATAATTATAAACAAAACTTGTTTTGTTTTGGTTTTAAAATGTCATAAATAGTTTACAAAATTTACTAAACACACAAAAAAAAAAAAAATAGTTTCACTTATTTATTTTTAATTTTTTTTCTCTTCTGGTTGCAGACCTGAGGGTTTGAGTTGTTGGCTCGAGCGAGCATTCTTTCGCTCGAGCGCACTTTTGAGTTTTTGGCTCGAGCGAGAACTTCTTGGCTCGAGCGAGAGTTTTCTGTGTCTGGTCGCTCGAGCGACAAAGGATTCGCTCGAGTGAGCGTGTTTTATATCAGCGGACAGTAGCATTTTGAACATCACCGGACAGTAGCGTTTTGAACATCACTTTTTCATCTTCTTTTTTTTTTTATTAAACCTAGATTCGAGACTCTCTCTCTCTCTACACTTATATTCTCTCTAAGAATTGATCTCCCTAGAGCGTGAATCTAGCCTAGGGCCATTGTTAAAAAGATAGAGGGCACTGAGAGCTTTGTTTTAATCTGAAAAAGTTTGGATTTGGAGCAAGTTGATCTTGGTGTCTTCATCTCCTTTGTGGCTTAAACTTCAAGGTAGGGATATCCTACTCCTCTCTATGGATTTTTTTGGTAAAAGTTTGGGGCTTTTGTGCTATTTTACAAAAGTTGGGATTTTATTCATAATAAACCTAGATGCATGTTTGGCATAGAGAAATGGAATAGATGTTGAATCATTGATGAAAGTAGGACCTAAGGGTTGAAATGTTAATTATGGGAATTGACCTAATTACATTGTTTAATTAATTAGGATAATTAATTGTGAGGAATGAGGAAATGAAATGTTGGTTGAATATCCATTGTGCATTTATTTTCTGTTTAGAAATAACTACTTTGGGTTATCGATGGAGGATAGTCGTGATTGTTGTAGACAATGCATGATGATTAGGCAAACGAAAACTATTCAATGGAATGTGTCGTGGAACTTGACGGTTGATAGAATACATTAGCTGTATGTATTGAGTGATTGTATATAGAACCATTGTGTTTGTATACGTTATGTGTAGAGGAGGAGATGGGGGATGTACTCCGCGGTTTAGGGAAAGATAGGGGATGTACCTCTAAACCGGATAGTGTTGGGAGAAGATAGGAGATGAACTCCGTAGATACAGCTCATATGCTTGTTTAGAGAAGTGAAGATAGAGCTCATATGCTTATCTTTGTGATGTGTGGATACAGCTTATATGATTATCTGTGAATGTGGGATATTGTTGTTATACATATCTGTTGAGAAGGTGGATATAGCTTATATGCTTATCTGTGAATGTGGGATATAGTTTTCATACATATCTGTTGTGATGATGATAGAGCTAATATGCTCATCTGTTGAAAAAGGAAAAATGAAAAGTAACTTGGACTCATAAGTCGTATGACATAAATATGTGATTTATGTGAATGTGTCAGTGCTGACCATCTATCAATTGCTAATCTTTTAGTCATTGTTCATGGTTGGTTTAGTATATTTCTACTGGGCTGTGACTCACCCTATATGGGAATATCATTTTCAGGTACAGGTAGCATGCCACCTCCAAGGACATAGCTGGGAGGCTAGAGGCAGGCATAATCAGCGAAGTGGCAATCTTGAAAGCATTAGCATCACAAACTTCTCTGAAATGCTTGATTCGGGTTGGATTCGCATCTAACAACTCATAGCCTCACTGAAATAAAAATGTATTACATGTAAATTCAAGCCAAGGGCTTAATGTGTATGAGTTAGTACTCTTTGGTTGTAACCAAGTGTTAACTTGGAAAGCTGTAAGCCCGTAGGGCATTTGCTTTTGTTGTTAACATGTAATACTTTTTGTAATGAAACTCTGATAAATGAAAGAATGTGGAACTTTGAAATATCAATGCATGTCTTATTTGTTGGGTTTAATGTAATTATTTTGGGGGCGTTACAGTAGGCACAAAATTTGCTGGTTTCAGGCTGATGACATAAGCTGTGTGTGACGGACAGACGTTGATTGTTGACCTAGTATCGACCAACACCACTGGTACCCACTTTTCTCTGCACTCCACTGATATGTACATAGGTTTGTTGTGTGCTGAACCTTCTGGCGGCAGTTCACCGCCTCTTCTTCCAACTGTTTTTCCTTCTACTTCTCAACCTCTTTAATTTTCCCAAAGGCTTCAGCTTGGTCCAAGTGCGGGTGTTTGAAATACAGCCTACTCCTCGTCATGTGGTCAATCTCTTCAGAGTACCAAGTATTATCGGGCAGGAACTCATCCCAATCCTCCTCAGTGTGGGCCAGATGCTGATCATCATCTTTCTACCATAAACCTCCGGCAACCAACAAACAATTGCCTGGTTCCGGTCTGATCATTCTCGCGTCAGAAATATCCCTCGCAAGGATTTGAGTTGTTCTAGCTTTCTGTTTTTCTTGATCCCTTTCTTGTACAAACTACTTCAATGCGGCTTCTTTCTCTATATCCACAGTACTAACAATGCCTATTTCCTGAGCTAAATTCTCGATGCTGGTGTTCTCCGGCAATTTCCCCTTTTCCTTAGACATTCTGGCCACTGCAGCTATTCTTGCTTTCTTTTCTTCAGGTTTTGGTTTAGTTCCTTCCTCCCTGTTAGGTTCATCAGTTAACCACCCCGAGTTGTTCGTCAACCCATTCAAATCAAACCAGTCAATCTGCACGTCTCCCTGATCTTGTTCGTCATAGAACTGCAAATTGTCTAAGTCTTCCTCCAGCTTCGCTAGATCGTCCAAACCTTGGCTCGGGCCATCCTCTTGAACCGCATTGACCTTCGCTGCTATGAACAATACCACTTCGGGCTTGGCTTGATCAATTGGCACAATCTGACAGTGCTGGTCATACACCCCCTCAGTCAAATCCTCAGAGCGCTCTGGCAGCAGACTTATACTTTCTTCCAAGGCCAACCTCTCTTCTTTTACCATTGTCACCACCACGGGTTCAGGTTGAAGTGTGAATCTGTCTATCATGCACAAGTCTGTGCTTTCAGGAATGAACACAGCCGGCTTGGGTAGGTGGGAAGGGGTGATATATACACTGGGATTGTATGGGATGGCCAGTGTATGTATTAGGTTTAGGTTCTAGGGTAGGGGAACTTGATTGTGGGTCGGGAGAGGGTTAGTGGTTACATTTGGCTTTTTAGGTGGTGCTATCACCTTGTTGTCGATGAGATCTTGAATCTCATGATGCAACCTGTAGCATTGGTCAGTGTCATGACCATGCTGCTAGTGAAAAACGTAGTATTTGGCTAGGTTGTGTTTAGGTGGGAGAGGATCGAGTAGTGGGCGTGGCTCTAACGGCTTAAGATGCCCCTTTTTGATCAGCACCTTCATGGCTTGGGATAAAGGCATGTAGAGTGAGGTAAAGACCTTTTGGGATCAGGCGTGGTTGTTTGAGGTTTGTGGAGTTGTGCTGGTGAAAGGATTGGTGGTCTTGGCTGTAATAGTGACAACATTCACATTAGATGGCCGTGCAGTTGTGCTTCCACTAGTAGTTGCATTGGAACTACGCGTGAAAGGCCTCTTGGCCTGCTCCTTCTCATCGGTTATCAACCCTTATTTTATTGCATCTTCAATCTGAACCCCTATCTCATGGAGCTCAGTGAATGTAAATAACGGTAAAACGATCATCTTCTGCAATAATTTCCCTTGCAGATTACGGACCACCATCCTGATTTGATCCTTCTCAGATGGCCTGGTAGTCATCATCGAAGCCTTGGTCCTCCACCCTGTTACAAAGTCTAAGAAGCCCTTCTTTGGCTCCTGACGAGTTATGACGAGATCACGGGTTGTGACCTCGATTTGCGTGTTATAAGAGTACTGTGTAATGAAGGCCTCAGCCATTTCCTCCCAGCTCCACTTTACTGGATCCTCCAGTTTTGCATACCAGATAGCCACCATTCTCGACATGGTTCGGTTGAAAAGCGACAACTTTTGGAGTCTGGTGAGGCCCATCGGCCACAGGATATTAGAGAACAACCGCAGATGAATTATGGGATCTCCAGAACCATCGAACAGATCTATATGTGTGTAGACACCCCATTTCTGACCGACCTTAAGACTCAGACGTCATCGATTGAGCACTCAGTGATGGCGCATGTTGTGCTCGTTCTGAGGTTTCGGAGTTTCAACTGAGAGCCTTACCCCCGGACCCTTTTGTGCTTTGCCTCGGTTTGTGAACCAGGACTTGTTTTCTCTTCCTAAAGGGAGGAAGAGGTCTCGTAGACCATCTCTCAATGGCCATAGGCTACTTTTCGTGGTCGTAGGCCACTTTTCCCGTTTGGAGACCAGTTTTTGGTTTTCAGAGCCGTCGACCATGCGCCTCGGTTCGGGACCGTTTAACTTTCTGCATTTGGCACGGTTTTTGGCACACACCTTGCTTCCCCTCTCTAGAGGGACACTGTGGCCCAGGAGACCACCTTTGTGGTCGCACGCCACTTTCGTTGCTTAACAGCCTGTTTCTGGGGCACCCGGCTGTGCGTTTTGCCCCTCTCGAACCCTCATTTTGCATCCGTCTTGGTTGATTTTTGGCATGGACCTTGTTTTCATTGTTTGGGAGGTGGTACAAGGGTGGGAGACCACCTTTTCTCCTTGGAGACCACTTTTCTCCCGCCAACCAGTTTTCTTATCAGGAAGCTGGTCTCCTTGGTCTTTGAGCCACATTTACTGGTCTCCCACCATACCACTAGCTTGCATTCGGTTGGGAGACCACCAAATGGAGCCACCGACCAGTTTTCTTTGAGTTGAACCTTTTGAATTGGTCGGCCGACCAAGGGAAGTGACTGGTCGACCACCTGAACTGGTCAGCCTGCTCCCTCCAGTTTTGTCTCTGTGAGTGCTTGCCAACTGTGCCAGCTGGAAGGCACAAACTACATCTTCAACCTTGTTTTTTAGCTTCTTTGAGAAGCTTTGGTCCCTTTTGGCTATAAGAGAGGTCCTCCTCTTCCTTGGCACAAGTTCAGAACTTCTTGGAAGGCAAAATATAGATATGTCCCTCTATAGCTCTCTATTTTGGCTCCAAGTGTGCATGGTTCTTGGTCTAATTCACCACACCTCATAGCCACACACCTCCACCATTGATCTAAGGTTCTTAGAGGGTACTTTCAGAGGTTAAAGGTTTGGTTTTTGGTCCCAAAACCAGCTGGTTTTTGCTGAGCTCCAAGGGTAACTTATTTCCCCTCTTTTAAGCTTTATTTTGATCCATCTCTTAGCCTTATTTGCATGCATATTTGAGCTTTGTTGTCAACTAAAAAAATTCTTGCTTTGAGGTCCTTTTGATGTTTGTTTAAGGCCCTTTTGGTGTTGAGGGTCTTCTACCCTCTTGCATTCTTGTTTTAGCCTTGTTTTGTGCCATGCCATGAAGCCTTTGAGCTAGTTCTTACTTGGACTTTTAACCACTAAAATCCAGTGGATTTTCAGTGGTTGTTACATGGTTTTGAGGTCCTAAACCAGAGAGGGGTGACCCTCTCTCTTGTTGTCTTGTTTACTAGCATTTTTGGCCTATCAAAGGAGCATACATTTGCATGTTTTCAAAGCTTAGTTCAGGCCATTTTTGGTGACTTTTAGGACCTACCTAGACTCTATCTAGGGCTGGTTTGGTCCCTTTCTGTTTGCTTCTTGCATGGGTAGAATAACACCTCTTATAGCCTATCAAAGGAGCATGACATTCTTGCATGCATTGATCATGTTTCAGTGGGTTTTTGGGCTTTATTTGGCATGTCATGTCTCTGACTTTTTCTGGTTTGGTAGCCTCTCACATGCTTCATATGCTTGTAGTGTAACTCATGCTTACTAGCTTAGAATGCATGTTGTTTTGGCCCTTGATTGTAGCACATTTTGGCTATGATCTAAACTGATTTTATTCATGATTTGGGCTGCCTTAGCTCTATTTTGAGGTCCCGTGGTCGAATGATGCTTTTCATGCATGCTTGTAGTGTAATACCCTTGACTAGCTTCGAGTTTTGAAGGCTCTTGCATGCTTAACTTGAGTTGTTTTCCTGTTTTGGCATCATTGAACATGTTATTTCAGAACGTATACTTGTGCCATATTCCCATGTTTTCCACTCTTTAAATGCGTTCGAGAGTTGTGCTTGTTTGCCTCATTTTTGGGCTATTGCATGAGCTTCATTTTTGTGCATTGCAAGCCATCATTTTAGTCCATTTTGCCACTGTTTGGGGTTTGTTTGGTCATGTGGGCATCGCTTTGCATACCTCTAGTGTAATACACTTCACTAGTTTCGGTAATTGTGCCATCCAACATGCATCGGGTGAGTTGTTTGCATGATTTGGGACCATCTTGTATGTCATTTCAGAGCTGGAACATGTATCATTGTATGCCATATTTCATCCTTGTCATGCTGTAGTAGAGTTGCACTTTGTTCCTTAAGTTTGGTCCCTTGCATTTGTGCATGTTTGCGTGTACCTTGTTGCCTCATTTTCATCATATTGGCCACTGATTTGGGTGTGTCCGAGGCCCACCCATCTTGGTTTAAGTCCATCTTGCATTGTGTATGCCCTATAGTCTATGTTATCGCATGTTTGATCATTGTATTGCGTATGCCACGTTCATAACATTGCGTATGTTAGTGCATTGTATATGCATGCCATATAATCCATTTTGCATCGAGTATGCCATTGTAGTTCATAGCATTGAGTATGCCGCGTTGTCGCATGATTGATCATTGCATTGCGTATGCCTTGTTCACTTCATTGTGTATGGTAGTCTTCACATGTGCATTGTGTATGACATATAGTATCATGTGCATTGAGTATGCCATTGTTAGTTCGTAGCATTGCGTATGCTAGTTTGCATGTTTGCACGTCATCCTTTGCATGTTTGCATGACTTGGTTGCATCGCCTTAGGATTGCATGCTTGAGGTTGCATTGTGCATGCCATTCTACTTGTTGCATTGTGTTTGGAATAGGAGTTAGTCCAAATACGGGAAATGAGGAACGTTTCATATTCCAAGTGATGAAATGTGCCTCGAATCTCGGTCGCCGACACTCTTGACTAACACATGATAGAGTTTAGGCATTTATGTGTTTATGTGTGCATTCATTTCACATAGAGTCGTGCAATCCGACTCCTCGGCCATCATGCATCGAGATGCGTAATTGGTGGCCCGAGGATCAAGAACTACACTCCCTAGAGCTTATGCAATGATAGGGAGAGTGGTCGTGCACATATGTGTTGCAAATACCTTGCTTTCTCTCTCTCTTGCCTTTGTTGCAGAAAATGCAGAAACCAGGAGAAGAAACTGGTCAGCTGACTAGGTTTTCTGGCAGGCCGACCACCTTTTCTGGTTTTCACCACCAAGGGTGGTCGGTAGGTGGTCTACAATGCCTATAGCTGGTTGGCAGCCTCCCCCTAGATTCCCAGGGTAGAGTTTCATCTCCTTAGAGCTTTGTGCAAGTTTCTGAAATCAATTGCAAACAAAGGCAAGCCGGGACATCGCGATGGATTTCCTGACAAGGCGACTCAGGCATGCATGCATCCTTTATCATTCAAGGCAGAGCTGAGGCAATCCATTTCATGTAGCTTGCATGCTAGTTTATTTGTTTCCTTAGTTAAATTTGTTAATTAGCTAGTGTTGTGCAATAATTAGCTGTAATTCGTTATTCATTTGGGTTGTGTAATAATTAGTTAACTCGATTCTGTATTATTTATTCGGACCCTTCGAGAGAGGGCAATGTTGTAACAAGTGTGCGTGTGTGTGATGTATGTCTTCCAACCCCACATCTTTCTCCCTTTTATTTACCAGCTTATGATGGTTAGTTTTAGGACACGTTTTAATTAGCATCTTTATGCTCATATGTTTGCATCCATTCATCTGTCTTGCATGCACCGAGCTCGGTGCATCATACTAACTGCATCGTATTTCAATTCCAAGTTGAATACATGTTACCTATAGCATCTCATATGCCATCTTAGAATAGCCGAGCATATCTTAGTTGCATTCTTGCATGTGTTGCACTAGGCATCTCAGCATAGTTAGGATTCATGCATGTCTTCTAATTTGCTTCTTTTTTGGCTCGGAGTACTCGGTAAGTGTTTATGCTTTAGCATCCTTGCATGCGTGTGAGTGACTGCCATGATAGCATGCTTACCATGAGGCTATGTGCTTATGTGATATAACTGCCTAAATGCCTGTGGGTGAAGGTTGGGTTGTTTGAATTAGAATAATTCGTCGAAACCCGGGTTTTAGCCTGCTTGCGAGCAGCAAACTTCAATCCATTTTCAAAACAAACGGATATGTGATTCTTTGTTCCAACTTAGGCAATCTAGTCTATACTTGTATGCTGTGCGCATCACATAGTAATTCTAGGTTAATAACCGGAATAAGAGCACATGTGTTTTGAAAAACAAGATATCATGCTTAGTAGTGGCCGATCTTTGATCGGGCGAGCGGGGGTGCTCATGAAATGACCTTCCCCAATCGTACCCAAGTTCCCGAGCTGAGGCAACTTTGGTGATGACGGACACGTGGCCTTAGGCACGAGTCAGGATTTTCTAAATTCTCCCAATATAAAATATTTAGGTGGCGACTTTGTATCTGGCAAAACAGTCCATGTTTGGCACTTCTTTCTAAAATCAGTTTTTCAAAACGATTTACCGGATTTGGACTCTTTGGTGATTTATCGATCTTGCATTGCTCTTTGCGAGATTAGATTCAGGACTGTGACATCGAGTCCGAACTGTGGTGAGCCCAATGAACAAAATGGGATTTTTACCGGGACGTTCAGGGACGTCTACAGTTTCTGGCGACTCTGCTGGGGAGTTAGAGAACTTGACTCGAACTCATGATATCTTGTTTTGATTACACTTATGTGTTTCTTTGCATTACATTTGCATTGGTGCGCCTAGGACACCGTGTTTGCCATCTGCTATCCCTGAATGGTTTGCAGGAGGCTGTGTGCTATAAGGCTGACCGGTTACAGGCTCTGCCATGATGGGAACACAAGCCCCGATTTTTATCGGGGCACCTTTTTTGACCATTCGACCTAGTGCATATTCGGAAACTGTAGTGACCATCCCAAACTAGGACAGGTTACTTACCCGATTATAGGTTGTTTGAAACCACTGCGTGTGTAGTGAAACCCTAGCTCCTGACAAAATAAGACAAGGAAACCCTACCCCACCATAGGGGTGTTTTGGCTCTCATTTGCTTGCTATGTGCTTTTAGAGTGTGTCTCTACAAGAATACACATATCAGTTTGCAAGTCTGGGTATCAGGCATGAGGGCATCAATATTTTGGGGAAATCAGTTTTACCTGAGGGTATCAGTTTACAGGCAGAATTCAGTAGAGAACACAGTCATTCTGCTATGCTCAAAATCTGTTTTGTTGAAATGGGGCTGAGATGTTGTCTGTTTTCCCTTTTTGTTAGGGAGGGTAGTCGTGGAACTATAGCTTCAGAGGGCTCCAATATCCCCCAGGTACATTGGATTCGTGCTAATAGACTTTGTCAGGTCAGAAATTCAGTTCAGAGCAACCAGTGTTTCCTTCGCCATTTGTAAGGCAAGAAAAGGCCAATCAGGAACAGGTCACCCGTTCGACAGTCCCCAGTTCAGCGGTCATTATCCACCTTACCTGTGCGCAGTTGGGTTGAGATATCTGCTTTTACCTCAGGGAGATATACCGGTTGTTCAGTTAGATCATCAGAGCAGTATGATAGGAATGGAGGAGATGATGCATCAACTCCAAGAAAGAATGAGAACCATGCAACACGACGTTGTCCGTCAAGTAGAATTTGCCAAACAACAGGCTGAGGTCATGGCTCAACAGGCAGAGTTAATTGCCAGGCTACAACAGCAAACCGGAGCATCTGCTTCACACCAAGCTCCTCCCCCGCCAAGAGTGTCAATACTCGGGGAGACAACTAATGTCCAGGAAGATACGGACATTCCAACAGGGCCGGCTCCGCCCCCAATCCTGCCCCAACTATCCAAAGCACAGACCAACCTACCAGATTCACCCTTTGAGTTTGAGGTGGACCCTACAGCATTGAAAGTGAGCAAGCTCGAAAAGTTGTTCAAGAAGTCTCAGGGCGTGAAGTCCATTTCGGATATTGAGGATGGGTACACTGATTCGGTTGTGACTCTGCCAGACCGATTCAAAATGCCGCATATCGACCGCTTCGACGGCTCTGGAGACCCAATGGTGCACCTCCACTTGTTTTCCGATATCCTGAGGCCAATGGGTTTGACCACAGCCCAAAAGATGTCACTATTTGGCCGCACCATGTCTGGGATAACCGTAATCTGGTATGCGAAATTGGAGGACTCTGTGAAATAGAACTGGGAAGAGTTGGCTGAGGCCTTCATTGCTCAATACTCCTACAATACACAGATCGAGGTCACAACTCGTGATCTCGAAGTCACCCGCCAAGAGCCAAAGGAGAGTTTCTCATAGTTCGTGGCGAGATGGAGAGCAAAGGCCTCAATGATGACTACAAGGCCTTCCGGCAAAGATCAGATCAGGATGATTGTTCAGAATCTACATGGCAAGATGTTGCAAAAGATGGTCGTCCAACCTTTGTCTACCTTTCCAGTCTTTCATGAAATGGGAGTTCAAATTGAGGATGCCATCAGACAAGGGATCTTTGTGGAAGATAATGAGCCTTTGAAGAGGAATGTTGCTCACAATTCCAATGCTACTGCTAAAGGTGGCACAGCTGCGAAATGCTCAGAAGTAGACACTATCACCCCTTCCCTCAATGGCCAAAAACCAACCACTTCAAATCGGCCCCAAGCCCGAAAATTCCATCTTCTTTACCTGAGTCTCTCTCAAACTTTGAAAATGCTGCAAGAAGAAGGGCACCTAGAACTCCTAGAACCCTAACCCCTTCCAAATCCTCTTTCATCAAGATATGACCCAGCTAAATACTGTGTCTATCATCAACAACACGGTCATGATACGAACCGTTGCATCCACCTCTGTCATAAGATTCAGGGTTTTATTGACAAAAAGACCCTAGCTCCACCAAAAGGACCTCAGGTTAGTACTGACTCGTCACCTCCCCACCTCAACCTCATCCATACACTACCATCCACCTTCGACCCGAACATATACATCACCCCGGCCCATCTACCAAGCCTGAGGTGTTTATTCCAAGAAGCATGGACTTATGCATGATGGGTGCACCTGAACCCCAATCATCTCAAACTCGTGAACCCACTACTTCTGAGTTGATGAAAATGATTGAAGATCTTCAAAGAACTGTGACAAATCTGGCCTCTGGGACAGTGGCTCCCTCATCGACCACATCATATGCTAGGAGTTTCATGACAAAAGGCTCCCCAATCTCGGGACAGGTTGTATAGGAAGAAAGGTCAATCCCTTGGCAAAGTGGAGGCAAGAAGTAAGAACAAGGTAGGAGCAGGAATTGGTCCCCATGAACACCCTCAGTGGGCTGTTGAGGCTTTGAAAGCCGAGGGACTGAACAAACAGCAAGTGCTTGCAGTGGTTGCAAAAACTGTGGATGATGCTTTTGCCACTCAAGTTGGGGGCAGCCTGGATCAAGGGGCAAGCCGAGACAAGGGATGTCATACCAGAAATACCCCTTTCAGCTCCAATCCTATACTCAGAAGCAGCTCCAATCCTATACTCAGAAGAGATCATCAAAAGTCAGCACCTGCAGACCCCTTTGCTGGTACATCCAACGCAACCAGCTCACAACCTGCCAAATACCCACCTCGGGGCCAAAGGGTGTTCACCCCACTGTACATGTCTCTGTCAACAGCCCTGAGGGTCCTGATCAAAAAGTGGCATCTGAAGCCCCTGGAGCCACAGCCATTACTAGACGAACTTCCTCTCTCCCACAACCCGACTAAGTACTGTGCCTTTCATCAACAAGCCGGCCATGATACTGACATATGTTTTCATCTTCGTCACGAAATACAAGATCTGATTGACGACGGGGTCGTTGCCGCACCAAGCTCTGTAAAGTCTATCGACACTGGATCGGTGAACTTAGGGGATAATGTGATAACGTGATCGGGGGATGAACCACCTGCAGGCGGCACTCGATTTACTCCAGACGTGGGAATGACACGAACTGTTTTGAGCAATATGCAAATACTAGTTTTTGTACTTTCTGACTTGGGTGTTGCGTCAGTCCTGTGGTTTTGTTTTGAGTCTGTCTCTTTATTTTGAGTCAGTCTTTTTGATTAAGGGTCTATCTTGTTGTATCGAGTCAGTCCTGTTTTGTTAGAGTCGGGTGATTTCGAGGGTGTTACCTCAGACATCACTTGCTTGTTTTGGTGTTTGTCTTTTACACTCTTTTGAGTTTGTTTCTGCCGTAGAGCCAGTTACACCAAAAGATCTGAATGAAATAGCAGTGGTTTTCATGCTTTTGTGTTTGTGTCTGCCTTGAATCAGTTGT
Organism: Camellia sinensis; assembly: GCF_004153795.1. Taxonomy (NCBI): domain Eukaryota; kingdom Viridiplantae; phylum Streptophyta; class Magnoliopsida; order Ericales; family Theaceae; genus Camellia; species Camellia sinensis. The sequence goes on from NW_021025899.1 coordinate 1,147,053, forward strand.
GCCAGAAGTTTAGAATGGAACAACAGTAAATTTTCTCCTGCTTTTCTGTGCCTTGAAATCGTTGCATTGACCTAAGTTTTTCAAAGCCTTTTTGAACATTGTGATGAAAACAAAGAGGGAGGAATTCCTTGGATTTTGCAAAATTTGATCAATTGAGAGAAAGAGAGGCATGCTAAGCCCTTAATGAATGAAATCATGCTTGTTAATGTGAGTACTGAGAAGGATCCTAGATTGATCCAGATTGGTTCTACACTGCCTTCACCGCGAGCGATTTGTCGCTTTTTTAAAAGATTTCAAAAAATGTTTTGTGCGGTCTTGCGAAGACCTGTGTGGAATCGCTCTTAGGATTGTGCGGCCTAGGATTGCTCTCAACCTCGAGACTCAACTCCTTTGCTTCTAAACCTTGAACCTTAATTCAGAATGTTCAATGGTCAACCACAATGTAAGGCCCATGTAGCCGGATCAGAAGCAACCCATGAAATAGGGGCGAGAATATCAGATGTGATCAAAGGAAGCTTGCAAAGCTAGATCAAAAGCAGCCCTTGAACTAGGGGCAAAAATGTCAGATGCGCTCGAAGAGTCAAAGATGAGTCTTTTCTGCAAACCAGGGAAGACTGGCAAGAATGCCAAATCCTAGAAGGGGGAAAGAAGAAAGTATTACTGAAAGATAACCAAGTTCCTATCCACAACACTAGGGGCAAATTCACCCTCCATTGGATGGACTTCTACATCATCAGTGAACAACAGCCATTCTCTTGGATTCAGATGGCTCCGAGATCCCAAACCATTCAACATGAATGATGCTAAACTTTTAGCCTTTGAGAGGCTCGCTGGGTTGAAAACTCGGAAGGGCGACCTAGGCAAAAGTTAGAGCAAGAAAAAGTAGAAAAAGAGCAAAAAAAAGAAAAAGAAAAATGCAAAGAATGAAGAAAAAAAAAGAAAAAAGAAGAAAAGAATTGAAAAGAAAAAGATGAACAAAGCTCGCAAGGTTGAAAACCCAGAAAGGGCGGCATTGGCAAAAGTTAGAGTGCAAAAGGAGAGGTTAATACCGGAGTGTACCTTACCCTGGAACTACGCAAGGCCTGATACCCATGTTTGGGATACGTAGACAACTTCATTCTGACGTCCAGCCGTAAAACACTTCAAATTCGACTGTATCCATGTGACAGTTCTGATCTTTGTCTTCTCTGTATCCGAGAATTTGGTTGTAATTGTCACTGTGAGGACTGGTTGCCACGTGCTGCGACGTTAAAGAGATTGTCCGGCTTCATGGAGTTCCAATGAGTATCATCTCAAATTGATACCCTCGTTTTACCGCATGATTGTGGTAAAGTTTACAAACCATTATGGGCACTCAGTTAGCTTTTAGCATAGCCTACCACCCTCAAACCGATGGACAGTCCGAGCGCACTATCCAAATCTTGGAAAACATGTTGAGAGCTTGTGTACTAGACTTTAAAGGTTCTTAGGAGAGACACTCACCTTTAGCAGAGTTCGCCTACAATAATAGTTTTCAAGCTAGCATTGGGATGGCACCTTTTGAAGCCTTGTATGGGCGACCATGTAGATCACCAGTGTGTTGGACCGAGATAGGGGATTCACCCATGCTTGGACCTGATTTAGTTCGTGAGACCACTGTGAAAATAGCCTTCATTCAGAAAAGTTTAATTTTAGCTCAAAGTCGAAACAAAAGTTATGCCGACCGAAAGAGGAGACCTCTGTCATTTGATGTAGGTGATCATGTATTTCTGAAGATATCGCCTAGGAAGGGTTTGTTGAGATTTGGGCAAAGTGGGAAGTTGTCACCTAGATTCATTGGCCCTTTTGATATTATAGAATAGGTGTGAGAAGTAGCCTATCACCTTGCCTTACCACTACAATTATCTAGAGTACATGATATGTTTCATGTCTCCATGCTCCGCAAGTATAAGCCCCATCCTACCCATTTTTTAAACTAGACAAATTTAGAGATGGATGAAAATGCTTCATATTAAAAGAGATCGATAAAAATTTTAGACACTCGAGAACAACTATTGAGAGGCAAAGTCATTCCCTTAGTCAAAGTGTTATGGCACCACCACGGGGTTGAAGAGGCCACTTGGGAACAAGAAGCTGAAGTCCGTGAGAAATAACTAGATTTAAAACTTGCTTGTTTGTTATTTTCAGATTATGATTATGAAGGATTGTAGAAGAAAGTAAATGAGAAAACTTAAATCTCCATGCTATTGTTTGAATCTAGCTATAATTTCACTTTGCATTATGTGGTTGCGATGATTGAGGTTAATGTTATTATGGTATTCATCTTTCTTGGGAATTGTTGGAGTTGTTTTAGCAGGAAATATGAAATTTTGGGGATGAAATTCTTTAAGGGGGTAGGTTGTAACAGTTATTTTTTGGGTGCCCGCTTGCGCAGTCATTTGGTCACTCGAGTGGAGATTTGCAACTTTTAGTAGCTTGCATGTTTGCAGGAGAGATCGCTCAAGCGATAGATTGGTCACTCGAGCATACAATTTAAGCTCTTAGTATTTTCGCTGTAGCTCTGTAAAACTTTTGAAACCTTGTGTTTACTGCTCGAGCGATGGAAAGTTCGCTTAAACGATCTCTTTGTATTTTGGCACTTCACTCGAGCAATGGAAAGTTTGCTAGAACAGTCTGGTCAAGACAGCAGAGTTAAATACGATCCAAATACATTTTTAGCTCACTTATTCACACCCTTTCTCTCTCTTTAATAGCTTTTTCCTAAACCCCTAGCTTAAAACCCTAGATCTCATCTAGTAAGTGCAAGAATCTATCTTTAGGCCTTCATTAAAGTTGTTGCTTTCGCCAAACATTATATTTTAAACCGATTGGATCATGGTTTTTTGGAAGTTTATCGCATATATCTTCATCCTTCACTTACAACTACTGAGGTAGGAATATCTTTATTCTTGTATATTTATATCTTAGCTTAAGTGTGTGTGAATCTTAAAGTGCGGGTGATTACAGAGATGGATGATATATATATATGTACATATATACACACATGGATTTTGTGATGTGTTTTGTGTGAAATTGAAGAAGGATTGGGAAATCAAACATGGAAAATTGTTAAGGGGAATTAACACTTAGATGGTGAAGCCCTAAAATATGATGTGTAACCCTAAAGAGTGTTCTTGGATTTTGACTTCAAGGGTAATTGATGAGTAAAATTTGAGGCTTGTAGACACCCCATTTTTGACTGTCCTCAAGACTTGGATGTCATTGTTTGAACACCCGATGATTGTGCTTGCTCGTGTTTGTTTTGAGTCCGTGAAGGTCTCGGCCAAGCGCCTTGCCTTGGTGCCTCTATTCTTGTCTTTTTTGTGCTTGGTTGTGGACCAAGAGCTTGTTGCTTCAATTCTGGAGGAGAGGGTGGCCTGTCGGCCATCCCCCTAGCCTGCCGGCCATGACTTGTGCCTGTCAACCACCAGTGGTGGCCAGTCGGCTATTTTGATGGCCTGTCGGCCACTAATGATGGCCGGCAGCCATTTTTCTCCTTTTTTAGATATTTATTTTCTAGTTGTGCCAACTGTTGTTCACCGAAGCCCATCTCCATACACGTGTATGGAGGGATAAATATAAGCTCTAAGCTTGATTTTCTATATATGGGGAGGTCTCTCCCCCATTTTGAGGGGTTAGACAATTTAAAGCAAAATTTTCTCTCTCTCTTTCTCTAGAATTCTCTCTCTCTCTCTCTCTCTCTCTCTCTCTCTCTTTCTTCTTGTTTTGTGCTTGATAGTTGATTTTCTCTACACCTTTGCACACTAACCCTTAACTAAATTGGACCACCTTGGAGCTGACATCCCGTGGAACCTAATTTAAGTTATTGAAAGGTTGTTTGAGCCTAAAGAGGGCCTGCTTTGTGCTGTGCTTCAAGAGGTATATTACTTACCTTGTAAGCTTTATTTTAATCACTTGCTTGGCCATCTTTTTATACTATTTTGGGCCTAGTTTTCAACTACAAAAAGCTCTGATTTTTTAGTCTTAACATGTTGGTTTGAAGCCATTTTGTGCTAAGGGGTTGTCTACCCTTCTTGTTGCGTATTTGTGTGAGCCTTTGTACCATCTTTTAGCATATTAAAGTCAAACTTTTTGGGCCTTTAAACCACTGAAATTTAGAGTTATTTTAGTGGTAAAAAGCATGTTTTGAAGTCCAAAAATGGAGGGGTTAGCCTCCCCTCCTTGTGTCTTACTTCCATGCCTAGTTAACATCACATAGTAGCATGTTTTTGTAGCTTAACTTAGCTTATTTCCAGCATATGTTTGCCTCTGATTTGGCATGATTCAGCTCTGTTTTGGGCTATTTTGGTCATGTGGGCCTTGATTTGCATAGTTGTAGTGCAAATGGCTTCTTTGGCTTGGCATTTTAGGCCTCTAAGCATGTTTTGCTTGGAATGATTGCATGTTGTAGTGTCTTTTAACATATAATTTCAGTGCATATAGCTCTGTCACATGCTCATTTGTTTCACTCTTTCATTGATTTTTGAGAGTTGTGTCTTAAGTCTTATTTGCAAGCTAACATGTGAGCATGTTTTTTCTAGCATTTTGTGCCTAAATCTTAGCATGTTTTAGCCATTGTTTTGATTGGTTTTAATTCTATTTTGAGTTGGTTTGGCCCCTTTGAGACTTGTTGTCACGACCCCATTCCGCTCCTAGTAGAATGGTGTCGTGATGGCCAGTAATCCGAGATTACCAAAGGCCAACTCACAAGATTCACACGCAATCAGAGTATTACATATGGGGCTTACATGTGCGGAACCAATATATTTAAATCTAAGTAGTCCATAAGAGCTGTGCATAGATCAAATGAACCGACATACAACTTAGCATGGTTTTACAACTTGGATACAATAATAAGAAATACAAAATACATCTTGACCAAAAGGCTTCTCAAGCCGACATATACAAACACAATGAAATATAAGCTAAGAAGCATGATCTTCAAGATGCTACAAAAATGCGAATCCAAAACACGTCGGTAAACACATCCAAAACATGTCGGCAACACATCTAGGCCTCATCGCCTTCTTGTTCATCCGTCAAACCTTTCAAGTTCCTTGGATGTTAATAACATCTACGTAATACCAAATGATGACATTCCGGACAAACAAACCCACCCGTTCATAGACCGTCGGTGGCAAGACAAGGGTGCAGTTGCATTATAGTCCCCTGGCACTAAGGACTTTCCAAGAATGTCATCAAAACAAGATAATACTTGATATACAAAATAGGGATAATCATTCATGCTTGATCAAATACTTTTCAAAACAAGGCAAAGCAAAACTTTATCAAAACTTTATAACATAGCTTTATTAAAAATACCACTCACATAATTCTTAGGACGTCAGGATCAAGGCAAAGGTCCAAGTCCTACAAACATATGGCAAAGTCTATTGAATGCACTTCTCAAAGCAAGTCCTACAGGCATATAGATGACCTCGGGAAAACATGCTGGGCTTAAAACACTGTTTTACACGTCGAGAAGGCATGCTGGGTACTAACCAGGTCTTGGCTGAGGTCCCACACCTTCTCGCCAAGGTGTGGTCCTGATGGCCACATTCAAAAACAAAGTCGGGAAAATCTAGGTTTCCCTTTGAGGAACATGAAGATGGAGAAGATGAAGAACATGCATGCTTAAATCATAACTTGTTATTACAAAATCTGAGATTTCGTGCTATGAGTTCGAAAACATGGACCTTGGTACCCATACTTGAAGATCATATGAAAACAAACACGAAAACATGCATCTTGATACAAACTTTCGGATCAAAACATGGTTTTTCTTCAAGAACACATGAACATCACTTTCTCTTTCTAAAACCGAACTTCAAAGCAATGCATGGTTCATGAAACATGCTAGATCATGCAATGCAATTAGATCAACATAAAGAATAACAAGAGTAGGTCAAGAACCTAACCTCAATACACGAATCTAACGGTTTGATCTCTAGGAATCAAGCTCGAAGATCTACTCTAAAACTTCTTCTTCCTCCTAGAGCTTCTCTCTCTAAAAGGCAAAGATATGATACAAAATGATAGGTTCTCTCATCTGGTTCTAGGCTTAACCTTCTGCTGGGGCACGTGGCAGCGACCGGTTGGGTTCCCTCAAAAGTGGCTGACAGACCCGACAAAAGCATGGCGAAAGGGTGTTCAACAAGTAAAGCGGCATGGGCATTTTGGCAAGATAATGACATTGGTGACATCATCGGCTCTGACAGGTAAGGTATCAATGATCCCAGCTAGGAAGGACAACCTCGGCCTAGCTATGCCACACCTCGGCCTAGATGTGCCACACCTCGGTCTAGGTTGCACCAATCCAGGAACAAGATCACTTGGGTTCAAGGATAACATCTCGGCCTAGATGATACACATCTCGGCCTTGGTGATACACACCTCGGCCTAGATAATGACATCTTGGCCAATATGCCAGGACGAAGGTAGAGGTCAACCAAAGTGGTTCCAAGGTGGTTTTAAGCTCAAAGTGACCTCGGCTAGACTTACTAGGAAAGGAACAAGACTAACAGACAAATTCACATAAGTACAAACCAAGACAAGAATCTTATTCTAGGTAAAACAAGTCAGAATTCACTGATGCAAGCTTAGCAAAACAAGATTATGCAGATGCTCATGCACAAAGTTAAGGCGGGGATGAGGGTCACTACAGTCTACCCTCCTTGGAGAAGTTTGGTCCCCAAACTTAACTTACCTTGCTCTACAAATAACTCTGGATAACGGATTTTCATTTTCTCTTCCTTTTCCCACGTAGCCTCCTTGCCATAATGCTCCTCCCATTCAATCTTTACCATCGGTATCGACTTGTTTCTCAACTGTCTTATTTGTCTGTCAATAACTCTCATCGGTTTCTCCTCGTAGCCTAGATCTTCATTAACTATAACCTCGGAATAATCAATTACATGCAGTGGGTCTCGGATATACTTCCTCAACATCGAAACATGAAACACGTTGTGGACTTGGCTTAATTCTGGCGGCAAAGCAAGTCTGTAGGCAACGGGGTTGACTCTCTCGAGAATTTCAAATGGCCCAATATATCAGGGTGCTAATTTACCCTTCTTACCAAATCTTGAAACTCCTGTCATCGGTGAGATCTTCAAAAATACATGATCCCCAACTTCAAATTCTAACCCCCTTCTCCTCTGGTCGGCATAACTCTTCTGTCGACTCTGTGCGGTTTTAATCCTCTGCTGAATGAGCTTATTCTTTCTTGTTGTTATTTGAACTAACTCGGGGCCAATCCAAGCTTTGTCTCCTACCTCAGTCCAACATATCGACGATCTGCACTCTCTTCCATACAAAGCTTCATACGGAGCCATGCCAATGCTGGCTTGGTAACTGTTGTTGTATGCGAATTCCACTAATGGCAAATGCAATTCCTAACTTCCCTTGAAATCCAATACACACAATCTGAGCATATCTTCAAGTGTCTAAATCGTTCTTTCTGTTTGCCCGTCGGTCTGGGGGTAAAAAGCTGTGCTAAACCTCAACTCAGTCCCTAAGGCTCTTTGCAGACTCTGCCAAAATCTAGAAATGAACTTCGGATCTCGATCTGACACAATGGACATTGGCACACCATGAAGCCTGACGATCTCATTCATATACAATTCAGCAAGTCGGTCGGCATTGAATGTAGTCTTGATAGATAAAAAGTGTGCTGACTTAGTTAATCTGTCAACTATAACCCAAATTGAGTTCATACCTTTTTGCGTCCTCGGCAAACCAACCACGAAATCCATAGAGATGTGTTCCCATTTCCACTCAGGAATTGACAAGGGTTGAAGTAGTCCTGCTGGTCTCTGGTGTTCTGCTTTCACTTGCTGACAACATAGACACTGGAATACAAACTTGGCTATTTCTCATTTCATATTTGGCCACCAAAAGGTCCGCTTCACATCTTGATACATCTTGGTGCTTCCTGGATGAACGGCAAATTTGGAGTTATGGGCTTCCTGTAAAATCTTCCTTTTCAACTTTGGGACGTCGGCCACGCATAATCTTCCTTCAAACTTAAGCACCTGATCCTCAATGGTGTATCCTGGCCTCGGCTTGGCGACGAACTCATCAATTACTTTGTTAAGGAATTCATCCTCCATCTGTTTGGTCTTTACTTCCTCAATAATGGTCGGCTCCACTGAAATCATTGCCAGGCACGCCAAACCTCTAACTAACTTCCTGCTCAACGCGTCGGCTACGGAATTTGCCTTACCTGGATGATACTGGATCTGCATGTCATAGTCCTTCAATAGTTCAAGCCATCTGCTCTGCCTCATATTCAATTCCTTTTGAGTGAACAAGTACTTCAAACTCTTGTAGTCGGTGAAAACTTGGCAAGAAGTTTCATACAAGTAATGATGCCATATCTTTAAAGCAAAAACCACGGCTACCAGCTCCAAATCGTGGATAGGATAATTCTTTTCGTTGGGCTTCAACTGACGAGATGTGTATGCTATGACTTTACCTCCTTGCATTAACACACAGCCTAATCCCTTATGTGAAGCATCACTATAAATTTGAAATTCTTCCTTGTCTGACAATAGAATAAGTATCGGTGTTGTAACCAACCTCGTCTTTAACTCTTGAAAAGCGGACTCCCTATCTTCGGTCCATTCATACGCCACTCATTTCTACGTTAGTTGCGTCAATGGCACGGCAATTCTTGAGAAGTCCCTCACAAATTTTCTGTAATAGCCGGCCAAACCCAGAAAACTACGAATCTCGGACACGTTGGTCGGCGTCAGCCAATTCACAATAGCTTCAATTTTACTTGGGTCAACAGAGATTCCTTCTTCGTTAATCACATGGCCCAAAAATTAGATGCTGGAAAGCCAAAACTCACACTTACTGTACTTGGCGTACAACTTCCTGTCTCTCAAAACCTGTAAGGCTAGTCTCAAGTGCTTCTCATGCTCGTCACTATTCTTGGAATAGATCAGTATGTCGTCGATGAAGACAACCACAAAATCATCTAGATACAGCTGAAAGATTCTGTTCATCAAGTCCATGAATGTTGCAGGGGCGTTGGTCACCCCGAAAGGCATTACTAAGAATTCGTAGTGGCCATACCTTGTCCGAAAAGCAGTCTTCGCAACATCCTCGGCTTTAACCTTCAACTGATGGTAGCCCGACCTGAGGTCAATCTTAGAAAAGACTCGTGCCCCTTGTAGTTGATCAAGCAAATCATCGATCCTCGGCAATGGATACTTGTTCTTAATGGTTACCTTGTTCAGTTCCCGGTAGTCGATACAAAGACGAAGTGTACCATCCTTTTTCTTGACAAACAAAACTGGTGCTCCCCATGGTGAAGTACTCGGCCTAATAAATCCCTTATCCAACAATTCCTGTAATTGAAGTTTCAATTCTCTAAGTTCGGCTGGGGCCATTCTATAGGGTGTTTTAGAGATTGGCTGGGTTCTCGGCATAACGTCAACAGTAAACTCTATTCCTCTATCGACTAAGGCAAGTCATTCGGAAAGATGTCGGGGAATTCCTTAACAACCGGTATGTCGGCTAGCTCAACACTTCCATTCAATTCACTTAGTATACTACACAGATAACCTTGACACCCCTTTTGGATCAGTTTAAAGGCTTTCATGGATGAGATCAAGTAAGGTGGGGATATTACTTCCTTACCCTAAAACGTGATCTCAGCTTGGTTTGGGGGTTTCAATGTGACACTCTTGGAGACACAATTAATGGATGCACGATTTGCTACTAACTAATCCATTCCCAAAATGACATCAAAGTGAGTTATGCTCAACGGCATCAAATCAACTAATACTTCTACATCCTCAATCACAACAATACACGCCTTATAAATGGATGCAACAGTCATATTTCTCCCAGATGGAGTAGACACAGATAATACATAGTCAAGGGGTTCTAGTTCCCTATTCAACTTCTCGGCAAATATAGCAGATACGGATGAATGTGTAGAACTTGAATCAATCAATATGTATGCATCTTGAGAACAAATTGGAAGGGTACCTGACACTACTGTCTCGGCACTCTGGGTGTCTCCCGGCACTAATGCAAAAACTCTGCCTTGCCTCGTCTGTATCCTTCCGACGTTGTTTTTCTGTGCAGAGCCCGAGGTGCTTCCATTCCTCTTTCCATCGTCAGCCTTTGTCTTCAGGCATTCCTTTACACGATGACCTATCTCGCCACACTCGTAGCAAGCCCCTGTTGCCCAACGACAGACCCCAAAATGTGGCTTTACACAACTCACACACATCGGCTTGGCATTACCTTCCTGATTTGAGTTGCTGGAACTGTCCATGTTTGCCTTCTTTTTGGTGTTGAACGGAACTCGGTGATTATCATAATTCTGCCTCTTCCTCTGACTCTCTCCTGGATTTTGGTATCGGTTTAAGTTAGCTTCCGCCAGGATGGCCTTGTCTAATACTCTGGCGTATGTCGGCATATTAAGCATGTTAACCCGATCTTGTATCGGTCCATCCAACCCACTTTCGAGCTTCCTCGCCTTTCGGTATTCGTCATCCACCATGTGAGGCGCATATCTCGCCAATTCGATAAAGGCACGGTCATATTCTGCCACTGTCTTGTTCCCTTGTGTCAGATTCTGGAACTCCGTGGTCTTTCGATCTCGAACACTAAGGGGGAAATGTTTGTTGTAGAACAACTCCAAAAATCTGGCCCAAGTCAAACCTGGATGACTTTCTCGGACCATCATCCACCATCTACGAGGGTTGTCGTCTAATGTGAACGCTGCCAGAGATACCTTCTGAGCGTCTGTACTGGGAAAGATTTCAAAGAACTTCTCCATTTCCAAAACCCATGCCTCGACATTCATAGGCTCTATACCTGCTTGGAATCTCAGCGGTTTTATTTTCTTGAACTCTCTGATCAAGGTTATTGTGTCATTCCCATACAAAGCTTGTTGTGGAGGCACTTGCGGCACTGGAGGAGGTGGAGGTGGAGCTGCATTTCGGCCATTCGTCTGCTCAGCGTGGGTAGAAGTAGTACCAGTATCCTGTGGCCTGGGTTGTCTCAGCTCACGAACCAAACCTTCGGCCAACCTTTCTAGTCTTTCCAATCTATCTTCGGAATGATCTCGGCCAACCGGAGGTCTACCTCTTCTCATGATGCTAGAAGGATGTAAAATGTGACTTTAAAACAAACTGAACAGGTAATATGCATGCAAGTAACAAATGGTCATGCCGAGATGATGCACACATTGTCAAGTAGTAAGCAGTATGATGCAAACCTAAAATCATTCTAAAGGGAAATCCTATGCTTTTCAGGACTCAAAGTGTGTGAACAACGTACTACGAATAACTCGTGCTCTGATACCAATCTGTCACGACCCCATTCCGCCCCTAGTAGAATGGTGCCGTGATGGCCAGTAATCCGAGATTACCAAAGGCCAACTCACAAGATTCACACGCAATCAGAGTATTACATACAGGGCTTACATGTGCGGAAGCAATATATTTAAATCTAAGTAGTCCATAAGAGCTGTGCATAGATCAAATGAAACGACATACAACTTAGCATGGTTTTACAACTTGGATACAATAATAAGAAATACAAAATACATCTTGACCAAAAGGCTTCTCAAGCCGACATATACAAACACAATGAAATATAAGCTAAGAAGCATGATCTTCAAGATGCTACAAAAATGCAAATCCAAAACACGTCGGCAAACACATCCAAAACATGTCGGCAACACATCTAGGCCTCATCACCTTCCTGTTCATCCGTCAAACCTTTTAAGTTCCTTGGATGTTAATAACATCTATGTAATACCAAATGATGACATTCCGGACAAACAAACCCACGCGTTCATAGACCGTCGATGGCAAGACAAGGGTGCAGTTGCATTATAGTCCCCTGGCACTAAGGACTTTCAAGACAAGGGTGCAGTTGCATTATAGTCCCCTGGCACTAAGGACTTTCAAGACAAGGATGCAGTTGCATTATAGTCCCCTGGCACTAAGGATTTTCCAAGAATGTCATCAAAACAAGATAATACTTGATATACAAAATAGGGATAATCATTCATGCTTGATCAAATACTTTTCAAAACAAGGCAAAGCAAAGCTTTATCAAAACTTTATAACATAGCTTTATTAAAAATACCACTCACATTGTTCTTGGGACGTCGGGATCAAGGCAAAGGTCCAAGTCCTACAAACACATGACAAAGTCTATTGAATGCACTTCTCAAAGCAAGTCCTACATGCATGCAGATGACCTCGGGAAAACATGCTGGGGTTAAAACACTATTTTACACGTCGAGAAGGCATGCTGGGTACTAACCAGGTCTTAGCTGAGGTCCCACACCTTCTCGTCGAGGTGTGGTCCCGACGACCACATTCAAAAGCGAAGTTGGGAAAATCTAGGTTTCCCTTTGAGGAACATGAAGAACATGAAGATGGAGAAGATGAAGAACATGCATGCTTAAATCATAACTTGTTATTACAAAATCTGAGATTTTGTGCTATGAGTTCGAAAACATGGACCTTGGTACCCATACTTGAAGATCATATGAATACAAACACGAAAACATGTATCTTGATACAAACTTTCGGATCAAAACATGGTTTTCTTTAAGAACACATGAATATCACTTTCTCTTTCTAAAACTGAACTTCAAAGCAATGCATGGTTCATGAAACATGCTAGATCATGCAATGCGATTAGATCAACATAAAGAATAACAAGAGTAGGTCAAGAACCTAACCTCAATACACGAATCTAACGGTTTGATCTCTAGGAATCAAGCTCGAAGATCTTCTCTCTCACTCTAAAACTTCTTCTTCCTCCTAGAGCTTCTCTCTCTAAAAGGCAAAGATATGATGCAAAATGATAGGTACTCTCATCTGGTTCTAGGCTTAACCATCTGCTGGGGCACGTGGCAGTGACCGGTTGGGTTCCCTCAAAAGTGGCTGACAGACCAGACAAAAGCATGGCGAAAGGGTGTTCAACAAGTAAAGCGGCATGGGCATTCTGGCAAGATAATGACATTGGTGACATCATCGGCTTTGACAGGTAAGGTATCAATGATCCCAGCTAGGAAGGACAACCTTGGCCTAGCTGTGCCACACCTCGGTCTAGGTCGTACCGATCCAGGATCAAGATCACTTGGGTTCAAGGATAACATCTCGGCCTAGATGATACACATCTCGGCCTTGGTGATACACACCTCGGTCTAGATAATGACATCTCGGCTAATATGCCAGGACGAAGGTAGACGTCAACCAAAGTGGTTCTAGGCTCAAGGTGACCTCAGCTAGACTTACTAGGAAAGGAACAAGACTAACAGGCAAATTCACATAAGTACAAACCAAGACAAGAATCTTATTCTAGGTAAAACAAGTCAGAATTCACTGATGCAAGCTTAGCAAAACAAGATTATACAGATGCTCATGCACAAAGTTAAGGCGGGGAATGAGGGTCACTACACTTGTATTGTATGGTTGTAGTGCAATCTCTTTCACTAGCTTAATAAGTTAGGCTTTTTAGCATGTATTGCATGAGTTGCTTGCATGATTTAATGTCACTTTGCATCCCATTTTAGCACTGAAATCTCTGCCATCTCCCTCTATTCTTCACTCTTTCATTTGTTTTGAAAGTAGCTTTGAACCCCTTGTTGCCTTGAGTGTGGAATTGAGGCCCTCATGCCTAATGGTTTTAATCCTCTCTTGAGGGTTTCTACTAACCAACATCATGAGGCCTCTTTCATGCTCAAGGCACTTGTGGTTCAAGCCCTCTTTCCAGTAGAGGACAATCACCTTGGACTTAATCGATTAAAGGACTAATCGGTAATGTAAAATGTGTAAACAAAATAAACAAAGTAAAAAAAGGCAAGATAAGCATCTTTGTGTTGCATGGCATGTTTTTGGATCGGACGTTAATCCAAACACGAGAGAAATGGGACGTTTCATACTCAAAGTGATGAAACGTGCCACTTTGCTTAGTCACCGTCACCGTTGATCATGTATGATAGGGTGGTGGTTGTTTTGGTCTTGTTTGTGCATTGATTGACCTTGTACAAGCTTGGTTCTCTGGCCATCATGCATTGAAAATGCTTGGTTGATGGCTTGAGAGCCAAGAGCTACACTCTTTTGAGCTTGAGAGATGATAAGGAGGGTAGCAGTACATATATTTCTTGAAAATGCCTTGCTTTGCCTCTGTTTGCACTCTGTTGTAGCAAAAGAAGAAGTCTAGAAAAGGGGGTGGCCGACTGGCCACTTGAAGTTGCCAACCGACCACTTGAGGTAGCCTACCGGCCAGTTAAGGTGGCCGACAACCACTTTTTGTAGCCAACCGGCCACAGTCAATTTTTGTACAAATGTGCTCCTGTGTTGGAGCAGAGGCAATCTGGAAGTTGGTCCAATTTTCGGTGATCAAACGAGTGCAAACATAGGCATCCGATGGCAAGGCAATGGCATTTTCGGATGGAGCAACGGAGCATGCATGCATCCCTCGCCCCGAGGCCATTTAATTGCTTTTGTTAGCTTAGAATAAGTTAGCTAATTCATTCATACATGTGTTGTAATTAATTAGCTTAATTCATTTTGTAATATTTTAATTAGTTTAGCATAGCTAGTTATTCAATTGTGTTGTAATAATTAGTTAACTAGAATAGTTAATTAGTTTTGATTTGTAATAATTAGCTTAGCTTAGTGTAGCATAGCTTATTCATTCGGACCCTCCTTCGCGAGGGCACAATATTGTAATAAGTGTGTGTGTGTGCATGTATTCCAACCCCACGTCTTTCTCCCTTTTATTTAACCGCTTTTGATGGTTAGTTTAGGGTCATGTTTCAATTAGCATACCTTATGCTTGCATGTTTGCATCATTCATTTGTCTTGCATGCACCGAGGCTCGGCGCATCATTCAAACTGCATTGTATTTCAATACTTATTTGAATACGTGTTTCAAAGCATGTTATCAAATTGTATCATAAGTCATATTAGTAGCCGAGCCTATTTAATTGCATTATTGCATGTATTGCATTAGGCATCTTGTATAGTTAGGATCATGCATTGTTTTCTAACTAACTTTTGTTTTGGCTTGGAGTACTTAATAAGTCTTTTCACTTTAGCATGCTTGCATGAGTGTGATTGCCATGTTGCCATGATAGCATGATTGTCACGAGACTATGTGCTTACGTGCTAAACTGCGTGAATGCCTGTGGATGAAGGCTTATTGTTTGAATTGGAACAATTCACCAAATGTACGTTTTAAGCCCACTTGAGGTGGCAAATCCGCATTTCTAAGCCCACTTGAAGGTGGCAACTTCAAACCATTTTCGAAAGCAAACATGAGTTGAATTCGTTCCAAGTCTTGCGACTTAGTCTTGCTTGTGTGCAACACAAAGTAAAGTTAGCTAATAACCGGAATAAGAACACATAATGTTTTCAAAACTAGATATCATGGTTAGTAGAGGCCGATCTTTGATCGGGCGAGAGGGGGTGCTCATTTCAGGACCTTCCCCTCTTATACCCAAGTTCCCGAGCCGAGGCAACTTTGGTGAAATGGACACGTGGCCATTGGCACAAGTCAGGATTTCCTAAATTTCCTATAAATAAAATATTTAGGTGGCGACTCTGTAATCTAGCAAAGTAGGAAGACCAATTCGAAGTTTGATTTTCCAAAATGATTTGCCGGATTGGACTCTTTGGTGCGAGCTATCTCGTCTCTGTTCTATTGTTGGCAGAACCGTGGTAATCTTAATCAAGATGGGGCTCTGCTGAGCTAAACTTAGCTTGGCGCACTTCACTAATCAGTTCCCAGTCCGCTACCGGATTACCCTTAGACAGCCAAGTCTAGGCCCCAGTGATACCTCTGATTGACTTGGTGTTCGCTTGGCCTAAGACCAGGCAAACGTAGAACCACCTCGGCCTATAGCTCGACCTAAAGTTTAGGAATGATGAACTTAGCTCGGCCGAATCTATTCACATAAATTACCCTTTCAATTGCCCCTTAATTCCATCAGTGAAGCATAATTGAGATTACTGTTCTCCAGCCGCACTAAAATACCCACTCTAGCCGAGCCAAAATACTCAAATTGATCGAGCCAAAATACTCAAGCCAATTGACTTCAGCTTCGCTCGGTTTCCATAAGCTATGCCGGTCGTACAGCCCGTCTTCCCATGTTTCTGACGGCGTGTCCTTACTGGGACATGTGGCATTCTTTGATTGCCTCTACTTACTGTGACAGCCGTCAGACACTGCCTAAAAGTTTGAAAATTCAGTCGCTTTGCCTCCATAACATATATACCGCCCTTATACTCGAAAAGTCCCACACACTGTTTATCTTGCCCAAGCTTCCCTGCCACTCCAATATCACACTTCCATTTCTCTGCGCTCGAGCTCTAATCGGGGAAGCACTTGTAACTATCACTAGAGCAACCTCCGTCGATTGGAATCAAATTCTTCGCCCTGAATCCATAAGTTCCTCGTTCTTTCTAGTATTTGGTACGACTGTTCAATCTGTTCTTCATGTTCTTGATGTCTCTGTTCTACCAAACCCCTATTCGTGCTTTGGAATAGAACTTAAGCTTCAAAACTATTAAAACACACATAGATTAAATATAAAACTACACGGACACCAATAGGTTAGGATTTAAACCAACCAAATCCTGCTGTTTTGATCCAAAATCATAATCAAACTGGACTAAAAATCTGTTGATAACCTTGTACATGAGTATAACAAAACTAGGAATTCCTCCTCCAACTGAACTAAAATCCCTTAACCCTGGCCAAGACCGGGGTAAACCATAGTCGTAGGCGTGCTCAACTGAACTAGGAACAACGCCATTGTCATGACCGGGCTAAAACCTTTTTTCTTCTTTAGTCGAGCTACACACCGCACACACTCTCTTGGCCGAGCAAAATATAAACTAATTTGCACTGTTGCCTTAGCTCGGTCACCACTTGGCCATACCCATTCTCTACTTTTTCACTGTGCAGACTTGACTAGATTTTTCAGGCACACCATTCACTTGCCCCATGGTGGCGCTGCTCAACCAAGCACCATCTTGATCATACTAACACCGGGCTAAGGAGCCGAACATAAGTTTCTTCTTTAACTTAATTTAAGGCCATAGGCAAATACCGATTTATGGTGAGCTCGCCAGGGGCCATGGCGGAATTTCACATGGACTACAACATGTCGGATGGCGTCCACCTTTCCCTAGCCGAGCTAGACACCATTCCCTGGGGCAAGCCAGGTTTTAGTTCCTTCTCCGTGCTGTCCATCATAGAGGGTGGACTTCGATTCCCAGTCTAACCTCTCACCTTCGAGTTCCTCAGACAGACCAGACTATGCACCACACAATTATCCACCAACACCTATAGCATTATAAACAGGATCGCTGAGCTAAATCGCTGTCTTAACCTCAACCTCGAGTTGGTTCATTACCTCAGAATTAGGAAGGGCCGAGAGAAAATCATTATGTGCATGCCTGAAATTGAATTGTCCATCCATTGTTTCGCTCGGTTGTATTTTCACTTAATATTTTGGGTAAATTACGCTTTTCATTTCTATAATTTGACTCAAATTTCAATTTAGTCTCTATTATTTCAAGTTAATTTATTATCTTATGAAATAATTATATTGTAAATAATAATTATGTAACCACTGCTTCAAAATTGCATAGCATATTTTATAAATTAAATTGGATTGTAACCAATTATTAGTACTTACTAATCACAAACTCAACGTCATAATTTTTTACAAAATCTACTAAATATTGATGCTATTAGAAATATAGAATTTACTAAAAAAAAGAATTGATAGATTAACTTAGGAAATTATATATTATAAACAACTAGATTTAATATCTCAAGTATAAAATATAAATAAATAAATAAATATAATAGAAACAAATAAATATTTAAACTAAAACCAAAAATAATATAAAATTGTGAATCAAAAAACTTGTGTAAATAATAAAGAAACTTATGGATCATATTACAAAAAAGAAAGGATAGGACAAAAAGCTCCCTCCTCCAAACTGGTTACACAGGTAACCTTTTTTAAATTATTAAAGTATTAAAGCGTCCAGATCAATTTGTTTTGATCTAATGACTTATAGCTAAATTGCATATGGTATGCAACCCTGAAGGGGGTTGCAAACCAAAACACTATCCATTAAAGAAATGAATTTTTTTAAGTGTGCAACTTATACCTTACACTTACGTTTTTTTGTTTGCTGTCATGTTTTATGTTTACACCTTCTATTTACACCTTTTGTGTTGGTTGCATATGGTGTGCAACCTTAAGGGGTTGCATACCATAACAGCACCAATGGGTTTGGTTAGTTAAAATAAAAAATAGTAAAGGAAAAAAAAATGTATGGAATTGAGTCTTACAATATTTTTATTTGTCTCAAATCACTTCTCAATTTTTTTTTTAAAAAAAAAATAAAAATAAAAAATCAAGTGTTTATGTTTTAACATTGATTTGCATTTAAATTTTTTTTTTTATTTTATGGAGAAGTGATTTTGAGATAAATAAAAATGCTGTAAGACTCAGTTTCCACACAATTTTTATTATTGTTAATTTTAACTAATCAAACCCATTCAATTTCTCTAATAGATGCGTATTACAAATTTTTTTAATATATTTTGACTGGGTTGCATCCTACATTTGGAACGGTGTAAAGACTATGGTCAATTTTTTATTTTTTATATACAAATCATAACAGTGATTTATGCTGACATACGTTGTCAAGATAGGTGCTGTTTACAGTGGGTGTAACAGCATACAACGTAGGTTACCGTTTTGATTTGCATATGAAAAAAATAATAATAATAAATTTGATTTTAGTGCTTTCACCTTTCCACGCTGCATCCTAGCCAAAACCCCACCCTTTTGGCTGCGTTTGATTTGTATGTATATATAATTTAAAAAAAAAAAAAATCACCTTGTTTAGTTTTAATCTTCAGAAAATATTTTTTTAAAAATTCTATTTTTTTTATTTTTCGTATTTTTTTAATGAATTTTTTTAATATTTTAAGCAATTTTTAATTTTAATTTTTAGACACGCTTAACACAAATACACTTAAAAAATATAATATTTGTGAAAAAATCTTTAAAAAATTCAATAAATACCAAAAATAAAAAACAAAAAAAAATAAAAATTCAATACATTTTTCGTATTTATTAATTTTTAAAATATTTTTTCACAAATACTTTACTATTTAGATACATATAAATAAGATACATCCAAAAACTGATAAAAAAAAAGTGCATAAAAACAATTGCTTAAAATTTTAAAAATATTCACTAAAAATAAAAAAAATATATGAAAAAAACTCAATTTTTAAAAAATTAAATTCAAAAATTTGAAACCAAACACAATAATTGTATTTTGAAATACACATCTGTTAAAGAGATTGAATGAGTTTGATTAGTTAAAATTAAAAACGGTAAAAATGTATGGAAATTGAGTCTTATATTATTTTATTTGTCTCAAAAGCACGTCTATATAAAAAAATAAGAATAAAAATAAAAATAAAAATAAAACAAAACAAAACAAACAAACAAACAAATAAAAATTAAGTGTTTATGTTTTAACATTGATTTGCATTAAAATTTAAAATTTTGTTTTCTATTTCAAGTGTTTATGTTTTAACATTGATTTGCAATTAAAAAAAAAATTTAGAGAAGTGATTTTCGGACAAATAAAAATAATGTAATACGCAATTTCCATTCAATTTTTATTGTTTTTAATTTAATTAATCAACCCCATTCAATTTCTTTAATTAATGTGTATTACAAAATACAATGAATTTTTTTTTTTTTTTTTTTTTTGATACACAAATCAAACCCACGGCTGGGCTGCATCAGGCAGTTAGAACGGTGAAAGCACTATGGTCAATTATTTATTTATTTATTTATTTTTATATACAAATTAAAACGACGAGTGAGGCTGGCGTATACAGCACACCGCAATCCCGTCGAGGACTGTACGAAGGTGCAGACTCGTTCAAATTCCAAATTAATTACCCCATTCTTCATAGGAAAATGCATAGGACCGCCAGTGGGGTGCTGGGGTCCCTAATTTTTTTATTTTTTTAATATTTTTTTTAGCAAAAAACTGAATTCTTTTGAATAAAAAAGTTGATTTTTTTTGTTAAAAAAATTAAAAAGCAGAAAAATTAACTTTTTAAACTTTTTCCCAAAGTGTCCCTATTTTAGGAGCAAGGATCTTCTCCTTGTATCATTTCTTACTTGCAGGGTTATTGGCTTACTTTTAAGCCTAATTTTGATAATCCGAATAATTCATATTTTAAGATTTGTTCAGTATATCATACTTGTAAAAAATCAAGTTAATTGGATATCAGAAAGCATGTGTTCGGAAAAATCGAACTAAAAACCATTTTTTTTAAAAATTTAATAAACAGTTTTCCGAACACATGCTTTTTGATATCCGATTAACTTGATTTTTTACAGGTATGATATACTATAAAAATCTTAAAATATGAACAGTTCATATTATCAACATTGGGCCTAAAAGTGGGCCCAATGACTCTGCAAGTAAAAAATGCAAAGAGAAAGGTAAGGTGAGGATGTTGACTCCTATTTTAATCGTCTCATTTATTTCTTCATTGGACCTCAAGATATCAGCAACCACATCATATAAGTGGTCCGTGCTAGGTAGTGGGTGTTTGGGAAGTGGATTTTTTTATAATTTTTTTTAGTTGTAAGATATTATTAGAGAAAATTTTTTTTCTGTTTGAGAAGATATTTGGGTTTTTTTTATAATTGGATGTGATGTTTGGAGAGAAAAAATGAAATAATTATGGGATTTGATGTGATATTTTGTTTAGATTTTTTTTTTTTTTTTTTTTTAACCAATTTTTTTTTTAGTAGAAAAAAACCAAAAAAAAACCAAAAAAAATTCTTGCCAAACAGCACCTTAGTCGTCTCATTTATTTTGGGTAAATTATACTAACATTTTTTGAAATTTTAAAAAAATACAATCAATTATATATTTTTAACATAATTATATTATCTCTTTTAGTATGATTAAAATTACTAAAATTGATGTCGATGGTAGGTAGAAAATGAAATAACGATGATAATTTTATTTATTTATTTATATGACTAATGAATTATTGATAAAAATTGTACAAGTGTTATGTGAATTAAAATTATGAGGGATGTCAGTGTAATAATGTCAAAAATGTTAGGCTAATTGTATTTTTTTTAAACATAAAGGGAAGTGAGTTTAATTTACCCTTTATTATTTCAAAAAAAAAAAAAATCTTAGGAACTATAAAAATTACACAAAAGTTACTCTGCAAATAAAGTGAGTGATATAAATTTAAAATTGATAGAATGCGAACCACACTTGAAATAATTTTGGTCCATAAAATATATTTAGGTGAATGATTGTTTTTTTTAATGTTGTGTTCAAGATTGCCATATCAACCAAATCACCTTTAGCTTCAGTTCATCTCCTCATTTCATTCATTTTGATTCTTTATCATTTCACTTTTGAACCTTTCTAATGCAGATTAAATCTTGAGATTTAAAAATCAAATAGTTTTCTCAAGTTCGTAAAGATAGTTGTCTCTAATTAGAATTTGTTTATAGTTCAATCTTGTTGTTTACTTTTATTTTTGACGCGCTTTCCTGCATCACTTTTCAAATAACCTCATCTCATTTTCCTACATTTGATTTGACCAATCCTACGCAAAGCTTCCCTTTTACCATCTCTAAAATTCAAATCCAACGTCATACCATTTCTAACACGGATTCTTCCTCTTCCCTAATTAGTCTAATCCCACCCTGAATGTTCTGTGCAAATAGTGAAGAAACATATACATTCATGTTAGTTACCCTCCTTTTTGTCTTGCCCTTCTTCTTCGTCTCACTATACTTTTCCCCATTACTAGAATCTAGAGAAGTCATTAAAAATAAGGTAATCCAATCACCACAAAAATATTGACAATCATTTTAGGTGAATTTCACTTTTATCTCCTAAATTATCACTATATTTTTTTTTATTATTTAATCTTTAAACTATCAATTCATCTATTTAGTTAATATTTATTTATTTATTTTTTATTTTTTTTGTCATCTAATTTGAGATAATTGTACAAATTAGTAACTTTTGAAGCCTAATTTGATGGAAAAATGCTAAAGACCCTAAAAGTTTTACCAAATGTTTTACTAAATGTCTCACATGGGTGTGGGACCCACACCATGTGAGTTTCATGTGAATCTTATATCCATGTGAAAAATTTGGTAAAAAGACTGGTAAAACTTTTGGAATCTCTATCGTTACTCAATTTGATGGCCAAAAAGTAATTTTATAATTTGGATAATTTAAATCGTTTAATCAAATACCTATTAAATTAATTGTGGAGTATAATTTGTTCAAGTTAGAAAGAAAAATGAATATTTTAGTGTATGGTAAGTTGTTTAAATTCTAAAATAACAATTTCCCCCCCATCAAATTAGCTTCATAATTATTGATTTGTATACATCATTGAATCAATAACAATGATACTACATACACCAATTGATATATCAGTTAATATACTAACGCATGCTATAGTATTGCAATTTCAAAACTATGGACCTTACACATTACACAAATTACAAAAACTCAAAACCAATTAAATTATGTCACATCATTTGTTAGTATATTAATTGATATACCAATTGGTATAGCTTTATTCAAAATCAAAACTTTAGGAACCAAATAGACCAAAACGATAATAAAAGAATGAAATAGGAAAAATAGCTATTGTTTAGGTGATAAAGATGGGAGTTTCTATTTCCATATACCATTTCCTGTTTGTGCACATTCCTCTCAATTCGCACACTAAAAAAATTGTAAGCATTTAATATTGGTCCACACATTTTCTATTCCAAATATAGTCTACATGTAAAAGTATCACACACCCTAAACAGTGTACACACACCCAAACCCAAAACCAACTTCCGGATTAGACATTATTTCGACTATCATGTTCCGAACTGGATATATTTTTTCCATTATCAACTTTTGGAATGGTTTCATAAACAAGAAGATTACCAACACCTATTGAAAAGGGTTAAAAAAAAAAAAACTGAAACTTTTGCAAAATTATATAAATACAAATCTATAAAAAGAAAGAAAAAAGGGTAAACTAATTGCAAATTTATAACATAAAAACTGTAATAGAGGTAATGGCGGTTCTTCAATTGAGGTTCAACTTCTTCAACTAGTTTTGGGTACGGAGATATGAAAATGTAGGGAATATTAAATATGTCAAAATATTCTGATTATTTCGAAAGTTAAATGTTGAAAGTATAGATTAGTTTCAGCACTAGTTTGACGAAATTCGCCAAGAAAAAGGGACGGTTGTGAACCTGAAAACTCATATTTTCATTGATAACTTTATCGTAAATGCTGACATCCTTTTTATTTATTAAACAAAAAAAAAAAGCAAATGATGACATCTGTGTGTGAATTTCTGACTACACTGCTAGTTTGGTACTCAACTGGAGAACACTGACAGAATAGATTAAGCCCAAACGACCTGCAATAGAAAGAAGGGATTCCGACGGTGGTTCGTCCACCCAGGGGCACTTCGACGATCAAGTCAGTTATCTCTCAAAGATAGTAAAAGTGCTTAATTCACTATTCAGGTTATAAAAAACATACCTTAGACTCATGAGGGTGCCTCTCTTTTATAGTCAACACTTATCTAATCCCAATAGAAATCTAGCTTCAATGGACATAGGATTACTGCTAATCTTGAACTCCCAGTAGGATTTGGATAAAGTCCCTAAGAGTCTTATCCTTACCCAAACTGAAATCCTCTTTCAACCTAGGACTCTTGTCCCTTATCCGCTTATCCCGGATTCTGGTATCTTTGGAAATAACCTCGGCCTATCCGAGATCACCTCGGCGTCATGACTAGGACACGTGGCACCTCGACTGACACTTCGGCGTCATCTTGGCCACGTGTTGGCACTCAAAAAATATGTCTCCACAACTGCCCCCTAGGTTCTATTACCTCGGCATCCTGAGGTAATGGAACTTATATCGTCATACCGTATAACATGTCGACTAACTTGCTTTATCATCCATTACCGAGGCCATCATTCGTCGGCTCCGTATGACCAAGACCTGTAATATGTTTTCACCAATACTCTAGAACCAATAACCAAGTTTGTTCAAGTTTATTTAGCCGAGATCGTCCTCCTCGCCGAGGTCTTTGCTTCATTAAACCAAGAATTCCAAGGGTTTTCACATGCGCATGAGTTGTACGCACAATATTTCAACCGTTTCTGCCATGCGTCTTTCCTCCACTGAGCTGTGCCTGACACGTGCCATTAAGTCACACTGTATTTGCATGCGTCGTCTGACAAGCACGTCGCCCCAGGTACCATAATTGCCATTTTGCCGCCATTCTGCGTGTTTTGACAAAATTACCTCTCTCTTTTCGTCTCTTCACTTTTGCATCTTCATGCTCGTGCAAACTCTCTCTCTCTAACTTTCTTTAATCCGCCATTGATTTAAGCTTTCAAGCTCTGCAACCACTTCCATTCTTCCCCTCTGGCAAAGCTTTTGCTGATCTTTTCCGATTGCTGCCATTACCTAACTCCGGCGTACTCAACTCTGGTTTCATTTTTCTTCGGTGAGTCACTATTTCCTCCTTCATCAGTCTGTGCTTTTCTTTAAAAAACTTTACTGTACTACTCGCTGGCATTACCATTTTGTTCACATTCTTGACTATAAATCTGTGCGGATGAATTCAATCATGTACCTGAGCACTTTTATTTTACGATTTCACTTTTGCCCAATCCGTTTCTTGAATACACAAACTGTTCACCCATTTGTTCATTTCTACCACTGTTCTTGGCCTTACTATTCCTGATTCTGAATCACTGTTCTTGTTTTGTGTTTTCTCCAGATTCTTGCCTCCAATCTTCGTTTTCATAGATCTAGGTTTGGGATTTGTTTGTAGAACCCACAAATTTTAGGAAAAACTGAAACGTACTTCACTTAAATCCTCATAATTTCTTGCCCCATCATTCTTCTAGGTTTTGCCGAGGTCCCTTCAACCTTTATAAAACACACCCTTCTGAAATTCAACATCTTCACCCCAAGCCAACATCATGGGTATGTGGAGGCATAGGGTAGACACCCTAACCAAGTTAGAATACTTTAGGTAGGAATTTTCCATCCCAGCCGACGTCTATCTCAAGTTGGCTAGGGAGGATGACTCCATTATGCCCACAGTCGATTCCATGACCTTTCCAGTTGTAGCTTTTATAAAGTGTGGGCTTAGGCTCCCTCTTGACATCCTTTTCCGAGAAGTCCTCCATTACTACAAATTGAACCTAATGCAGCTCGCCATCAACTCTTATCGAGTTATCAATGGCATAATAGCCATAGCCAAAAAAGAGAACGCTAGGGTTACTCTTGCCGATATCCAGTACTGCTACACCATGTGTGGCCTTAAGTTAGAAAAAGGCTATATCTACTACCTCAAACCGAGGTCTATAGAATATAAACTTGTTGCCGACCTCCCAAACTCCAACAAGGGAGCCGGGGACGATTACTTCGTTGTCTCGAGAAACTAGGAGTTCGCTCCAGATGAGGACCTTCACCTCTATCCTCTTAGCCAAACAGTATTCATAGAGGGTAATGGTAAGAGCCAAGTGTTACACTTGTTTTTCAAGACTTTAATACTTTGGTCTTTCTATGCATTCTAACGTCTATTTTTTTTCCAGCCCTTCCACAGTCGGCAAAAGACTTCCGTAAATCCTTCTTCCCTAGCAAGGGCTTGAAGAAGTTATTAGATCTGCCAGTTTAGAGGCGAAGAGCTCCTTTGTTGCTCACCTACATCCCGACTTACAAGTCGGTGCTTCCCGACGTCCCGAAGAGGAAGAAAAGCAAGTCTCCTCCTTTTGTCACAACTCCACCAGCAACTTCATCATTTCGGCCAGATCAGGGATTAACTTCCGATCTAGCTGAGCAACCATCAACCTCGGCCCCATATTTGATCCCTCCATCTCAACGCAAACGCCGGCGCCAAAGTGAAATCACTACCGAGATGGGTCGCAAGAAAGCAGTTGCAGACGATCTTTTGACCGATATCCCTGACATTGTTAACGCCCAACTAGCACAATCCTAGCCTCAACCAAAGCCAAAGCCTAAAAGAATGAAGAAGGCCCAACCTAAGGCAACGGTGACTCAGATTGACTCTGAGGACACATTGCCGATCTCCAAAATTACCGAGGCAGAAAAGAGTGCCTCCATAGTCGAAAAGAGGCCTGCCGAGGAAGTACCCTCCGAATCAACCAGGTCAAAGAGACCGAGGTCTGAGTCGATGACCACCTCGGGATCTATGAAACCAGATGCCCCCTGGGCTCCCCCAATCACGATCGAGGACAAGCCGATTTGGGCTGGCGACAGCGCCGACGACATTGAAGTCGATGTTGCCCTCTCTACCGCCTTGCTCCATCCCAATGATCTCAACCGGAACGCCAAGTTTAGCGAGTACGAAAACTTCGCTTTAATGTTACAACACTCCATCCAAGTAAGCCCTTAACACTTGGTATTTTTTCATTCTCTGCTATTTCATACTTAGAAATTTTTACTAACTCATTTTTGCCATTCCTTCTAGGCAATCCAGCATTGCCACTCCTTTGCGATGCAAGCCTTCGCCATCAATAAGGAGTTGGCCGACAAGACCAAGGAGGCTGCTGCTTTGCAAACGATCACCAACAAGGCTGAGGCAAAGATGAAGAACTTAACAGATCAGGCCGAGGCAGCCAAGAAAGCTCATGAGGATGCCGAGAAAAAGGCTAATGTTGCAGAGGCCATTGCCAAAGTCCTTATGGCCGAAAAGAAAGAGGCCGAGGAAAAGATGGCCTCAGCCCAAAAAAAGCTTCAAGATGCCCTGGCCACAAAAAAGGCCGAGATCAAGGCCGCCGATGAGAAGGCGTACGCAGAGGGGGCGGCCGACATCAAGGAGGACTACAAAAAACAAGTGAAGCAGGCATGCAACAAGGGTTTTACCCTTGGTTGGATGGCTGCCCTCAAAAAGCTGGATGTCCCCGAGGACTCCCCTCTCAAGAATGCTGGCGACCTTTCCCTGCCATTTTCCCCTACTCCAAGCTAATCCGAAGACGATTCTGAGTCCGAGGAGGAAGCTTTGGTTAGGAAGAAGAAGGAAGCTGCTGGGGTCAAGTCCCTAACTCTGAACGAGCAAGTCGTGGACTTGTCTCAGGATGAGGAGGGTGAGGTCTCCAAAGATGCCACTCCTGAGAAGACAACATCGGATGCGCCTATCGCCGACAAGAGTCTCTATCAGACTCTCAAAGAGATCAATGCCGAGCTCGTGGCTGAGAAGGCCGCCGAGAAGAGTTCCCAAATGTCCTCTGAACCCCAAACCCAACCAGCTGATAACGTCGAATAGTCTAGTTTCTTTTACTTCTTCTAGTTTTTCTTTCTTTTGAAACAATGTAAGCTTTAATTTGGCCGACGTGCCACTTTTGTAATACAAACAATTTACTCTTCAATTTCAGGCCAAAGTGCCTCTTTGTGTTTGAACTTCCTTATCTGAATGCAAGTACAACTTTCTTTTTGAATTTCTTCTGAATGCTTGGATGTATGCCCTTTCTTTACTGTCTTGTATGATTCCATACTTAGAATAATTTGCATGTCTTCAATGCACACCTTAACTGTGTAATCTTCTCGATGTGTAACACCTCAGTTATACCCACTAACGGTTTATCCTGTCCTCGGCTTAACACTTGAAAATATTGTAAAGAATATTTTCACAGGTGTTTACATAAAACCTGCCACTTTTCTTTGACAAGATTTCTATCTTCAAATTTCTTCCAAGTCTTGGCAACACGGTAATCTTGGCAAGCACATAAGTACTTCTTTCAATACAACCTTGGCTTAACTTGTAAATTTTTCTCAAAATTTCAACAAGTATTGAACCAATCTTCTTTTAATCATAACCTCAGCTTAACTTTGACTTGTAAATTTTTCTTAAAATTTCAACAAGTGTTAAACACGACCTCGGTTTAACTTTAACTTGCAAATTTCAAATTTCAACAAGTGTTAAACATGACCTCGGTTTAACTTCAACTTGTAAATTTTAAATTTCAACAAGAGTTAAACTAATCTTAGCTTGTAAATTCCAACTCCCAAGCATCATTCTCTAGCTCTCTGCCCCCTAATGTGAACCTAAGTTCCACTTAGGTTCTCATTATGTATATGGCATTAATCTTGTCGCCGCGATCAGATTCAAACAGAGGATGGCCGAAGTCATCAACCTCGGTCTCCCTGTTAATTCAACTTAGTTCAACTCTATTATATGTAAGTAGAAACTCTGCCATATAATAAGTCTAAGTTATTCGTCATGTTTCAATCAGAAATATCGCCAACTTAGTTCAACTCTATTATATGCAAGTATAATTCAACTTTTCCATATAATAAGTCTAAGTTATTCGTCATGTTTCATTAAGAAACATCGCCAACTTAGTTCAACTCTATTATATGCAAGTATAATTCAACTCTGCCTTATAATAAGTCGAAGTTATTCGTCATGTTTCACTAAGAAACATCGTCTAAGTAGCTGGTCAGTCATATTACACAAATATAAAAATCAAGCTAAAACTTTATTATTACTTCAATTAATAACAAGAAACTTTAAAAACAAGAAAATCTAATGATAGAAAAACTTCAGATTGCAAGTATTCCAGGGTCTTGGCAACTCTTTGCCTTCACTGTCTTCAAGCCGATATGCCCCATTGCCTATGACCGAGATGATTCTATAGGGTCCCTCCTAGTTTAGGCCAAGCTTGCCGTCTCTGGGATCCTTTTTGTTGCCGACGACCTTTCTCAGGACGAGGTCCCCAGCTTGGAACTCTCTTGGGTTGACCTTCCTATTATAAGCTCTAGCAAGCTGCTGCTGGTATGCCCCCAGCTGAATTGCTGCTTTCTCCCTTCTTTTCTCTAGTAGATCCAGATCTCGGGCTAAGAATGCATCATTAGTCCCATTCTCCACTCCTTATGTTGTGATCCCTGGGATGCCGACCTCTAACGGGATCACTGCCTCTGTGCCAAAAGCCATGGCAAATGGGGATTCCCCAGTTAATCTTCTCAGCGTGGTCCGATATGCCCAGAGTACACTGGGTAGCTCATCCACTCACCTTCCCTTAGCTACTTCCAGCCTCTTCTTAATCCTATCCAAGATGGTTTTGTTGGATACTTCTGCTTGTCCATTGCTCTGAGGGAAGCTTGAAGTGGAATAGTAGTTCTTGATTTTGTACTTTACACAGAAGCTCTTGATTAGCTTACTGTCAAACTGTGTACCATTATCTGCTACTATTGCCCTTGGGATCCAAAACCTGGTGATGATGTTCTTCCATATGAAGCTCTTCACATTAACATCTCGAATCTTTGCAAGAGGTTCAGCTTCCACCCACTTGGTGAAGTAATCTATTGCCACTAGCAAGTACTTCCTTTGTCCAGTTGCTTGAGACAGTTGTCCAACAAGATCCATGCCCCATTGGGCAAATAGCCAAGGGCTGGACACTGGGTTCAAGTCTGCTGCTAGTTAATGTATCAAAGGTGCAAACCTCTAGCACTTCTCACATTTTCTGACATAGGCTTCAGCATCTTTCTGCATATAGGGCCACAAGTACCCCTGAGTAATGGCCCTATGAGCAAGTGACCTGCTCCCAGTGTGGCTTCTACATACTCCTTCATGTATCTCATACAAGAAGTCTTCAACTTGTGAAGGATGTACACACCTTAAAAGGGGTCCAGTGAAAGATCTTCTGTAGAGATGTCCCTCTGCTGTCAGACTGAATCTTGCCGACTTTAGTCTAATCTTGTGTGCTTCTCTATGGTCATCTGGCAATTTTCCCTCTTTAAGGAATACTATTATTGCATCCATCCAGCTTGGTCCCTGTAGACGCGCCCCTTCGGGCTTTGCTTACCACAGTTCGGACTCAAATGTCACGGTTCTTAATCTGATCTCACAATGTGCGATGTGAGATTGATAAATCACCAAAGAGTCCAAATCCAGCAAATCATTTTGGAAAACTGATTTTTGTAAAGAAGTGCCAAACATGGACTACTTTGCCAGATACAGAGTCGCCACCTAAATATTTTATTTTGGAGGAATTTAGGAAACCCTGACTCGTACCTAAGGCCACGTGTCCGTCATCACCAAAGTTGCCTCGGCTCAGGAACTTAGGTACGATTCGAGAAGGTCATCTATGAGCACCCCCGCTCGCCCGATCAAAGATCGGCCTGTACTAAGCATGATATCGAATTTTTGAAAACATATGTACTCTTATTCCAATTAATTAGCTAGAATTACTATGTGATGCGCACAACACACAAGTATAGACTAGATCGCCTAATTTGGAACAAAGCATTGCATATCCGTTTGTTAGGAAAATAGTTTGAAGTTTGCTACTCGCAAGTAGGCTAAAATGCAGATTTCGATGAATTGTTCCAATTCAAGTAATCCAACCTTCACCCATAGGCATTCAGGCAGTTAAAGCAAATAAGCAATTAGCCTCATGGCAAGCATGCTATCATGGCAACACTCACACTCATGCAAGATGCTAAAGCATAAACACTCACAGTGTACTCCGAGCCAAAACAAAGAACTAGTTAG
>NW_021025899.1:1202675-1259546 GCF_004153795.1 Camellia sinensis
AAAAAAATTTGGACTTTTGAAAAGTTGTGGGGTGCACTTAAACTTTTAGTTATTATAATTGGGACCTTCTCTTCATTGTTTAGAGTCTTGATTGATGAGTTAACATGTTGGTTATGCAAGATTAGACCAAGAATGCCAAATTTGAATTTTTATTTTGAGAGTGTTCACTCTTTTGTCTTTTTCGTTCTCCACATTTTAAATCTTGATGTGAGGTTAGAACCATTGGAAAGCTTATTTCTGGAGCTTCAATTTAGATACAAAATTGACCATATTCCGTGTGACACCCCGACCTCCGTACTATTATATTATATTGATTCAATAAGTTTAATTACATGATTATGTGTTTAATTGTGTGGTTACATGTTTAATTTTGTGGTTATCAGTTATTATTTGGAATATCTGTTCACTTATTGACTTAGAATCAGAAATTGAAAGCCCAAACGACTTCAGAAGCTAAAATTGACTGGCCTAATAGGCTAATTGGAATATTTAGAATTTTATGGCAACTTTTGTCAAAATGACATTCGGACCAAAATAATTAGAATAAACTGATTGAACTTAGTTAGAGTTGAACATAATTAACCACCTTATTCACATATGATTAGGCTAAGCTAATCACATGTATATATAAGTGATATAATCCTTACTTGGCCTTAAATACATAATTTGGCTAAGATTTTAAGAGAGAGAGAGAGAGAAGAAGAGCTCAACTCAGAGAGAGAGAAAGTAAGGAGAAATTGAAGGATCAAACTAGGATACACTTGAAGGATCAAACTAGGATACACTTGAAGGATCAAACTAGGATACACTTGAAGGATCAAACTAGGATACACTTGAAGGATCAAACTAGGATACACTTGAAGGATCAAACTAGGATACACTTGAAGGATCAAACTAGGATACACTTGAAGGATCAAACTAGGATACACTTGAAGGATCAAACTAGGATACACTTGAAGGATCAAACTAGGATACACTTGAAGGATCAAACTAGGATACACTTGAAGGATCAAACTAGGATACACTTGAAGGATCAAACTAGGATACACTTGAAGGATCAAACTAGGATACACTTGAAGGATCAAACTAGGATACACTTGAAGGATCAAACTAGGATACACTTGAAGGATCAAACTAGGATACACTTGAAGGATCAAACTAGGATACACTTGAAGGATCAAACTAGGATACACTTGAAGGATCAAACTAGGATACACTTGAAGGATCAAACTAGGATACACTTGAAGGATCAAACTAGGATACACTTGAAGGATCAAACTAGGATACACTTGAAGGATCAAACTAGGATACACTTGAAGGATCAAACTAGGATACACTTGAAGGATCAAACTAGGATACACTTGAAGGATCAAACTAGGATACACTTGAAGGATCAAACTAGGATACACTTGAAGGATCAAACTAGGATACACTTGAAGGATCAAACTAGGATACACTTGAAGGATCAAACTAGGATACACTTGAAGGATCAAACTAGGATACACTTGAAGGATCAAACTAGGATACACTTGAAGGATCAAACTAGGATACACTTGAAGGATCAAACTAGGATACACTTGAAGGATCAAACTAGGATACACTTGAAGGATCAAACTAGGATACACTTGAAGGATCAAACTAGGATACACTTGAAGGATCAAACTAGGATACACTTGAATTCACATCCTAGGTATGGAATTCCTCCTTAAATCTTGAAAATAAAACATGTAGGTCATGAATTCAAGACGTTATGAGTTTGTTTTCATGTAAGTAGAAAGAATTGACTTGATTATGGAAGAATTGAGTATAATAACATACATGCATGCATAATTTTTCATCTTTGAGTTCAATTTTCTATGAATTCGTACATGCATGGAACTTTTACACATTCATTTAAAGAGTTCTTCATGTTTTTACACTTGTCATGCCATTTGATCAAGTTTTGAAAAGATTTGAAACTAAATGAGGGCAATACGTGTCATGCATGGTTCTAACTTCATGATTTAAGTTTGATTTTGAGAATTGGGCCCATGATTTGAGCAACTGGTTTCAAATTGACTATATTTTCAAGTTCTAAAATGTTTTCCCATGTTTTTGTACCAAACATACAAGTTTTGGACCTTTGAATATCAAATTTGAACTTCAAACATAGTTCTGGAAATTCCAGAATTTGGCTTGTCTACTCGAGCGTAAAAATTGAGCTCCCAGTAGATTTGCGAAATTTTGCAGACCGCTCTAACAACCAAAGTTGTGCTCGAGCAAGGACCCTATTTACTCAGTCTTTCGCTCAAGCGACTGTCGAGCGTCTATCGAGCGGAAAATTCTTGTAACCAGTATTTTAACAGAGTTTACAGATCGCTCAAGTGACCGAAGTTGGGCTCGAGCACCACCCTTATTTTTGAACCCTCGCTCAAGCAAAGGTAGTTACACTCGAGCGAGGACCTTGTTTTCAGTAAATTTTGACTAACTCTTTTAAGTGCACGCTTACATTTTCATGTCATTTCAAGTACTCTTAGGCACCAATTGAGATCATATAAACAAGGAATGAGTTAGAAACACATGACGAAAATTTAATTAAAGTGGAATGGCTATTGAACTTTACTCCAATTGTATTTTTGTTATGTGTTTTGTATAGGTGGACATCCAAGGCCTAGTGACAACATTACCCACTATGAGTAATTACTTTATAAAGATATGTTCAAGTTATGTTACTTTCAAAAATGGTATTGGTCATCGAAATTGATATATGAATGATTGAATGATTTATTGAAGTACTACTTATCCTTAATGAATGAAGTTCTATTTGAATTTGTAATCATGGCATCCTTTAGCGAGGCCCTTTCCTGGGAGAGATTAATACCATGGCCCGTTGACCCGTGCCTGGGGGAGATTAATACCATGGCCCATTGGCTCTCGCCTAGGGAAAACAATACCATGGCCCACTGGATAATTGAAGTACAGAGATCTCTGATGTTAGACCTTCATGGTCACATTGAATATTGAAAATCGATTGACCCTCGCGGTCCCATTGTTATTAAAGCATTATTACTCTTCTGGATGTGCCACATGATTTGAATGAAATGGTTATTGACAAATGGTTGACTAGTGTGGGGGAGCGTTACGCTGACCAAATCAGAATCATCGAAAGAAATACTCGTAGCTTCATGGGGCCGTTTCGCTGGTGTGATTTGCTTTTGAAGGATAGGATGCGACTGAATTATATGTACTGCGGATGCCATTGGCAAGCTGTATATCATATGGATTACGCCGAGTAGAGGTGAATCCTGCCATAAAACAACTATTTTAGTTGAGTTGTTCTTTCGGATGTGTTGCTTAAGCCGACCGTCTTGTACCAACTCCTCAAGGTGATCCTTCAATGCATAACAGCTGTCGGTATCATGACCGTGGTCATTGTGATATTCGCACCACCTATCTTGTCTCCTTGTGTCGAGAAGTCCCACTATTTTGGGTGGCCATTTGAAGAACGGAAGGTGTTGAACTTTA
Organism: Camellia sinensis; assembly: GCF_004153795.1. Classification (NCBI taxonomy): domain Eukaryota; kingdom Viridiplantae; phylum Streptophyta; class Magnoliopsida; order Ericales; family Theaceae; genus Camellia; species Camellia sinensis. Next base: position 1,206,180 of record NW_021025899.1, read on the forward strand.
GACATAACCATGCTAATCGGCTCTGACAACTCCGTATATTTCTTGTTCGCGCGCCTTGTGCGCCTGCTATCCACTTGAAGTTGTTCATTAGCTCGGTGGGAACATTGGCTATTTGATCGGCGTGAGTCTCGTCTTTTGTCACTTTTAGCCCAATTCCGTGGTTCAGGGCTCCGTGATGGTATAGAATTTATCGGCTGAACAATTTCAGATGGGGCCATCTTGTTGGCCTTGTGCCCAGCTTGGACCCGCAGAGCATCATCTTTCACTTTGTAGTATTCCTCGACTTTCTTCATTAACGACCAGACTGTTTTAGGGGGCCTTCTGGTAAAGGACCTGAGGAGAGCACTATCAGGATGCAACCCATCTTAAAGGTGGTGATGGCCATGGAGTCATTGCAAGCATCATCTATGAGATTAAAGCATTCCCAGTAGCGCGCCAAATACGTTCGTAGAGTTTCCCTTGGTTGGATTTGCATTGCCCAGAGAGAATTGGCCTGCTTCGGCTGGACCTCATTAGTGATAAATCATGCCTTGAAGGATTTTTGGAGTTGATAGAAGTTCTTGATCAATGCCGCTTCCAATTTATAATACCATCTGACGGCTAACGGTCCCAAACTGCTAGGAATTATTCGACACATGAGAGTCTCGTCATCTGCATGTAGCGTCATGGCCTGCTTATAGGATGTAATTAGTGGGGTCTAACTTTCCATCGTATAGGGTGAACAATAGAGCTTTGAACTTTTTGGGTAGCACTGCCCTTGCGATCCATCGCACAAAGGGGTCATGTTGGTCTTCTTCATCTGAGTCATTTCTTCTTTGCTTATTCAGTGCATGCGGACTCCCTTCGGAAGAACTGAAGACTTTGACTCGTCCCTTCTTTTTGGGTTCTGGGGATGAGGAGTCGGAATCACTGCCACTATCATGTCTTCGAGTTCGAGGTCGTCGACCATCCTTTCTCAGAAGTCGTCTCGGATCTTGGCGCGCGGCCTGTTGGGTTTTGCCACCTCCAAGGCCAAATCCTGTCGAAAACGCTCGTTCTCAGCCATTATGTTTTCCAACCTCTGTTCATTCTGCATCGCCTGATCCATAATCGCCTGCATTGTTTCATGTGCTGATGTCAAGGATGAGTCGAAGTTCAAGGCCCTTCGTACGATAATGTTTTCTGGCCCAAGCATGTTGCTTGGAGTGGTATCATTCCATGGCGTAAGGTTTCAGCGACTACCGGAGGATCTTCCATCACGCTCGCCATGGATGTAATGGAGTATTCCCACAGACGGTGCCAATTGTGGAGAAGTGGTTCGAAAATACTCTTTGGATCCAGTAGGACGCTTGCAATCCTCAACTAGTCACTTGAAAAGGAATGAACACTCCAGTTGGGGATGCCGGAATTAGCACTCCGACGGACAAGTCAGTCTCTCGTTCTAGATTACTTGTATTCTAAGTTAAACACCACAATTATCACATACCTCTTTCTGGCTGATGTCTCTTCTATTTATATCTTTTCTTTTTGGGCCTCGGGATTAGTTCCAAATCCAACCTCCTATTCGGCATATTTTGTAATGAACTGATCTTCACTCGGCCCCTTGCTTAATCGACTATCTAGCCGAATAAGGTTGGGTCCGAGTTTCCGTGGCAATGGCCAAATGTTTAGAATCTTGATTCTTCAATGTTCGACTCTCCGAAATCTCTACGACTTCCAATATTCGGCCTCCACAATTGCCCCCCAAGCACTCTACTAGCGGCAATTGGCTGGAGTGTTTGGCTTTGAACTCGAAGAGTCAGAGCCGAAATTCAGCGGCTAATCATATTCCAACGCGAATGTCTGTCCACACGCTTCTCGATTATCGTTTCAACTTCCCGCCTCTTCGTACACTCTCATTTATTGTGATTTAAAATTTCGACGTCTTTTCAAATGGATACACACTTTTAGACGCCTGTCGCCGGATTGTCTTCCGAACTACCTCTGCGACCTCCTGCTCTTCTCTACCTCCTTCGCCACTTGTAAGTTCTCTCCTTCTTTGCTTTGTTTTTTGGCTTAGCATAATCATATTGGCTGGGGAGAATGGCGAAACATTTAAAAGATCTCCTCGGATCGAATTTTTGACTTCCGACGCCATTTTTCCACCCCCGATGACGTTCGTCTGTCTTTTGTGGCAGACGGCACCCTTGATATGGAGAGGGTTGATGAAAACACCATCGTCTTCCCTCTTCTATCAATTGCAGAGGGCAGGGTCCGTTTCCCCCTTCACCCACTCCTTAGGGCCGTGCTTTGCCATTGGGAGTTAATCCCTTCGCAGCCCAACGTCAATTTCTTTAGGGTTGTGATGGGAATTGTTGCACTAAACCATTGCCTTGGGCTTAACCTTGACATCCTCGCTATTCGGCATTGCTACGCCTTGGCCAAGTCTTCTGGTCAGCACGGGCGTTTTTTCCTTAGAGCCAAAGACACCGACCATCAACTAGTGACTATGCTTTCCAGCTCTGGGAAGCGAGTCGATGATGTTATGGTTGTCGTCCAAGGAAACTGGGAATTCGACGAAGGCGAGGATCGCCTTGATCGTATTCCTAGATGGAGGGGCGAACCAGGTGGCCGAGTATCATCTTTTATTCATTTGTTAAATTTATAAAGCTTCATTTTGGGGCCTTATGATTTTGCTTTTGCAGGGAACGATTTGAAGGAAATCTTGACCTCAACTGACGACGCCGTCCTTTCAGAAATCAAGACTGCGCTCAAGTACTTCGGCTGACGGAGTCTTCAGAAGCAGGGGAGGGCGGCCCACGTTCTGCTCCGCTATGAGCCGACTTATACGACCTTTTCGGCGGCGGAAAATATCCTAATTCCGATCGGTGAGGAGTTTCTTGTCCCCCGTATCTTGACTGACTTCAAAAATTTGAGGCAAGTTGGCTGCGACGAATCAGATTCGGAGCGACCGGAAGTAGCTGAGGCCGCCAAATCAGACGAAGCCAAAACTGAGGTTGACGAGGCTTTGAAATTAGAATTTGAGGAAGTCGGCCTCAATTCAGCTGATAATCTGTCCACTTCGGGTCGAGAGGACCGTCCACTTGACGATATTTTTCAGGGTCTAGAGGATCTTCCCGACGTGTACCTAGAAGATATGGTTGGGCTGAGCCTCACTAAGCTTGCCAAGAAAGCGAATGCGGAAAGGCTAGCTGCGCGGCGGAGGGCGGAGGAGATTTGGGCTGCCGAATCTCAATCTCAGTCTCAATCCTCCTTTCCCGTTATTGAGGAAGTGACGGCAAAAGGAGGAAGCACCGAAACCAAACCCTTGGTGCAGGCCAGTGTAGAAGCTGAGCAAAGGGTGGAGAAGCGTCCTTCCAATGTCGAGGCCGGCTCAGAAGAAGATCGCGTCGACAAACGGCCTCGTTTGGAGGAATTCGATGTGATTGTACCTTTTTTTATTCAGCCGAAGATGAAAAATACACCGATTTTCTCCGATGCTTCGGTAATCAAAGATCCAGCGGTTGCGCTTAGTTTGGCGACGTCCGTTTCACTGCTTGCTGATAAGGCGACTTTTCGGGCAGAGCCAAATCTGGTTACAATCGCGTTGGCCGCACAATCGGCTGTTTTGGTACATATCTTGACTCTATCTTTTCTCCTTACACATTATTTTGGTTTTAACTTCCTGTTTTGCAGATCGTCGGAAGGATAGCCGACATGGGCCATCGCTATCATGATGCCGTGGAGCAGATTGGCCATTTACAAGCGGAGGTTGAGAGCCAAAGGAGTAGGGCACAGATCGAGGGTGCTCGTGCCGAGGCCGAGTTGGAGAGAGCTCGTATGTGATCGGTCACCGAGGAGAGGGTGAATGCGAGCGACGCCGCGCTTAAATTGGCCTAGGAGGCGAATTCTAAATTGAAGGCTGAGTTGGAAGAGATGAAGGCGGCGAAGGAAACAACTGACCTGAAGGCTTCCAGTGCATTTGATGCCGGGAAAAAATCTGCTTTTGATGAATACGTAGACGAAGTCCCCAAGTTTGAGAATTGGGGCTTTAAACACAGCTGGCTCAAAGCCCTTGCTTCCGCTAATGTGTCTTTGGCTGCGCCAATTCCATATGAGCAAGTGGATGTTGAGCCGCTGGAGTCTGATTCCGATGGCTAATTTCAAAGGCGCTTGTTTTTTGTTTTAGGATTTGCGTGTATTTTTCAGCTTTTTACAGTTTTTTACTTAGTAATTTTCATATGTAAAATGTTACAATTTGTGCCCAATTTACTTAATGAAAATTCGTTTTGTACCTCGCTGTTACTGATGAATGGAATTGCTTTGGGTCAAATGTTATATAATTGCCGACTAAATGATTAGGACGTTTGAAAAGCTAAAAATTGGTGAATGAACTGGCTGCGGGACATATTGATCGGCATAAGGTCAGGGTACGCGGCTGGCTAGATTAATAAATCTGCCCTTGCCTCAGCCAGTGCATGAACTTCAAAGGCATTGATCAAAAATTGCCATTTAGATAGTTAGGCCGCTTTAAAAGCCCCAAATTGAATGAATTGGCCGCAACACATATCGATCGGCAAGAGGCCAGGGTACGCGGCCGGCTAGATTAATAAATCTGCCCTTGCCCTAGCCAGTGCATGAACTTCAAAGGCATTGATCAAAAATTACCGTTTAGATAGTTACGCCGTTTTAAAAGCCAAAAATTGAATGAACTGGCTGCGGCATATATCGATCATCATGAGGCCAGGGTACGCGGCCGGTTAGATTAATAAATCTGCCCTTACCCCAGCCAGTGCATGAACGTCAAAGGCATTGATCAAAAATTGCCGTTTAGATAGTTAGGCCGTTTTAAAAGCCAAAAATTGAATGAACTGGCTGCGGCACATATCAATCGGTATGAGGCCAGGGTATGTGGCCCGCAAGATTAATAAATCTGCCTTTGCCCCAGCCAGTGCATGAACGTCGAAGGCATTGGTCAAAAATTGCCATTTAGATAGTTAGTTTGAAGAGTAGCGCTAATGAAATTACCTCGAGGGCGCTGCAAGTATTAGAAATAAATGGGGGTGGCTGTTTGCGCCAGTAACTTCACTTACCGTGTTTTCAAGGAAACTTATCGCGAATGGCAAATAGAGTTTTCTTCAACAGTAGAGGCGAAGGTCGAACTTTGGCTAAGCTTGATACTGCGATGAATCGCGACAGAGAAGCCACCCTTGCGGGAAGTGTGGTGTCCAAAGAACGGGAAAAACGTTAGCCTCCAAGTGGTTAAAGCAGATCACCCTGAAAGCAGAAACAGCAACGGGGAAGCTCTCCGCGACCGCGACCATTGAGTTTTGTAGTTTTCGTGGGGAACAAATCGATGATGGAGGTGGACTCCATTATCAGGGACCCAGTGGTGGCGGTCGAATTTGCTTGACAGATTTTTCCATCAGAGGTGCAGCAGTCGATGGTTGGCCGACAAGATTTCGACGTCGTTCGAGAGGGAATCCACGGCGCGGTGAAGGGGCTGTACACCGTTTACAAAGTTGGCATGCGCCTACGTGCCGCGCGGTCGGAGATAGAGAAGATGGACGAAAGGGTATGCAGTTCGGAGGTTCGGGCGGAGAAAGCTGAGCACGAAGTTAATGAGCTTAGGATGGCTAAAGCCGCCGAGCTGCACATGGTGGGTCGATCTAATCCAATCGTGGACGAAAGGGTGACCCAACGGCTATTGAGTCATGCCATTGCCGATCGAGACACGGCTAGCATGTTTGCCGTAGAAAATGCGAGATCCAAAGGTTATGAGCAAGGCTTTCATGCGGGTTGTAAGGTTGGGATCGACAAAATGAAGGAGAAGCTTGCAGAGGAGGTCTGTTGATGTGAGAATCGGGGATTTAAGCACGGTTGGATCGCGGCATTTCAGGCCACAGAGGCTCTTCAAGCAAAGGGTGTCGATTTGGCATTGCCCCGGTTTCGACGCAATCATTTTCGCTTTTCCGCCTTTGAGGTCGAAAAGAGTGACGATGAGGGAGAGGCCGCATAAAAATATTCGTTGTATTGTTCAGGCGCGGATTACGTCGAAAATTATGTAATTACTTGTCAGATGAATAAGATGCTGTGGGAGCCGAATTTTAAAGGAGGCATACTTTAACAGACAGGTATTGCCCGGCTCTATCCAGAACCATCAGGATGCCGAATATAAAGGGTAGATGGGCCGAATAGGTATTGAGCTATGGAGCCGAGTAAATATGAACATAATGAGCGAAAAGTGGACTTGGCTCCGAGGCCCAGGGAACGAGTATAAATAAAGGAATAGCAGACTGAGAAAGGCATGTGATAATTGTGGTGTTTAACTTAAAATACAAGTAATCTTGAACGAGTGACTGACTTGTCCGTCGGAGTGCTAATTCCGGCACCCCGACCAGAGTGTTTACTTCCTTTTAGGTGCCTATCGAAGGATCACGAGCGTCCCCCAAGATCAGAAGAGTATTTCCTAAAACCATTTCCCCACAATTGGCGTCGTCTGTGGGAATACTCAAGCACATCCATGGCGGACGCGATGGAGGACCCTCCAATAGTCGCTGATGACACCATATAGATAGACGACTGCACTCCAACAAACACGCACGGACCGGAGCCTAACCCAGTAAGACGCACTTTGAACTTCGGTTCACCTTCGACTCCAGAACATGAGGCAATGCAAGTGATCATGGAGCAGGCAAAACAAAACGAGCAGCGGTTGGAGAGCATGATCGCTGAGAACGAATGTCTCCGTCAAGATTTGGCACTGGAGGTGGCAAAGTCCAAACAAGCCGTGCGCGAAGACCCGGAGCGACCTCTGAAAGCAGGTGGTCGACGACCTCGAGCCCTGCAACAAGACACTGATAGCGATCCCGACTCACTATCTTCGGAGCCCAAAAAGAGAGGACGACCTACAACTTTCAGCTCCTCTGAAGAGAGCCCACACGTAAGGCATAAGCGCAGAAGAAACGACTCAGATGACGAGGACCAGCATGATCCTTTTGTGCGACGGATCGCAAGGGCAATCTTGCCCAAAACGTTTAAAGCTCCATCATTTACTCTCTATGATGGCAAGTCAGACCCCACCGATCATATCCGCCACTACAAGCAAACCATGACATTGCATGTAGATGACGAAGCCCTCATGTGCCGAATATTCCCCAGCAGTTTGGGACCACTGGCTGTCAGGTGGTATTACAAACTAGAGCCGGCTTCTATCAAAACCTTCCACCAATTACAGAAGTCTTTCAGGGCCAGATTCATCACAAATGAGGTCAGGTAGAAACAAGCCGACTCTCTTTGGGCAATGCAAATCCTGCCAGGAGAGACGCTAAGAGCATATTCGGCACGATATTGGGAATGCTTTAATCTTGTAGATGATGCCTGCAATGACTCCATGGCCATCACCGCCTTCAAAATGGGACTACACCCAGATAGTGCCCTCTGCAGTTCCTTGACAAGAAGACCCCCCAAAACAGTCTGGGGGTTGATGAAGAAAGTAGAAGAATACCTCAAAGTAGAAGATGACGTTTTGCGGGTTAAGGCCGGGCACAGTACCACTAAAATGGCCCCCCCTGAGATTGCCCAGCTAAGAAGTTCTGTACCTCCTCAGAGCCACGAACCATGCCAGCAGACTAAACGAGATAAGAAACGAGATTCTTGCTGACCAAGCTATCAGTGCCCACACCGAACAAATGAGCAACTGCAAGTTGATAATAGACGCACAAAGCACGCCGACAAGAAATATACGGAGCTGTCAGATTGAATCAGCTCGGTTATGTCCCAAATCTAACATCTTCCGTTTTTTAAATGGCCACCCAAAATGGTGGGACCTCCCAACACGAGAAGACGGGACAGACAGTGTGAATATCACAAAGATCACGGTGATGATACGGACAGCTGCTATGCTCTGAAAGACCACCTTGAGGAATTGGTACAAGATGGTCGGTTTTAGCAACACGTACGAAAGAACGCAATCAAAACTGTTGCCTTTCGGCAGGATTTGCCCCTGCTCGGCATCATTCGTATGATATACGACCTTCCAACGCCACTTGCTGTACACGCAATTCAAGCCCCCCAGAAGCAACGCACACCATCGCAGTAGCCCCATGAAGCTCCGAGTATTATCTTCAACGATTCCGATCTTGTCGGCGTAACACTCCCCCATAGTGATCCATTGGTCATTGAGCTACATGTAAATCGATTCGTCGTTGAACGCATCTTCATAGATCAAGGAAGCACTTCGGAGGTTATGTATTACGAAACCTTCGTCAAACTCGGTTTCAATCAATCAGACCTGTCTCCGGCTCCCCATCCATTGTTTGGGTTCAACGCGAATCCAGAGTATCCGTTGGGGAAGATCACACTACTCGTTCGAGCCGGCTCCCGAACGATGGATGTAGAATTCTTGGTCGTCAAGCTCCCGTCACCATATAATATCATCATGGGGCGAACTTGGTTGCATGCTATCCAAGCCATGCCTAGCACCTACCATCAGCTGCTGCGCTTTCATACCCAACACGGTATTGAGCAAATCCGTGGTTCCCGGCACTCCGCACAAGCATTCTGTCCCCCTCCCGAAATACCGAATTGAAACATCCTCGACTAACACGGTCATCATCGGAAGGATTCCATATCGACTCAGAAACACGTTACGGCCTTGGAACTCGAGAATTGTCATTAAACCCGACTTATGGGGAATGATCTAAGTTATAAAATGATTCTCCATGTACATATTCCTCCTTTGTAAATGTTGGGCAGATATAATCCCATCTTCTGCAAAATCTAATTAAAAAGGGCTTTGCGACCAAAAAGCCCCCTCAGTGCATGACATCGTTGGGCCGATAAAGCCTCCGGATTTGGAGCGTCCTTCGTGGATATCACGATCGGCCAAGTAAATCCTCCGAATTCGGAGCCCCCTCGGCGCATGACGCCGTTGGGCCGATAAAGCCTCCGAATTTGGAGTGCCCTTCGTGGATATCACGATCGGCCAAGTAAAGCCTCTGGATTCGAAGCCCCCTCGGCGCATGACGCTGTTGGGCCGATAAAGCCTCCGGATTCGGAGCGCCCTTTGTGGATATCACGATCGGCCAAGTAAAGCCTCCGGATTCGGAGCCCCCTCGGCGCATAACGCCATTAGGCCGATAAAGCCTCTGGATTCAGAATGCCCTTCGTGGATATCACGATTGGCCAAGTAAAGCCTACGGATTCGGAGCCCCCTCGGTGTATGACGCCGTTGGGCCGATAAAGCCTCCGGATTCAGAGCGCCCTTCGTGGATATCACGATTGGCCAAGTCAAGCCTCCGAATTTGGAGCCCCCTCGGCGCATGACGCCGTTGGGATGATAAATCCTCCGGATTCGGAGCCCCCTCGGCGCATGACGCCGTTAGGATGATAAAGCCTCCAGATTCGGAGCCCCCTTGGCGCATGACGCCGTTGGGCCGATAATCCTCCGCATTCGGAGCCCCCTCAGCGTGTCACGTTGTTGGGCCAATAAAGTCTCCCGATTCGAAACGCCCTCGGCGCATAACGCCGTTGGGTTAATATAGCTTCCAAAAGCCAAATAACATTTCGAATTCGGAGCACCCTCAGTGCAAATCAGAGTAGGGAAATGTAACTCGAGCCGGCACAACAGCATTAACGAAACAAAACGTGCCAACACTCGAAATAAGATGCTTAAATTCACAATGAAATACAAACTTTTAAAATAAAACATTTTATTCGATTAAAAAATAATTACAAAAACGCAATTCGCATTCGAGCATTACAAAGTCTACTTTCATACGATGTCACCTTCATCATCACCCTTCTCAAATTTCGAAAGCGAAAGAGGGGAAGCGGTCGTGAAGGTACAACGGTAGCACGCGGATCGACGCCCGCTGCCCAGAGAGCGTCTGTAGCTTGAAATTCTTCAATCTGACCGCGCTTGAACCCACAATGTTCACACTGGCGTGACAATCACCCTCAACGTCGAGAGCCTTGACACCATAGACAACGTCAAGGACAAGATCCATGACAAGAAAGGAATTCCCCATGAAAATAGTAAAATTCAACGATTGTAGCGCTACGTTGGCCTCTTCCTTCCTTCGTGGTGATCTGCTTTGACGACTTCGAGGTCGACGTTCTTCCCGTTCTTTGAACGTCCTACCCCTCGCACGGGTGGGTTCCTTGCTGCGATTCATTGCAGTGTCAAGCTCAGCCAAGGTTCGAGCCCCTCTTCTACTGTTGAAGAAAATTCCATTTGACATTCACATTTGTCTGCCCCATGCAACAAAGTTGTTTTAAAGCAAGTCTGAACACAGTAAGTAAAATTACTCGGGCAAAAAGTCCGAGGCAATCTATTTTTAATCCTTGCGGTGACCCCGAGGCAACGTCATTAATACTGAGCTCCAAAAGACGGATGCCGATAGATGTTGGCCATAGCCATTCCATGTACTAATTTTTGGCTTTTTTGACTTAAAATGGACTAATTATGGCAATTAAAGATCTGATGACAGTTTCCCATGGCACGTTTGATCCAATTAAGCCTCTAAATCCAGAGCCTCATCGACGCATCACGCTGACCGATACAAGTCTCCGAATTCGGAGCCTAGTCGGCGGAGCGATCATGACAAGCCGGCATGTAACCGTTCGGAATTAAATGACTACTTGAGCCAGACAATGCTTATACAATGAAAACATATGCAAACACGTGTGTGCCGAATGTAGATTACAATGAAACATTTAAAATAGGACGTTTTATTCAATCAGGCAACAATTACACAATTACATAGTATTTTTATACGGCGTCGTCCTCATCCTCACTCTTCTCGACTTCAAAAGTAGAAAACGGAAAATGATTACGTTGGTAGAGTGGTAGCGCCGAATCAATTCCCGACGCCCGGAGAGCTTTCGTGGCTTGAGATACCCTGATCCAACAGTGCTTAAAGCCACGATTCTCACATCGGCAAACTTCTTTGGCGAGCTTCTCTTTGGTCTTCTGAATTTTAACCAGTCGGCCGTCATGAAAGCCCTTTTCATAGGCCACGTTTCTCGCAGTCTTGATCGCAAACATGCTCGCCGTATTACGATGGGCGATTGCATCACTAATCAGCCTTTGAGTAACCCTCTCTGCGACAACCGGGTTGGGGGGCACGGCTAATTGGGGCGACGCAGGCTTGTTTTTCCTCAGTTTGTGCTTGGCCTTTTCGGCGCGAGCTTCTAACTTCCGAATGCGTTCGTCTCTCTGTTCTATGTCCCGACGAGCGACGCGGAGACGCAACTTGATCTCATAAGCCATGTAAAGTCCCCTCACCACCCCATGAACGCCTTCACAAAACACTTCGAAGTTCGGAAGGCCTACCATCAACTGTTGAACTTCGGGCGGAAAAATCTGTCGAGCAAACTCGACTGCCACATTTGGGTCTCGAATGATGGAATCCGCCTCCGTCATCGGTCTGTTACCCACGAAGACTACAAAGCTCAATGGGCAAGGAGTTGCGTCGGATTCCCTTCCAAGATGAGATTGAAGAGACTTATGTTGTGGCTGACTATCCCTCCTAGGCGATCTACTACGACGTCGAGGAGATTGGTGTCTCTCCTGACCCCTCGACGTCCTACTGCCTGTGCGTGACGGTTCACCGCTTCGATTCATGGCACCTCCCAGCTTCACTAGTGTCTTCGCTTGACCTGTACTGTTGAAGAAAAGCTTATTTGACATTCGCACTTGTTTCGCCTTCCTCAAAAAGTGGGACTAAGATGCTCATTTAGCACGCAAATAGGACCCTCGTTCATGAAGTACACGCCCATTTATTCCCTACAAGGGCAGCATCTCCGAGGCTACCTCATTAATAATGAAGCGTCAATAGCCCATGCTGTACCATCCTGTACCAGTCCCAATCGCCCCAATCGCCGACTGAACCAAGCCCCAATCGCCCCATCAACCGCTGATATACGGCGTTCTACGTTCGTGAACCAGCTGGGGCAAGGGCAGATTCATCAATCTATACGGCTCGAGTACCCTAGCCATTCCACGAATCGATTCTTGCGTGCACAATTTGTTACGTTTTATTCGGCATTCTACGTTTGTGAACCAGCTGGGGCAAGGGCAGATTCATCAATCTGTACAGCTCGAGCGGCCCAGCCGATCCACGAATCGATTTATCTGAGCACTAGTCTTGAATTCATTTTGTTTCTGACTAAATCAGATCCCTAATTTTAATCGGCCATTAGGTCTGCCGTCTCATGCATGCTTGACATTTTGTTCTAACTGCTGACTCTCCTAACTATACGCTCATATAACAAACAATACGAAAAATAACTTGAGAGCATTTAAAATTTTCATTCATAAACTGGGCGCTGGCAGCGGACATTTTACATATGAAAATCCAAAAAATGTACATTGAATATACTTAATAAAACTAGAATGCCTCCCAGATCAATCCTCGGGATCAGACTGAAGTGGCTCAACGTCCACTTGCTCGTATGGAATTGGCACGGCCGATGTAGCTCCAACGGCAGCAAGGGCTTTGAGCCACCCATGTTTGAATCCCCGATTTTCGAATTTGGGGACTTCGTCTACGTATTCCTTGAAGGTGGCGCTCTTCCCAGCCTCAAGCGCCGTAGAAACTTTGGATTCAGCATTTTCCTTGGCCGCCTTCAACTCCTTTAACTTAGGCTTTGCCTTGGCAAGCGCCTCCTTGGCTAACTCGAGCGATTCCTCGCTTGCGTTCGCCCTATCCTCGGCTTCGGATCTGAGCTGGTCAGCAGTCTGAGCCCTTTCCATTTCCGCTTCGGCTCGCGCATTTTCCATAGCGGCCCTCATCGCCTCTAACTCGGCCCTGCTCCTTTCAGCTTCAGCTTCAGACTTTAAGCGGCCAAGTCTTTTGGCGGCATCATGCTGCCGGTGGCCTAGTTCGAGTATCCTTCCAGCCGTCTACAAAACAAATCGGGATCATCACATAAAGCAATATAGTGTGCAAACCAAATCAAACGAGCAGAAAAGAGAATATCGCATATATACCAGAAGGGCAGACTGGGCAACGAACGCTATAAGCTCCAAATCTGGCTCTTCTTGAAAGGTGGCCTTATCAGCTGGCAGTGAAACTGAGGCGGCCAAGCTCAACGCTACGGTCGGATCCTTTATGATGGATGCGTTATTAGAGATTGGCATGTTTTTGATCTTTGGTTGAACAACAAAAGGAACAACCACGTCGGATTCCTCTAAACGAGGCCTTTTTCCAACAAGACTGTCCTCTGAGCCTGTGTCTCCCTCGGTGTTACGTTTTTCACCCCGTTCTTTACGAACCAGTCATTCTTCCGTGACCTGCTGTTCGGCCTCTCTCTCTGTCTCATCCAAAACGATTTGAGCCATTTCTTCCGCAGTAACGGGTTGTAAAGATTCAACCGGGGCAAGCTCAGAACGAGCGGCCTCTGCCTTCTTTTGAGCGGCCATTCGCTCGGCATTTCTCTTTCTCGCCATCTGCGTGAGATTTTCCCCAGCCATGCCTTCAGAAAAATCGCCGGGCAGGTCCCCCAAATCCGTAAAAATGTCTCCGAAAGAAAACTCTACCTGACCCGAAATGGACGGTGAGTTAGGCTGCTTAAGACTGGCAGTTTCAAATGCTGATTTCAGAGCTTTGTCAACTTCTACGGCCTCGGTAATGAACTCCCTGGTTGATTCGGTGACCACCTCGACTTCCGGCTCTAAGTCTTGCTCCAAATCGGAAGTCTCGAGACCAATCTGTCATAGGGACTTGAAGCTGGGGAAGATAAGAGCCGTATGGTGTTGTTCGCTGGTTGGGATCGGAATGTTGTCTGCGGCCGAGAATGTAGTATAGGTAGGCTCGTACCTCAGAAGAATATGGGCGGCTCTGCCTTGTTTCTGTATGTTTGGACGGCCAAAATACTTTAGCGCAGTCTTAATGTCCGAAAGTACTGCGTCGTCAGCCGAGGTCAGAACCCTCTTTAACTTATTACCTGCAAAAATGGAGGATTATATTTGGAGAAGAAACTGAATAAAAGAAAGTTCAACAAACAAGGAATCACACGGCAACCTGGTTCACCACTCCGTCTGGGAATAGGGTCCAGGCGATCTTCGCCTTCACCGAATTCCCAGTTGCCCCGAACATTGACCATTACATCATCAACTTGTTTGCCAGAGCTGGCAAGCATGGTTACCAAGTGATGGTCGGTGTCCTTGGCCTTGAGAAAGTAATGCCCGAGCCGACCGGAGGATTTGGCTAAAGCGTAGCAATGCCGAATCACAGGAATCCCCAGGTTGATCCTGAGGTGCCGATTCAATTCAACAATTCCCATTATGATTCGAAAGAAATTCACATTGACTTGCGAGGGAATCAATCCCACTGGCGGAGGACAGCCCTAAGAAATGGATGTAGGGGAAAGCGAGCGCCACCCTCCGTAATGGACAGGAGAGGGAACACGATTTTATTTGGATCATCCCTTTCCATATCCAGGGAACTCTCCGTTACTAGAGATAGATGAACATTATCAGGAATAGAAAAATGTTTTCGGAACCTAGAAATTCGACCCTCAGAGAGAAGGTCTTTCAAATGCTTTGCCATTCTAGAGAGAACTCAAGGATATTCTAAAGCAAAAAATAAATATAGAAAGTAAAATTGCAAAGAAGAGAGAAGAAGCCTTACGAGAGGCAAAGGGAACGAGAAGAAGACGAAGAGGAGTTACAGAAAATACGTCGAAGAAAAAATACCGATAGGCGGTCCAGAAGGTTCAAATATTCGAAAAAAGTATGTGTTCGAAGGGACTTGAACTTCAAATCATAATAAATGTGCGAGAAGCACGAATGAGGCGGGAAGGCGTTACAGTGACCGAAAAGCATGTACGCGTCCTGACATGCATCGGGAAGAGGATTAACTGCCGAATTTCTATTTTCTCGAATCAGGAACCAAACACGCCGACTAACTGATGTTAGAAGGGTGTTTGAGGGGCAATTGTGGGAGCTGAATTTTAAAGGAGGCATACTTTAACAGACAGGTATTGCCCGGCTCTGTCCAGAACCATCAGGATGCCGAATATAAAGGGTAGATGGCCTGAATAGGTACTGAGCTATGGAGCCGAGTAAATATGAACATAATGAGCGAAAAGTGGACCTGGCTCCGAGGCCCAGGGAATGAGTATAAATAAAGGAATAGCGAACTGAGAAAGGCATGTGATAATTGTGGTGTTTAACTTAGAATACATGTAATCTAGAACGAGTGACTGACTTGTCCGTCGGAGTGCTAATTCCAACACCCCCGACCGGAGTGTTTACTTCCTTTTAGGTGCCTATCGGAGGATCACGAGTGTCCCCCAGGATCAGAAGAGTATTTCCTAAAACCACTTCCCCACAGATGCTATGTTGTTAATATTCCTGTTGCCTTATAATTACTTGTCAAATTGTGTAATTATGTAATTCTTTGGCATATATATGTTTGCATGTTTTGTGCTTTGTTGGACAGAGATTGTTCGAACGGTTTTAGCCGGCTCGTCCTAATGGAGCACGTCACTAAATATTTATTCAGTATGCTCATTACATTTCCCAAACACGGTGTTGATAAGACTATGAATCCGGCATTTTCTTTAGGTATTTATTTGACTCTAGGCTCAGGCTTGGACGACATAATGCGCTGAAGAGGCTCTGAATCCGGAGACTTTGAGTGGCCGATCGTGATATCCACGAAGGGCACTCCGAATCCGGAGACTTTGATTGGCCGATCGTGATATCTACGAAGGGCGCTCCTAATCCGGAGGCTTTTTCGGCCCAACGGTGTCATGCGCCGAAGGGGCTCCAAATTCGGAGACTTTGAGTGGCTGATTGTGATGTCCACGAAGGGTGCTCCGAATCCGGAGACTTTGATTCGCTGATCGTGATATCCACGAAGGGCGCTCCGAATCCGGAGGCTTTTTCGGCCCAACGGCGTCATGCGACGAAGGGGCTCCGAATCTGGAGACTTTGAGTGGTTGATCGTGATATCCCCGAAGGGCGCTCTGAATTTGGAGACTTTAATTGGCTGATCATGATATCCATGAAGGACACTCCAAATTCGGAGGCTTTTTTGGCCCAACGACATCATGCGCCGAAGGGGCTCCGAATCCGGAGACTTTGAGTGGCCAATCGTGATATCCACGAAGGGCGCTCCGAATCCGGAGGCTTTTTCGGCCCAACGGCGTCATGCGCCGAAAGGGCTTCGAATCCGGTGACTTTGAGTGGCCGATCGTGATATCCACGAAGGGTGCTCCGAATCTGAAGACTTTGAGTGGTTGATCGTGATATCCCCGAAGGGCGCTCTGAATTTGGAGACTTTAATTGGCTGATCATGATATCCATAAAGGACACTCCAAATTTGGAGGCTTTTTTGGCCCAACGACATCATGCGCCGAAGGGGCTCCGAATCCGGAGACTTTGAGTGGCCAATCGTGATATCCACGAAGGGCGCTCCGAATCCGGAGACTTTTTCGGCCCAACGGCGTCATGCGCCGAAAGGGCTTCGAATCCGGTGACTTTGAGTGGCCGATCGTGATATCCACGAAGGGTGCTCCGAATCTGGAGACTTTGATTGGCCAATCGTGATATCCACGAAGGGCGCTCCGAATCCGGAGACTTTTTCAGCCCAATGGCGTCATGCGCCGAAGGGGCTCCAAATCCGAAGACTTTGATTGGCCGATCGTGATATCCACGAAGGGCGCTCTGAATTCGGAGACTTTGATTGGCCGATTGTGATATCCACGAAGGGCGCTCCGAATCCGGAGGCTTTTTCGGCCCAACAGCGTTATGCGCCGAAGGGGCTCTGATTCCGGAGACTTTGAGTGGCCGATCGTGATATCCACGAAGGGCGCTCTGAATCCGGAGGCTTTTCCGGCCCAACGGCGTCACGTGCCGATGGGGCTCTGAATCTGAAGACTTTGAGTGGCCGATCGTGATATCCACGAACGGCGCTCCGAATTCGGACGCTTTTCCGGAACACTTTTAGAACAATTTTGAACTACAATCCTCGTATTACAAAAGTGGAATTTGTACATGGCAAATCGTGTAACACTGAAATCATTCCCCACAGATCGGGTTTAATATTAAAACTTTCGCAAGTGGGTCGAGTTCCAAGGCCTTGGAAGACTCCTTCCTGTCATATCTTTCAGCCGATATGCCCCTGTTCCTGCGATGGAATCTATTTGATTGGGGCCGTCCTAGTTTGGACCAAGTTTTCCATCAGCTGACTTCCTGTCGGCTGGAAGCACCTTTTTTAGGACCAATTCTCCTAGTGTGTAGCGGCGTAGCAGAACTCGTTGATTTTATGATTTCGCCAACTGCTGCTTGTACTGTGCCATGGATGCAAGGGCGCGGTCTCTTCGTTCCTAGATTAGAATCAAATCCAAAGCCAGCATCATGTCGTTTCGGCCTGTATCAAAAACTTGGGACTTGAGGGTCGGGAGGCCGATCTCCAAGGGTAAGATCGCCTGGTTGCCAAAGCATAGGGCAAACGGAGTTTCTCCAGTTGATCTCCTCGGCATTGTTCGATGAACCCACAATACACTCGACAATTCTTCGACCCATTTTCCTTTGGCTTTCTCTAGCCTTTTCTTGACGCCGTCCAGGATGGATTTGTTCGAAGCTTCGGCCTGACCATTGCTTTGGGGATAAGCCGGCGTAGAAAAATACGGCCTGATACCATATTTGTCGCACAGTTCTCGGTAAACACCATAATCAAATTGAGTGCTGTTGTCTAAAATAGGGGCTCTTGGAATGCTGAATTGTGTTATGATGTTCCTTCACACAAAGCATTTAACATCGACGTCTCAAATGTGTGTTAATGCCTCCGCTTCTACCCATTTTGTGAAGTAATCTGTTGCGACGATCAAGTATCGCTTATTCCTTGGGGCCCTCGGAAATGGTCCTACGATATCGATCCCCCACTGGGCGAACGGCCAGGGACTGGTAATAGAGTTCAGCTCTTCTGCGGGCAAATGGGTTAGTGGAGAGAACTTTTGGCACTGTTCACACTTTTTCGCATAACACTCGGCGTCTGCTCTCATTGTCGGCCAATAATACCCCTGCGTTATAGCTCGATGGGCCAAAGAACGCCCGCCAGAATGGGCACCACAACTGCCCTCATGTATCTCAGTTAGAAGCTCCTCGACTTTGTCTGGGTGCACGGATTCCAAATATGAACCAGAGAGGGATTTTTTATAGAGCCCTCCTTGCGAATTTAAGTAGTATCTCATGGCTTTGTTTCACAACTTGTGCGCTTCTTTCTTCTCCTCTGGGAGTTGGTCAGAAGATAGGAAAGTAGCAATGGGATCCATCCAGCTTGGGACAGATTCTACAACGTTAATCTGAACTTCCTCCGAAGGGCCAATGCTTGTCTCTGGGATGAAACCTACTTCGATAGTCTGTTTAATCTCCGAGTTGATGGCGGAGGCTAGGCAAGCCAAGGCGTCTACATGGGTGTTTTGATCACGTGTTATCTAGTTCAACTCATGATGGTCGAATTTTGCCAACAAGGAATTGGCCGTTTTCATGTAGGCCGCCATGCGGTCGTTCCTTGCCATGTACTCCCCCTTTAGCTGGTTTATCACCAGTTTTGAATTACAAAACACAAGCAAACGCCGACTGCCAAGAATGTGTGTGTTCCGTAAACCGGTTAGGAGGGCTTCGTATTTAGCTTCGTTATTTGATGCTTCGAAGCCAAGCTTGACGGCCTGCTCAGTTATTGCGCCGTTAGGAGACATGATGAAAACTTCGGCTCCACTGCCCCGTTGATTGGATGACCCGTCGCAATACAACTGCCAAATATCCCCAACATAAATCCTCTAGTTCGGCTTCGATCGAATTTCGTCAGGCTTGAAGTCGGTCAGGACACCAGTGAATTCGGCGACAAAGTCAGCAAGCACCTGCCCTTTGATTGAGGTTCTGGGTAGAAATTGAATATCGTATTGGCTGAGTTCCAGAGCCCACTTTGAAACACGTTCGGAAGCTTCTGCACTGCGTAGTACAGACCGGAGGGGATAGTCTGTTAGCACCCCAATGCTATGACCCTAGAAGTAATGCATCAGTTTCCTCGCCGCCATGACTAGGGCTAGGATGAGCTTTTCCAGCGGAAGGTAGTGTGTTTCGGCATCAACCATTGCCTTGCTCACATAATACACCGGCCGTTGCTCTCCTAGCTTTTCCTTTATCAGCATGGCGTTGACGGCCCGGTCGGAAATTGCCAGATACATAATGAGCGGGTCACCAAGAGAGGGCGTTGCCAAGAGTGGTACTGAGCGGAGGTATGTCTTAAGGTCGTTGAAAGCGGCTTCGTATTTGGAGGACCATTCAAAAGCCTTGTCTTGCCGTAGTGCATGAAAGAATTGTCGGCAGCGATCTGTGGAACGGCTGATGATCCTGTTGAGCGCGGCGGCCATCCCCATTAACTTTTGCACCTCTTTTACTGATCGGGGGGAGCTGAGCTCCAGGATTGCTGTGATCTGCCTTGGGTTAGCTTTGATTCCTCGGTGATTGACGATATATCCCAAGAATTTGCCAAAGCTGATTCCAAAGGCACATTTGGAAGTGTTCAGCTTCATTCCATATTTGCATAGGATGCCGAATGTTTCTTCAAGATCGGCTATATGATTCTGCTTTACCTTTGACTTGACCACCATATCGTCAATGTACACTTCCATTGTGCGACTGAGTTGCTTTTTGAACATGGTGGTGACTAGTCTCTGGTAGGTTGCCCCGGCGTTCTTCAGCCCAAAAGGCATAACCTTATAGTAGTGGGTTCCTCTTGGGGTGAGGAATGCAGTTTTCTCCTGGTCCTCCGGATGCATGGCAATTTGATGGTAGCCTCTGTAAGCATCGAGGAAACTCATGCGCTGATGGCGTGCTATAGCGTCTACCAGTTGGTCTATCCTTGGGAGAGAAAAATAGTCTTTGGGGCAGGCTTTGTTTAGGTCCGTGAAATCAACGCAGACTCACCATATACCGTTCTTCTTCTTCACAACTACAGTATTAGAGAGCCATGTGGGGTAGGTAACTTCCCTGATTGCCCCTGCATCAAGCAGCTAGTCAACCTCTTCAATATTGGCGGTAGTGTGCTCTGCAGCAGATCGCCGGCTTTTCTGAACGATCGGCTTGCACTTAGGGTCAACATTCAAACGATGCTCGGAAACAGTTGGGTCGACGCCCGGCATTTCATATGGAGTCCATGCAAATACATCAAGATTATCGAGCAGGAAGGATACTAGCGGCTGTCTGTCGGCTTGATTCAGGGAGGCGTCGACCATGAAGAATCTCTCTGGATTGCTGTCAATCTCAATTTGGTCTAAGTCTTCCGTGGCTTTCTCATTCTGGAGCCGCCCGACATTGTCGAGGCTTTCATGATCCGACACCTCGATGGAATTAACTTGCAAATCCTTTGGCGTCTTTCCGGAGAGGAGATAGCATACTTGTGCCGATTGTTGGGAACCAAGGATTTGCTTGATGCTGTATTCTATCGAAAAGCGCAGAAGCTGATGATAGGTGCTCGGGACAGCCCGTATAGTATGCAACCAAGTTCGCCCCATGATGAGATTGTACGGCGAAGGCAGCCTAACGACCAAGAATTCCACATCCACTGTTCGGGAGCCTGCTCGGACGGGTAGTATGATTTTTCCCAACGGATATTCTGGATTTGCGTTGAAGCCGAATAATGGATAAGGAGCCGGAGACAAGTCTGATTCGTTTAAGCCAAGTTTGACGAAGGTCTTGTAATACATAACCTCAGAAGTACTTCCCTGGTCTATGAGAACGCGCTCGATAGTAAATCGATTGACACGTAGTTCAATGATCAGTGGATCAATGTGGGGGACTGTTATGCCGATAAGATCAGAATCATCGAAGGTGATACTCGGTGCTTCATAGGGCCGTTTCGCCGGCATGAGTTGCTTCTGGGATGCAGGGAGTGTTTGAATTGTATGCACAACTGAGGGCGTTGGCAAGCTGTATATCATATGGATGATTGCAAGCGGAGGTGATTCCCGCCGGAGAACAATTGGTCTGGTTGCCCACGTTTGGGCATGGTGCTGGGGCTGAACATCTCGGACCAACTCCTGAAGGCCTTTCATGGCATAGCTACTGTCATGATCGTGATCTTCGCGATATTCACACCGCCTATCCCTTCTTGTCGAGTCGGGCGGTGCCACAGCTTCTGATGGCCTGGTGTAGAACGAGAGGGCCCACTTTATATGCGGACTTTCTCCAGAGGAACTGGAAACTTCAGATCGTCCATTCTTCCTGGGATCCAGGGATAATAAGTCGAAGCTGCTATCAGTGTCTTGAAGCCGGGCTTGAGGTCGTTGATCACTTGCTTTCAGAGGTCGCTCGGGATTTTGGGGCACGGCTTGTTTGGATTTTGCTACCTCCAAAGCGAAATCCTGGCGGAGGCGCTCGTTTTCATCGATCAAGTTTTCCAACCTCTGCTCATTTTGCTTTGCCTGCTCCATGATCGCTTGCATTGCCTCATGTTCTGGGGTCGAAGGTGTGGCGAAGTTCAAAACGCATCTTACTGGGAGAAGCTCCGGTCCGTGTGTGTTTGTTGGAGTGAAAACGTCTACCTGCGTGTTTTCATCAGTGACTATTAGAGGATCCTTCGTCACGTCCGCCATGGACGTGCTTGAGTATTCCCATAGACGGTGCCAGTTGTGGGGAAGTGGTTTTTGGAAATACTCTTTTGATCCTAGGGGACGCTCGTGATCCACCGATAGGCACCTGAAAGGAAGTAAACACTCCGGTCGGGGGTGCCGGAATTAGCACTCCGACGGACAAGTCAGTTTCTCGTTCTAGATTACTAGTATTCTAAGTTAAACACCACAATTATCACATACCACTTTCTGGCTGATGTCTCTTCTATTTATACTTTTTCTTCTTTGGGCCTCGGGATTAGTTCCAAATCCAACCTCCTATTCGGCATATTTTGTAATAAATCGATTTTCACTCGGCCCCTTGCTTAATCGACTATCTAGCCGAATAAGGTCGGGTCCGAGTTTCTGTGGCAATGGTCGAATGTTTAGAATTTTGATTCTTCAATGTTCGACTCTCCGGAATCTCTACGACTTCCAATATTCGGCCCCCACAGTGATTTTACTCACTATTCATTGAGTAATAAGCGAGTTTGATTGAGTGATATTTCTAATATAATGAAGTAGTAAATGGAGTCTAATGAAAGAGTAACTGAGGTCTGATTGAATAATAAGTAAAATATCATTAAGCACATACCATTTATAAGCACAATACTTACCATTCGTTTTGATTCTATTTACCACACATTGTGACTTTACTTACCACTTAATATTTCATTATATTTATAATTTCTGTATATTTACTATTTGTTACTAATTTACTTGTCACTTCTTGTAACAAGACACAGCTTTATCAGTAAAATACCGTAGTATTGTTGGACTCGAACTTAATTTAAAATTTGATTACACAACTCTAAAGTTTGATCAATGAATGGTAAGTAACGTTCAATCTTAAACTAAACCGCGTTGTTTGATTTGATTTTTTTAATACATGATTTGGTCTTAATTTTTAAAATTGGCAAATCATACTTCATGATTTGGTCCGTAATTTTATACTTACGATTATGATTTGGAACCAAATAGATTTGTTTATGTATGCATGTATATATGTATAGATATAGAATTTATTATTTACTGTAGACACTCACCTGATATTATCACATTTTGTACAAAAATTGTTAATCCTATATATTTACAAGTGGGATTTTGTATAGTAGTTGAATTAGTTCTGAACAATCATCTAAAATACTTTTGTTTGCAAAATGACGACAAATATATTCAAATAAGTTGTGAGTAATATTTTGTGATTATGTTGTGAAAAATGTGATTCCACGGCTAATTGAACTTCGTTTTACTGGTTCAGCCTAATTTGGTTGTAAATTTTTTATGATTTGATTTCAAATTTCATGAATCCGTAGGTAGTTTGGTCGTTTAGTCATTAGTTTACTCTTAAATGAACCAAATCGAACCATGCTTACCCCTAATAGGACAACTTAAAACTCAATATGACTCTACTTACCATTTGTTGTGAGTTTATTTACTATTAAATATAATAAATCTCATAAGTTTAATATAATTACACCGATCTCCCATTTAGTAAAGTTAAAACATTGTAATTAATGTAGATTATATGTAAACACAAGATAAAAAAGGATAAAATAATATTTCAATATTAAAGAAATAGTATCATTTTTTTTATTCATACAACTAGCCAACTATAAAGAAATGAACTAAATATTATGTAGATTAAATTTTGAAAGAAGTCTAATATAATTATTTCAAATTTTATGAAACTCAATCTATTTTTTAAATCCTAAAAGAGATTAGTGTAACTTTTTTTTTTCTGTGGTTTAAAACAAATTTTTTTTTTTGAACAAGTATTTTAAAACAATTTGATGTAAAACACATTGCATAAAAGGGGATCACCTGTTCTAAAAAAAAAAAAAGAGAAAAAGTAGAAGAAAAAAAAAATCACCCACTGCAAAGCCGGTGATTTCCGATGACTAAAGTGAGTTGAGAGTGGTATTTTTTTTTTTGTTACAGGAAAATCCTCCCTACCCTCTCGCAGGTCCAAGGTAGCGCCCCTTACAGAGATCACCAAGATGTCCTGTTAGCCGTTCTGAGCGAGGAGACTATAACCGCCCCTTACAGAGATCACCAAGGTGTCCCTGTTAGCCGTTTTGAGCGAGGAGACTATAACCTGGGAACTTGCCCCGACCTCCCAAGACAAGCTCCGCTTAAGTCAGGACTCGCACAGCAGGGGAATATTAAACCTACACCAAGTGCTGACTAGATAACTTGAGGTCCAACCTCCTCCTAACCAACAGTACTTCGCCCAGAAAATTAGCCCAATGAAAAAATTAAACTTGTAACCTTGGCGCTTAAATCCCCAAACCTTACCACAATGCTATAATTCCTTGGGTTAAGAGTGGTATTTTACTTTTATGTTTGGTACAAGAAAACCGACCGAGTTCTAAATCTTCAAAATATGTCATATAATAATTTAAAGGCATTGTAAAAAGACAAAAAAAAAGGTCACCGCTGAAAACCGGTGATTTCCGGTGACTGAAGTGTGCTGGGGTGGTATTTCACTTTTATGTATGGCGCAAGAAAATCATTTTCTATACGGTGGTTAACTACAAAAATATTTTATACAATAATTTAAAGGCATTGTAGAAAGGATAAATATTTTATTCCCGTACTACTGCGAATTGTGGATTTTCAAACGTGGTAGTATTTGGTAACATTTACGTGTTTTGTTTATATTTATAAAATTGTTATAAATTAATTTTTGTTTATTTTTAAAATAACATAAATTACAAACGCATTTCGTTTGAACAAAATGTTTGAAAATTTTAAAAACATGAACTAAAAAATACGTTTGTTCAGATCTAAAATATTTATATTTATTTTTTATTATTTATGACAATGAGATCATTTATATTATGATTGAAAAAAAAATTAATAAAAAAAATTAATGTGGAAAAAAAAAATATTGAAAAAAAATTATTTGAAAAAAAAAATTATGCGAAAAAAAATTAATTGAAAAAAATATTGAAAAAGAAGATTATTTCAAAAAAAATAATTGAAATCAAAAATTAATTGAAAAAAAAAAATTGTTAATCAAATTTTTAAATTTCTATTTAAAAACTAATGTAAATTTATTTTTTTGAGTTTACGTTTTTTTCTCAAATTTATAAAAAAAATATAACTATTTATAAATTAAAAAAATTATCATACAAATTTTTATGATAATTTTTAAAATTTTTATAAATATAAATTGAAAAGTAAAAATAAAATGATTACCAAATAGACTCAGAGGATTAATTGTTCCTTGGCACTGCCGACTACCACTATTTGTCAGTATTATCAACAAATGAAATCTTTATGATACATACCAAGTAAATTATTATTATTTTTTTTCTAAGCCATTAATAATAATGAATTATTATTGTTTTATTTATAAAATTTTATACTACTTGATTGATTTGAAGTATTATAAAGGTATTGTCACATGATACTCTGAACTATTGAATAATTATTGATTATGAAAATAAGTAATATAACAATAAATGAGATGAGAGGAATAGTCTTAAAAACACAATCCAATCACATATTCATACATAAAATTTTCACATAAGATGAATTTACATTGTTCTGGAGCCTATACCCATATAACCGAGTTTATCTATGTTTATTTTTGTACAAGGGGAGGAAATGTAAATAAAATAGTGCATTGAAATGTGATGGGCATAGCCCAAATAGGTGGTTCAATGAGCCGTCCAAATAATTTCAAACCCAACTTAGGCGTAGGGGCTAGACAAACATAAGAGGCAAGTCGCTCCCTTTTCTTTTATGATTTCTGTGACATGACGACATCGCCATGGTTGATTACAAATAGCCATAGACTTATGGCTGATAGGACAACGTGAAAGACAGAGACATGGGAGCAATCATGAGTAGGGCACGGTAAGCCAAGAGGCTAACAAAGGTATGAAATATATCAATACATACATACTCTCTCTGACTACTTTTGGACTTTTTTTTCTCTTCTTTCCAATCTAAGTTAATCATTGGATGGTCCTCAGGAAGGAACCCCACCCCCTGGGTCCTTCCGATCTGACTTGGTGCAGGTACTACTGGGAAGACGAAGTTGGCCAACTCGTGGAGCATCTGGATCCTGTCTGACCTATTTCTCGTCCAACCAAACTGCATCATCAGTTGGTGTCATCCGTGGAAACCTTTCGGTTAACAGTTATGTTCATTGTCGCCGGAAATAGTTTCCTTATCACCCATCTTCGATGTTGGAGTGAATGGTTACGACACGATCTATGGCTTCATAGCACACCACTGGAAATCCTCAAGCCGAGCCCTCCAACCCACCTCAATACTTCACCGAACTTATCAACAACATTAACTGCTTGGCTGAACAAACCCAAGCCTTAATCCACGCCTTACTTCAACGTGAGCTACTAACTCCTCCACCTCCACCACCATAACACATTCCTTAAAACCAAGACCAAATCTAAGACAACCATCCTTAGCAACAAGGACCACTCCTTCCACCGCTCGCTCCACGAGAACCCCTGCCAAATTTGAATGGCTTACCTATCCTTCCTTAAGGTTCGTAACTCAACTGAAATGACCCTCAGCCCTTCCAAAACCACCATCGACAACAACAAAACATTGCCACCCATAAAGGAGAAGCTAGCAGTGTCCAACCCCCTTATGCTAGAGGAGATAATATTCCTATTTGGGATGAAGAATTACAGTCCATGAAATTTCAGCTTCACAGGGTTATGCAGAATATGCAAAACAAACCTTCCTCCACCACTAACTCCGGCCTTCATCAGGGATAAACCTCTACCTCCCAAGTTCAAGATGCCATCAATTGACAGCTTTGACGGTACCACTGGCCTTGTTGATCATCCAGAGGCTTATAAAACGCTCACGATCTCTCACGCTTTCCCTAACAAGATCATGTGTCGTGCCTTTTTAGTTACGTTAAAAGGATCAGCACAACTGTGGTTTAGTTAGCTTAAGCTAGACTTTGTAACTTCTTTTGACCAACTAAGTGAGTCATTCTTGAGCCATTTCATTGGCGCTCAACGTCAGCAACACCCGGCGACCCAGTATGTAGCTTACTTTTTGTGCTCCTTTCGGATACGACTTGTCCTATAGTTCAGACTCCCGTGGTTTTGAATATGATTTCACAAGCGCAATGTGAAATAGATAAACACAAATGAGTCCAAACTCGGCAATTCTTTTGAAAAATCGATTTTGAATCAAAATGCTAAAAATGGATTGCTTTGCCAGATTTCAGAATCCCCACCTAAATATTTTTGAAAAATGTAGGAAACCCGTGACTCGCGCTAAAGGCCACGTGTCCATCATCACCAAAGTGTCTCGGCTCGGGAACTTAGGTACGAGAGGGGAAGGTCATGAATTAAGCACCGCACTCGCCCGATCAAAGATCGGCCTCTACTAATCATGATGTGATTCTTATTTACATTATATGCTGTTGTTCCGGTTATTAGGCTAACATTACTATGTGTTGCACACAAGTATAGATTAATTTGCAAAATTTGAAACGCTTCGATTTCATGTTTGTTTTTGAAAGGTTTTTGAATATGTACCGCTTGAAAAAGTGATCTCATATGTACATTTAAGAAAATCGTCCCAACTTAAGCAATTAGCCTTCATCTGCAGGCATTCAGACATGTACATCAACTAAGCACTTAGCCTCATGGTATTATGTTTGACATAACAACAATCACACTTATGCAATATGCTAAAGCAATAAAGCTTACCCAAATTCTTGAGGCGAGCCAAAAGAGAGAAAATAGTTAGAAACATACATGATCCTAACTAATGAAATATGCCTAATGCAACACATGCAATATGCAATTAGAAGTCTGGCTACTAGCATAGCATGTGAATCAATTTGATAGCATGCAGTTTTAAACACGTTTTTCAAAGAAGTATTTAAGTGACAATGCTTGTTTAGACTGATGAGCCGACCTTCATGCATGCAAGACTAATGGATGCTTTATACATGGAAAATGCTAAAAGAAACATGATGTTATAAGCTAACCATTATAAGCAATTTAAATAAAAGGGAGAAAGAAATGGGAGTTGGAAGACATACACATTATTACAAATTGGCCCTCACATAAAAGGGTCCAAATAACTAAATTTAGCTAAGCTAGCTAACTAATTATTAGAACACCGAATTTAACTAACCATTCTAGCTAATTAAATAATTACAACACAAGATTAATTAATTAATCTAATTAATTACAACACCGAGTTAACTAGCTATTCTAACTAAGTAGTTAAATATTACAAGTCCACAAGTTAATGGGCCCCGAGAAATGAGGGAATGACTTATGCATGCACATGATTTTCTCTTATGAGAATGCCTCTGTTTCGCAGCCAAAAGGATTTTGTTTTGTGCTTAGAAAATTGCACTGTATTCATCTCAACCTCTGCTCTGTTCTGTGAGGAAAATGGTACTGCTTTGTTGAAAAAGGTGGTCGACCGGCCAAAAGTGGTGGGTGGACGGCCGGCCACTAATTTTGGGTTTTTCTTGATGTAACAGAAAACAAACAGAGCATTCGTAGGGGATGTTTGTCCACCTTGCCTCTCCTTATCATTAGACAGATCAAAGGAGGGGTATGCTTGATTTGCAAGCCATCAATCGATGTAAATTCATTGCATGATGGCCCAAGAACCAAGGGATACAATCTTAATAAATGAAACTAAAGACCAACAAAACCTCTTCCTATCATAGAATTGATCAAGAGAAGTGGTTGACCTGACTCAAGATTCCATGGGTTCAATTAATGTCTGATTGAACCCCAAACCATGTTATTATCTTGTTATCTCTTTTAAGGCCCAATTTATTACCTCTTTTAATTACCTTTCCATTCATTAGTCCATTTTGTCCAAAATGAAGATTAAGTCCACTAATGGAGAGAGGTGTCAAACAAGAAATTGTTTGGGCATGAAAGAGAGGTCATGCCATTGGTAATGAACCTCTGAAGAGATTAAACCATTAAGCATGGAGTGACCTCTTTCTCAAGCCTAAACAACACTCGGTTGAAACGACTCTCAAAGCAATAAAAAAGACAAGAAAGAAGGGAGGTTGCAGAGGTGATCACATGTGAACACAAGTATGGAAAGTAAGAAATAAATGCTATTAACTCAAATAGGTTGGTGTCTAAGGCCTAAAACACCAAAACTATGAGGACCTTTACACTACAAGCCAACTATACAAAGCATAAATGAACTAAACACATAAAAATAGTCCTAAAATAAGCTAAAATGGTGCTGGAAATAACATAGAAAAGCATAAAAAAAGTTAGCTAAAACAATGGAGAAGTTGAGCGAGTAAACAAGCATAAGGAGGGGTGGCTAACCCCTCTATTTTTGCGACATCAAAACTACATTTTTAGCCTCTAAAAATCTCTAAAAATCAGTGGTAAAAAGTTGGAAAGAAGTTGAGGAAGAGATGAGAAACATAAGGGGAAAGGCTTAGGAGACAAGGTACAAAGAGAAGTGATTAACCCCTCTAGCTTTAATAGCCTTAAACCATAAGCTTCTGCCCATAAAAAAAGTTAAAAAATAGTCCAAAAATAGCAAGTAAAGTTAGAAAAGAAGTAGTGTAAAGATAGTCAAAGTTATGCCTCTTGAAGTAAGGTAACTCTTTTGTTAATAAACCTACAAGTTCTCACTCTCAAGGGCTAAGATTTGAGCTTAAGAATCTTAGCAACAAGAGCTAAATTTTTGGTTTAGGAAGTGTAGAGAGAGTGTGTAGGTTGCAAGATAGAGAGAGAGAGAGCGTGCTATGCAAGTATTGGAGTTTTTGGAATTTTTTCTAACCTAAAACCAAAAGAGAAGGTTATCTATATATAGAAAAACATGTTACTTAGTCAGAAATATCTGTATAGAGACAGCTGGTGCAGTGCATGCACCTATGGAGACAGCTTAAACAGCTGGCAAAAAGATTTGGTTTTTTGACACAAGTGGCCAGCCAACCACTGAAGGGGACGGTAGTACACTTCTTCTAGTTGATTGGCAACTAGTGGGGACACTTGGCTGTAAAAAAATGCCTCTTGGGACACTTGGCCGGCCGACCAAGTTCTTGTACAGCAATACATAAAAAGTGGCCGATCGTACACAAAAATCTGTTTTCAAGCCCGACTTCAAACCGGCATATCTCCCCTATCTGGACTCAGTTTCTGTCATTCTTGAGTCTAAATTGAAGCCTCGGAAGTACAATTTCCAATGGTGGTGGCCTCACATCTAAATTATAAGTGTGAAAAGAGATATGCCTATTTTGGTGAAGGTTGCTCATTTCTATCTTAACGGATTGATGCCTAACCTTTTCCCTAACTAGTTTTATTCCCTCCCCTCGTTTTTCCTCCAAATCCAAACCTATAAATAAGATATTTTTAAAGATTTTTCAAAGAGTTCACCTCCCTTTCAACTTTGTCCTTACTCGGTTTACCGAAAAGTGTAATATTTTAAACAAAATGTAAGCCTTGGAACATCGTAGAAACATTTTAAAAAATATTTTGAAAAAGAGGGTTTTGAGGTCTAAAATAGTTTTGGTCAAAATGGGGTGTAAGGTTAGGGATTTAGAAGCTCTTCTTGCTGAAGAAATCGAACGTTTGTACAACATAACTTTCATCATCGAGTGATCAACCTGAGACGCCCAAGTGTTCAAGGCAGTAAAAAATGGGGCATTTACAAGCTGCTGAACATTCGGCAGATGGAGAGAGAAGCTTTACGCAGCTTCGTCACTCGCTTCAACGTAGAAGCCTTGTAAGTTGAGGAGAATGATGACAAGGTCATCCTAACAACCTTTATGGCTGGTTTGTGCCCGTCTGATTTCCTTTTTTTCCCTCTCCAAAACCCTCTCACCACCATGGCAACCCTCTTAGCCAAAGCCTGAAAATACATAAATGCTGAAGACTCTATGATAATTCATCAAGACTCTATACCCAAACTCTCACAAACCAAAGATAACAGAAAAGGGCCTGATCCGAAACATAACTAATATCCTAACCAATCCACCCGATACGCCAACCAACCTCCATGTTTTGAGCGATCGGCTCCAGCTTGCCTGATCAGTCGATTCGAGCAATACACACCCCTAAATTCCTTCATGGAGCAAGTCTTACACCAGATCTAGCATAATTATAACTTGAAATGGCCCAAACCCTTAAGAGGCCCTTCTGACAAGCGAGATTAATCCAAATATTGTTGTTTTCACCGCGAATATGGACACAACACAGAGGACTACATCAATCTCAAGGATCAGGTGAAAAGGTTGATCTATCAAGGCCGATCGAGCTGATTTACCACAGCTAAACCCCACAAAAGCCCTTAGACACAATGGTGGCACTCTTGACAAAAGCCCAGAAGTGCATGAACGCAAAGGACTCAATGGTCATCTCCACGGAGGTAGAGACATGACCCCTACCAACCAATGAAAAGAGAAAAATGCCCAAGCCCAAGCATCATCTCTGAACCTAGGGCAGAAACCTTTTTCATGTTGAGCACCTTAAGAGATATTTTCAGTGGAGGTCCAATTTTATTTTGTCTAGTTACATTTCATCTTTGTTTCATGTGTTATCCCCACTTTTAGTTCTTCAGTTTGCTACTTATGTTAAGTGTTAATTTCAACCCAATTATTGTCAAAACATTATATAAGCTAAACTTGAGCAAATCCCATCATTAATAAAAAAAAGGCTACTACAATCTGATCGTTATTTTGCATCCACAAGCCACGACAAAAACAAACACCAGTTGACCGTCTAAGGCCTCAGCTAGACTAAGTCAACCCTTGCGGTAAAAGCCAAATACCAGCCGACCGTCCAAGGCTTCATCTAGACTGAGTCAAACCTTGTGATAAGAGCCAAACACCAGCTGACCGTCCAAGGCCTTAGCCAGACTGAATCAAACCTTGTGGTAAGAGCCAAACACTAATCATCTGTTCAAGGCCTCAGCCAAATTGAGTCAAACCTTGCGGTACCAGTCTAGACTTCGAACCAGTCACGTATTCAAGGACTGCCTATTTGCTATGAATGTAATTAACCAGTATACCAAGCATTTTTGTACACAACGAGAGACTTCTTTGGATAATTGACAATCTAGTCGGGTTTAGCCTTATCCGTCCGAGCAGGGGCGATACCGATACCAAAATCGAGTAGGCCAAACTTCGAGGGTCATTGAAGGGTCAAACTTCTTCCTGAGTGGGGAGATGCGTGTTTGTTTCAAGTGTGGCTAGTTGGGTCACATCTATAGCTCTTGTCCTTGGCATCGTAGTTCAGGGATTGTTCGAGGGGTCAAGTATAACGCGTCTCGGAAATCAGGATAAGAATGTGATGGCGGTGTTGGCAGAGGGATAGTTGTTTTGGGCAGTTAGTTTTGAGTATCTTGTTTTAGAAATTGGAGGGTAAACAGTTGTAATTATTATATGATCGTTTGTTTTGTAACCAGTACGATATGGACCATTGAAATATTATGACTTTTGTTTTTGTATGTATACATGGTGGGTTATTTATTTTGATGAGTTGGAAATGTTGTAATTTTGAATTTTCCTTAATGTGACATGTATTTTGAGGGTTGTTATGATTAGTAAGAATATTGCGAGAGTGAAGTTATACCAGTTAGTATGTTTGGTTTGGTTGATGTCGGTTTATGTTAGAAGTATAAGTTTTAATTTATTGTAGAGGGAGTTTCTTGGGAAACAAGATGGTTATGTCTTGTAGTGACAGGAGTAGTGTTGTGTTTGCGGTGAAGGTTCGGAATGATGGTGAGGAGGTGATTGTTTTCGGAGGTGGGCCCTGTTTTGGCTCGAGTAGTAATCTAGGTTGAGTAAGAGAATAGTAGGGAATGTAGAGTTGTGACTCGGGTGGAGGAGGATGAAAGCTTCTTTGGTTCTTCTGTGGAGTTAGAATAGTATGACTTTGAAGGCCTTGTAAGTGTTGCGTATATGTGTCGGGGTTTGGTTCAGGGTAATTGTTCAGTAAGTATTAACAACTAGTAGATTGACCAGGGGACTTAGTGTTTTGGTTGTACTAGTACAATGAATGGTGGGATAAAATGTGGATCAAAGAGTTGACTTATTGGTCACTGATGGATGGAGGTGTTGTGTTTCCTTGTTACTCGGTTTAGGTTGTTACATAGTGTCGGTGGTGTTGTAACGTGATGGGCTTTTGCGAGTTAGCTTGGTACAAGAGAAAAAATATGTGAAACTTGTTGTTGTAAACTTGGTCGGGATTGTGAGTACATTGGTAAAGTGAGGGCACTAGTGTTGAGATAACCTATTTGGGGTTAAGGGTGAGATATTGTGCAGTAAGTAATGGGTTTTGCTTGCATGGTGTGTACTAGTGCATGGTTGGGGGTTGTTCGATGACGTATCGAAGGGGATTGGTCATGGGGCTATCGTAGGAGGTTGCCTTGGTGTAGCAACAGCGTGTCTAATGTATTGTTAAGAGTGGTCTAATGTTCAATAGTGCTATGGTGTTTGTTGTTTAGGTTGGATAGTCGAACTCTGAGTGAAACAATAAGATTGTGTAGAGTGATTGGTGCACTCCGTCAAATTTGTTTTGACCTTATTGCTCCTTGTGTGTGTGGTGTGAAATGTTGGTATATGCCTTGACTTGAGGGGGTGTGGTACTTTAGCTTGAGAAGTCTATTTCGGACTCAAATGGGAAATGAGGATGTGTATGTCACATAGGCATATGTATGATGGGTGAGTTGAGAACCAGAGTACTGTAGGTTAACTTTGAGGAATCCAGAAGGATTCAATGAAAATGTGAGGTTGTGTATGGAACTCTATTTCGGAGTTAGTGAGGTTGGGTAAGGTGTTGGTGTTGATGTTGGGTTATATAGCTAGATTTTTCGTGCTCCTTTCGGATACGACTAGCCCTACAGTTCGGACTCCCGCGGTTCTAAATTTGATCTCAAAGTGCAATGTGAAATAGATAAACACGAAAGAGTCCAAATCCAGCAAATCTTTTGAAAAATTGATTTTGAATCAAAATGCCAAAAATGGACTGCTTTACCAGATATAGAGTCGCCACCTAAATATTTTGGAAAATTTAGGAAACCCGTGACTTGTGCCAAAGGCCACGTGTCTGTTATCACCAAGATTATCTCAGCTCGAGAACTTAGGTACGTGAGGGAAAGGTCATGAATTGAGCACCCTCGCTCGCCCGATCAAGGATTGGCCTCTACTAATCATGATGTGAATCTTATTTACATTATATGCTCTTGTTCAGATTATTCGGCTAACTTACTATGTGATGTGTACACAAGTATAGACTAATTTGCAAAAATTGGAGCACTTTGATTCATTTTTGTTTTGAAAATTGTTTCAAATATGTACCACTTGAAAAAGTGATCGCATATGAACATTACTCAAATTATTCCAATTCAAGCAGTTAGCCTTCATCCATAAGCATTCAAGCAATTTATCACTTAAGCAATTAGCCTTACGGCAAGCATGCTAAACATGGCAACAATCACACGCATGCGATATGCTAAAATACAAAATGCTCACCTAGTACTCCAAGGCGAGCTAAAAGAAACAAAAGAATTAGAAAACATGCATGTCCCTAACTAATGCAACATGACTAATGCAACACATGCGATATGCGACTAATAGGCTCGGTTACTAATTATGATATGTGAATCAATTTGATAGCATGCAGTTTAAGCACCTTTTCAAATAAGTATTTAAACGACAATGCAGTGTTAGGATGATGAACCGAGCCTCAATTCATTCAAGGCAAGTGGATGCAAATCATGGAGTATGTTAAAAGAAACATGATGTTCTAAACTACCCGTCATAAGCAAGTAAATAAAAGGGAGAAAGACTTGTGGTTGGAAGACATACACATTATTACATTGCTTGCCCTTGCGCAGGAGGGTCTAAATAAATGGACTAGCTAATTAACTAATTAACTAAGTATTACAAACTGAATAAAGTAAATTAACTATACTAGCTAATTAACTAATTATCACAATAACAAATTTAAC
Source organism: Camellia sinensis (assembly GCF_004153795.1). Lineage (NCBI taxonomy): Eukaryota > Viridiplantae > Streptophyta > Magnoliopsida > Ericales > Theaceae > Camellia > Camellia sinensis. Next base: position 1,240,722 of record NW_021025899.1, read on the forward strand.
TAACTATTCTAGCTAATTAAATAAATGCAACACATAATTAACTAGCTTATTCTAAGCATAACACTAATGCTATTACAACATCACTTCACGAATCTCGAGGATCAAGGGAGAGCTCATGTATGGATGCAGATTTCCACCCGATAATGCTCCCCATTTGGCTACCGAAATGACTCTATTGCACAGTCACAGTTGGAAAAATGCACTGTTTTTTTTCACCTTAGCTTCTGCTCTGCTGGAAAAAGGGCACTGCATGTCTTGAAAAAGAGGCCAGCAACCAGAAGTAGTGGCTGACAGTCCACACAAATGGGTCTATAGTTCCCAAGATGTTTAGGCTTGAAAAACTACTGTTTTGGTCCAAAAACAAGGCAAGATGTTCACAGGGTTTTGAGGCTCAAAGCTGAGGCATTCTGCTGAGGACTTCGAGCATTTGACAAGCACATAAAAATTCATCATCGGGTGTGCAATCAGTGGCGCCCAAGTCGAAAGGGCGGTCAAAAATGGGTTATCTACTGTTGCCCCTCTTTGATAGAACTTGAAGTCATGACATGACGTGAGTGAATGTCAAAGCCGAAGACGACCCATTTTGACAAGGCCGTAAGACTTGGGCAAACAATCAAGACATAAATAAAATTGGTTGAGCCCACAAGCTGCCTACGTATCCCTTTGTAGGGAATCAAACCAGCGTAGTTCTTGGGCAGGATGCAAATGATATGCATGGAAAAAAGCTTTGAAAGCTGGACTCACACACTTCGCGAAACCGGCTATTTTGAAAACTCATGATCATGTAGGATGATGCAATAAGCAATAACAGATGTAACAAGCAATACCAGATGTAATAAGGAAAAATAGTTATAATCAATTGCGATAAGCAATAACAAATGAATGACATATGAATGAATTTTCAAGCTTAAAGAAAAATAAGTTTTATAAGCAAAACATGCACTCTAACTATGTTTTACGTGTCCCGAGATAAAAATCGCTCAGAGTCGTGTTTCACACGTCCTGAGATAAAAAATCGCTCAAAGTCGCGGTTCACGCGTCCTGAGATACTCTAATTGTGATGCCCCTATTCCGTAGTATGCTAATTGGTCCTTAATTTGAGTATGATTATGTGTTTAATATGATTTCATGTGCCATTGTGTGAAAATATGTGGTTCTAAATTTCTATTTGTTCACCGTAGGAATATCTGTTTGATTATCTGCTTTGGAAATTAAATTGAGGGCCTTATCGGCCACAGAACCCGAAATTGATTGTGCCATTGTGATTAGCGTAATCTATAGAGCTTACGGTGAAATTTAATTGAAAATTTATTTGGGTCAGATTAAATTGATGATTTAGTGCCCAATTATTTAATGTTATTAAATGATAGTTAGTGGGGCCTTATGTGTGAGGCTATATACACTCTCATTGCCTCTTTTGAACTCAAAAAAACAAAAATCTGATTTTGGTGCCTTGAGAGAGAGAGGGAGCCGGCCATAGAGATAGAAGGGAGAGACTTGTGCAATTTTGACTCAAGCTTGGATATTTGAAGTCTAGTTCAAGAATTAACCATAGATTGGGCTTCTAGGTAAGCAATTCATTCTTGAATTCATGAGTTTAATGTGTAATCTTGTGTGTTCAAGGTTTGCTTGTAACCAAGAGCATGAGTTGAGTTGGTTTTGTTGGAATGAAAGCTTGATATGTGCATGCATGTAAAGAATACCTATGGAATCACAAAATCTAGCATGTAAATTGTAAATTATGAAAGATTGGAAGTGTAATCCCACATGCAAGCATGTTTTTGTTGAGTTTCATGGGAATGAGCACTAATTGCATCATTAGAAGTGAAAATGAAAGTCAAAATGGGCATGCATGTTGTTTATTAAAAATAGAAACCTTGAATGCATGAGTTTGAGTTAATTTGGGGCATACATGTGATCAATTTGTGAAATTGAGATCCATGTTGATGTATTTTAGTGTTGGTACCATGTCAGTACAAGTATATGTGAAATTGGAGCCATAATATGCAAGAGATGTGGTTGAAATGTCGAATTTGAACTCAGAAACCATTCTGGAAAACCCAGAAAATTGATGTCCGCTCGAGCGGGGAAACTGCCGCTCGAGCGTGCATTTCGTGCTCCCAGTATTTTTTTGTGCAGACATGATGTCCGCTCAAGCGGGGAAGTCCACGCTCGATCGGGGAGCTATGTAGACAGGCATTCCGCTCGAGCGCCCGAGTTCATGCTCGAGCGTAAATTTGATGCAACCAGCACTTTTGCAAACCAATTGGGTCCGCTCGAGCGGGGAAGTCCACGCTCGAGCGGGGACCCTATTTTCTAAAATTTTGTATGCTCGTTTTGTGTTTCATTTCCCGTTCTCTTTCACTTGCAAGCACTCTTAGGCATGTATTGAGCATTGTAATTGAGTTAAAGAGATAAGAATGGAGCCTAAAGAGGAATATGTGAATTAAAGAACAGATTAAATCAGTTGTGACCCTTATTTGCTATATGATGTGTAGGATCAAGCTCCAGGACAAATCCACAAGCCGATCACTATGAGCAATATCGATATTTGAAACTCATCATTTATCCAATTGCTTATTTCTTATAAGCCTTATAAGTTGTCGGTTTGAATTATGGACAAATGTTTGATATGACATGAATGAATGGGCCGAAGGCTGTTTTGACATGAATAGATAGGGCAAAGGCCGTTTTGACATAAATAGATGGGGCAAAGGCCATTTTGACATGAATGAATGGGCCGGAGGCCGTTTTGGCATGAATGAATGGGCCGAAGGCCGTTTTGACATGAACAGATGGGCCAAAGGCCGTTTTGACATGAATAGATGGGTCAAAGGCCGTTTTGACCTGAATGAATGGGCCGGAGGCCATTTTGACATGAATGAATGGACCAGAGGCTGTTTCGAGTTGAAAGTTTGAATGGGCCAAAGGCCAGTTTGTCATCTGAATGGGCCAAAGGCCGTTTTGATACAAATGAAAGTTTAAATGGGCCAAAGGCCAGTTTGTTCGGAACCGCAGTCACTTGACTTAAATTGTGTATACATGTTAAATGGAAATATGAATTGGGCCCAAGGCTGTTTAAAGCACATTGTTCTACATATCGTTTGTACAACTGCTGCATTTGATATTATTCACTGGGCTATCGCTCACGCTCATTCATGTGTTTTGTAGGTGAGCCCAGAGAAGTCCAAACCCAGCTCCAGTGAAGTCTATGTGGAACAACAAAGGTTTTTGGTAGAGTTAGCCCTTGTGTCTCACGCACGAGACTCGTCTTCGCCCTTTTGTTATGTAATTATATATTGTCCTGTTGGTGAAGACTTTGTATATGTTGTGCATAGTTTGATGGGTTGACTTAGACTTATGTGATCCTGTTTGTACTGAACCTTATGAAGTACATATTTTGTTGTGAGTTATTAATGTGCATATGTATGGTTTGTTATGATGTTCCATGTAAGCACAGCTCTATGGACAAAGTTTTAAATTGCTTTCGTTTGGCCCCCATTAACTCTGTTAAAATACGTTGGGTTTGGTTTGAGGCCGTAGGAAATCTCATGATTACTGGCCGATTATGTCCTTAACCTACGGGGGCGGGTTCGGGTCATGACACTAATCATGCTAAAATCATGAGAAGAGGAGAAAAAATACTCGAGGTCGCATTTCACGCGTCCCAAGATAAAACCCACCTAGGGTCGCACTTTCACGCGTTCAGAGATACTCTAATCATGCCAAAAATGTAAGAAGAAGTGCAAAACCGCTCGGGTTCGTGTTTCATGCGTCCCGAGATAAAACCTGCCCAGGATTGCGTTTCATGCATCTTGAGATACTCTAATCACGTTAAAATCGTGAGAAGAGGAGAAAAATAACTCGGGGTCGCGTTTCATGCGTTCCAAGATAAAACCCGCCCAGGATCGCGTTTCATGCGTCCTGAGATACCGCAATCACACTAAAATCGTGATGAGAGAAGAAAAACCGCTCGGGCGAGATAAAGCCCGCCTAAGGTGATGTTTCACGCGTCTTGAGATACTCTAATCACGCTGAAATCGTTAGAAGAGGAGAAAAACCGCTTGGGGTCGTGTTTCATGTGTCTTGAGATAAAACCCGCGCAGGGCCACGCTTCACACATCTAAGATACTCTAATCACGCTAAAATCGTGAGAAGAGTAGAAAAATTGCTCGGGGTCATATTTTAAGCTTCCCGAGATAAAGCATGCCCAGGGTTGCGTTTCACATGTCTTGAGACACTCTAATCACGCTGAAATCGCGAGAAGAGGAGAAAAACCCCTCGAGGTCACGTTTCACGCATCCTGAGATAAAACCCGCCCAAGGTTGCGCTTTACGCATCTTGAGATAAAGAGAAAAGGTAACGAGATTACATAATAAACACAATATAGTGAAAGTGTGCTATAGATGCACAAAGTGAACAAGTGCGATAGATGCAAATAGTGAGCAAGTGCCATAGATGCACAAAGTGAGCAAGTGCGATATATGCACAAAGTGAAAAAATTATAGATCAATACAATGACAACGTATGTTCTGTGCAAGATAGACAACCGATGTCTGATGTTAATTGAAAGCATGTTCTATGCCAGAAACAAGATGCACGTTCTATCCAAAACTAAAAGCATATTTTATGCATGAGTCATGAATGATACAGGGCATGTATGCAACATAAGTGTATATGAAAACGCACATTCTATGCAACAGAAGAGAACAAATATGTAATTTGACAGAACGAATAAAAATGATATTCTGTGAGAGCCTCCGATTTACCCCTCAGAGGCTTTGCAACATGCCAAAAAAGGATACAACCTGTTCATATTGGCAAATGGAGAACATTTGCGCGCTAGAATACAACGAGTATTGGAAACGGCTCAATCGGAACACAGTTTCAAGCTCCTCAAAAATCAATCTGAACCCAAAAGAGAACCTCTCATACATTGTTAGGGCAAAGGAGGCACACAACAGAATCAGGCCACTAATGAAGACTGCTGGCCACTAATGTGGGCTACCGGCCACCATTAGTGGGTTGCCGGCCACTAATGCAAAAATCGGGGCAAAAAGGACATTTTGCCTCGGGCCTCATTAAATGCACATCAAAGCTTCATTTCCTTATAACCCCTTGCTCGAAATCTTCCTCTCTCTCTCTCTCTCTCTCTAGGTGCTTATTCTCTCTAGATCCGTGCTTTATACGCGTTTTCCAACGCCTTACGCAAACTAAAAAAAACACCTCTGATTCTCTACACTTTGAACCAATTAGATTTTGTTTTCGTTGATCTTTTTGCATTTTCATCACTTTGGGCTTGTTTATCTCGAGTTTCTCTCGGGTTTTGCAAACTTTCCCAAGTTTTGACTTTTTCTCCTATTTTCTCTCTTCTAGGGTTGACTTATTCTAAGTTTTCCCTTTTTTCCCCATTTTTCTTCATTTTTCACCCACTTTTCGCACACTTTCCAGATGGCGGATGATATTCCACATGATGGTGCTCCTCTTGAGGTTTCACCTCCACTATCACCTCATATCAAGGTTGAGGAGGTGGTGGTTGCCAAGGCTAGTGAGGCAATGGAGGGCATGGCGGTTGACCTTGAGACGGAGTTTGTTTCAGAGCTCGAGTCTGAGCCATTACCACTGAGGGTACGGCCCTTTGATCCCATGATTTATCACTACCACACACATATGCTACCGTTTGGAGGCATCAGACGCTTTGACGATTTTGCCGGTGGCGTGCCGGAGGACATCTTGCTGAGAGAGCCTCACTCTCACCTTTTCGATGGTGCTTCCAAGGTATAAGTACAAACTTTCTTTTCATGCATTCCTGCCTTTCATTTGACTGTATTTCTTACACTGCCTTGCATCCGAATGCTCTTTATTATTGTCTTTTATCGGATTCACTCTTTCTTTGCCATAGGAGGACTCCCACTCTTACAGGGGTTATGGAGTAGTTACAGCCAAGTATTGGTATTATGAGCTCCTGCCAGAGGTCCACAACGTTGTCGACGAGGCTGGCTTTGGTCTATTTTGCATCGGACTCTTGCGATACTTGGCGAGCTGGGCTATTTTCGGAGTTCTGGTAGAGAGGTGGTGGGACACCACCAACTCTTTCCACCTCTCTTCTCCTGGGGAGATGACGATGACTCCCTATGACTTCGCCATGATCATAGGCTTAAGAGTAATGGGTGATCCGATCCCCTTCGACATGGACATGGACATGGACGAGTGAAAGGCATCTTGGATCCACATGCTGGGAGCGCGCCCACCTCTATACAGGCCCGCAATGGTGAGGTATAGCTGGTTCACTGAGCACTTTCGCAAGAGTGAGCCCGAGACACCAGAGGAGGTAGAGCAATATGTCAGGGGCTTTTTGATGTTCCTCCTCTGTACCACCTTGTCTGCGAACAGGTGGAACACTGTGGGTTTATATTTACTTAGCGCCTTCGTGACATTGCCTCGAGTTCGGTTCTATGACTGGGGTGGAGCTGGCCTCACCACACTCTATGGCTACATGAGCTCCACTTTTCGCATGAGGGGAGAGCGGGTCAGTGGCTACTGGAGAGCCTGGGAGGTATGTACCACACCTTTCTGCTTTTGCACTTTCTGTTCAACGTCTATTCATGCATTGTGCTTTCTACTTTGCGCTTTCTGCTTTATATCTATTCATGCATTGTGCTTTATGCTTTGCACTTTCTACTTTATATCTCCTTTGCACTTTCTGCTTTATATCTGTTCATGCATTGTGCTTTCTGCTTTACACTTTCTGTTTTATACCTGCTCACAACTTGCATTGTTGATAACACTGTTGCCCTTTTCTTGCAATTATGGGCTTATGCCTATTTCCCTGCTCTAGCTCCAGAGCCTGCAGATGAGATCCCCCTCGTAGTGCCTTACTCACGGCTATACGACGGCCAGTGCCAGTACTGGAGTCGTGATGACATAACTTTCGCCTTCTACCGCCGATACTTCGATACGGTGGTTGTCGACGAGGTAATCTGAACTCATAGTCATTTTTGCTTTACTATTGTTCTGATTTATACTTTGACAGCTGACGACAACTAAAAATCTGTGCATTCTCTATTTGCAGATTACATGGCAGCCTTAGGCGATGATGCTGGCTAGAGTGAGGGACCATTACGCCGGGGCTTGGGCCACATTCTGATTTCGGATTTTGCTAGGGGGTCAAGTTTGCCAGGCCTGGTTCTTGAGTGAGCGGTTTATACGCCAGACTCTAGGCTTCCTTGATTTGGTTGTTCCCATGCTACCCCCAGCATCCATGAGGATAGTAGATAGCCTTCCAGTTGAGGCGATTATTCAGTTCATGGTGGGACTAGATGCCGACTTCTTCAGAGCGGAGGGCAACTACGTAGCTTTCATCTAGACTTATCTTATGCCACCCTTGATCGGAGTTCACGCGGGCGAGGCTACTCGGGAGGCCGAAGTTAGTATCGGAGGGACCTTTCCTGTTACGCAGGTTCTTGGTTGGCTAGCGATTCCCACTGTGCTTACATATTGGCGATCGACCGGGTCAGCGTATCAGATCCTGATAGAGCCACCCGAGGCAGGGCATGGGTATATCAGAGCCCGTGGCGCATCTCAAGTATGAACCACACATCACTGTACTTTTCTTTTTCCAGAGATTAATTATTCCAGATACTGATCATTGAAATGCACTTACAGGCACCGATCGAGTACACAGAGGGCCTACTCCAACTGGTGGCTTCTCTGATTGGCATGGGGCAGAAGAGGGAGACGTTGCTTGATCTCCACAGCATCCAGGTATTTTTTTCCTACTTTTCGCATACATTTCACTACTACCTTGTACTGTTATGCACCACACTATCATATTCCCACTAGCACCCTGACACACATACAGTAACACTCACACCACTCCACACTGCACTGACACACTATAATCATATTGTATCTTTTGCACTCATTCCGTATACATACACTGTAGCTGATATGTTGACACTTATTTTCCAGATCCCATCTATACTGAGGATGCCAACAGCAGCGGCACTAGCGGCACCCTCTCCGGCGACAGGGAGAAGAGGTAGACAGGTCCCAGCACGTAGCCGAGATGAGGGCCAAGGTCGAGGTAAAGGAAGGGGTGTTCAGAGCCAGAGCAGTGAGTCCGAGCCTATATTGAGCGGCGATGATACCGGGACCCGGAACTCTGATGAGGTAGTGAGCCGATATCCTGAGTCTGAAGGCGGACGTGATGATGCTGGCTCAGGGTTAGGGTGCGGAGATGATGAGACCAACTCTGGCTTAGGGAGCAGAGATAATGAGATCGACTCTGGCTTAGAGTTTGATTCTGATAGCGTTGCTGACGGAGACAGTGCCGCTGAGTCCCCTATGAGGAAGGGGACGAAGAGGGCCTCTCGAGCTTGAGATGACTGGCGCTGATTTTTGTACTTTTTACTTAGTTTCTTTTATTTTGGTAGTTCAGCACATGTATAGCTTCAGATAGGCTTTTACTTTTGCTTTTGAAAACTTATACCCTCTTTTGTAAAAACTATGATCGGGGAAAAATCGTACAGTTTTATGAAAAGAGTTATTGTTTTACATCAAGAGCACCACATTTGCAGAATGAAAATGGAGTTGAATTTGAAATCAGAAATAAAAATTGTATTGGCATGATGTTCTTAATCGGGTAATGAACTGACCAATGACCAAAAATACAAAATACAACTCGATAAACAAAGCAAAAACAACTCAAACACAGATATGCAGACTTGCTAAAACCAAAAGACTCAAAACAAGACCTCAAAACACAAAGACCAAGACAAAACTAGACTGCCAAAAATACCAGACCCACAAGTGGATAGCGGTTGCCAGCCACAAAGGTGGGTTGCCGGCCACTTGTGATGAAACCACCAGACAGCTGATAGTTGGCCTCCACTCACAGCCTTATCTTCTACAAAAGGTCTTTCTTCACGATTTCTTCACCAGAACCTCATTTTTGCTGCTGTTTCTTTCACAAATGGAGATATTTCTTGCTAAGAAACTCACGGATTGGATAGCCATTTTAGACGGCATGGAAAATTTAAATTTCTAAAGTTTCGGCATAAACGCACTTTTTTCGTTGCGCCATACTCCATTTCTCTTTTCGTTTCTCCATGTCGCGGCCTGATGCTAGGACCCAATTACGCATGTATTCTACTTCGAAACACAGGAAATGTGCCCGACTCTTGAAGAGTTTCGGGCATTGATGGAAACTCGGCACGATGAGGAAATCGTACCTCAGCCCCATTTTGGCCACGCTTAAGCTTTGGGATGGATGTTTGGGCTTACTTTGCACGAAGCTCGATTTGTGGCCCATGACGAAGAGCTAAACATACCCAGCTTGATTCATCGATTTTCTGACATCAGTGACAGAGGAGACCCTCTCTGGCGAGGTTTTTGCCAACATGCCCTCTGTTTATGTATGCTCATACATTTTTTTCTTGCCCTTAGTTATGGTAGAACTAGTACTCGGTTGATCGAAGTGGCCCAATATTTGAAAGTAAGTAAGAGTTACATCGGTTTGACGCTGGCCGAGACCTTGATGGGCTTTGATGCTTTTCATCGGCGAGAGACCACCATATTTGCGGGGAGTCCACTACTTCTTCAGGCATAGTTTCCCGCCCCTTCTGATATATGCCTCACACATCACTCTGCACTCATGCTCTATTTTCTCTCAAAGCCCTTTCTTTACTTTTCTCTCCACGTACATCTCTCTATTCTTTAATCTCTCTTATTTTTCATCCGTTCCCAAGTATGGCTCATAAATAAGCTGAAGGTGGTAGACTATTTCCCCGAGTATTTAGCTCAAGTTTATTTCTTCCACCAACGACTAGTGGATTTTCCCAATGAGGGATGGTGGTGCAACTGGATGTGCAATAGATCTGCTCCTGACATAGCTTGGCATTGCTCTTCGCGTAATATGACTGAGATGAGTTACAGCATGACTCGGTAGCCTGGTATACAGTTGATTTGCCTCACGCATTGCGTGTTCTACTTTCCCTTCCGATTCAGACGCCAGTTTGGGCATGATGATCAGACCTGTTCAGAGGAAGAGGTAGCATACCCGGCTTTATTCCTGATTCGTACTTCACACTTGGCTAGATATATTATTGCCTGGAGGATGAGAGAGCTTCTGGCCCCTGCCCCTAGTTTCAGTTATGTCCTTTCTGGCGAGTGCTTGACTTGGCTTGAGGATGAGACACAAGCCGGGCTCACTTTGGCTACAGAAGCTTCTGCAAGCACAAACAGAGGATGCAAGAGCACCTGACATGTCTATGCCCCTAGTGTATTGCTTTGACCTTTCTTTTCAAGTTTTATGATGTGAAAGAAACTTTGATTTGTATCGGAGAGTTGGAGAACTTTATATTAAAATCAATGGAATTAAAGTTGTGAGCACTAAAAATTTTCCTTTTGGTCCCAAAATGGTTAGAGTTGTAAAAGGTAAAATTTTGAACAAAATCAACTTTTATTGAAATTTTTGAAAACCATTTTAAAAAATGATCACTGCCTAACACGCACAAAATCAATCCTCAAGATATGCAACCCCAAATCAAAAGGTCATAATTGTCCCTACTTGCATACCACTACTGCTCTGCATTGTAAATAGCTTTTCTTCCCAAAATGAAGATCACAACCGAACTGACAGATGATGAATAAAGATGACCCAATCAGAAAAACGAACATGACAGTTGAGTTGGAGATGGTTATAGCCGAACTTCAAGATGAAGTTGCCTACATATCCCAAAGATGGGAATCAGGCCTTACGTAGTTCAGTTCAGGTTCACTCGAGTATGAACTCTCTCCTTTTGTACCCTAACTTTTGCCAAAGTCACCTTTTAGGGTTTTCAACCTTACAAGCTCAGTTTTTCTTTATTTCTAATTTTTCTTGCTCTAATATTTGCCTAGGTCACCCCTTCGGGTTTTCGGCCTAGCGAGCCTCTCAAGGGTAGTATTTCTTCAACTTGTCCATATTGATCGACTGCGAAAATTTCAGGCAATCTAGGTCCATGAGAATAATCGCCCCTCCTGACTAGATAGCTTTGATGATGTAAGGACCAGTTTAATTGGGTTTGAACTTGCCCTTAGGGTCATAGATGGGAGCTTGGTTGTCTTTCAATACCATGTCTCTCTCTTTGAAATTCTGGGACTTAACTTTCTTGTTAAAAGCCTTAGTAATTCTGCACTAGCAGCCCTAAACATGATACAATGCCTTTAGCCTCCTCTCATCACACAATATCAACTCCTCAAATCTAATCTATTGCCAGTCAGCCTCCACTATCTGACACTTAGCCATAACTCGCAGCGACGGGACTTCAATTTTAATTGGCAAAATGGTGCGATAACCCTGCCTTGTGTTAAGTTAATTAATCATGATTATGTTGTGATTATGTGATTAATTTGAATTTGGGTGTTAATTGCATGATTATACGTGGTTTTGGGCTTATATTTGTTCACCGTAGGAAGATCTGTTTAACTTACTGTTGTAAACTGAAAATTGAAGGCCTTATCGGCCACAGAAACTGAAATTGACTACGCCATTGTGATAAGCGTAATTTTTAGTGCCTACGGTGAAATTTAATTGAAAATTGATTTGGATCAAAATAATTAGATTAAATTGATTAAGCAAGCCTATAAATAGGCCTATATACACTTAAGTGTACTCCTTGAGCTCATTTTCTTCCAACTTAGCTGAGATTTCACTCTAGAGAAAGAGAGAGAGAGAGAGAGAGAGAGAGAGAGAGTGGGCTGATTATAGAGAGAGAGGGAGCACAAAATTGGAGCTTTGAACTAAAAGCTTGGGAATTTGGAAGCTAAGCTCAAGAACTAGCTTGGAATTGGAAGATTTGAGCCTCTAGGCGAGTAATTAGACATGAATTCATGAGTTTGAGTTGTAATTATGTGAACTCAAAGATAAATTGTAATCAAGAACATGAATTGAGTTGAATTTGATGAATTTGAAGTCATTATAAGCATGCATGTAAAAGATCGCCATGAATTTGTGTATTTGAGCATGAAGCATATGATCCATGTTAAATTTTGATTAAGATTCATGCCTTTGATCATCATTTTGTTAAGTTGAGAATGAAAGTTATATTCCACATGCAAGCACAATTCATAGAGGTATGAGTTTTGGTTGGATGAATTTGATGTATTGGAAATAAGTTTGGTATAAATTGAGTATGCATGTAATTGATTCATGGGAATTGAGCTTCATATTGTTGTAAATTTTGTATTTGTATCATGTTAGAAGATGTACAAGTGAATTATGGGTCATAACATGCAAGTTACATCAATTTGAATGCAAATTTGAAGCTCAAATAGCTTGATGGAAATTCCAGAATTCGTCGAGTCCGCTCGAGCGGGGAATGCGGCACTTGAGCGTAAAATGTTGGCTCCCAGAAGTTTTGCATACATTGATGTCAGCTTGAGCGTGAGGAGTTACGCTCGAGCGACCAATCACATGTTTTGACTCTCAGCTCGAGCATCCAAAGTCACGCTTGAGCATAAAAATGAGGCAACCAGTACTTTTGCAAACCAAAGGGGTCCGCTCGAGCAGAGAGCCCTGTTTCAGAAATTTTGAAGAGATGTTTTGTGATTTATTTTCCGTTCTCTTCCATCTCTAAGAACTCTTAAGCATACATTGAGCATTGTAAATGACCAAAAAGGATAAGAAAGAGGCCTAAGATGTATATATTAAGAACAGATTGAATCGCTTGTGGCCCATTATTTTATGATATATGAATGGTCAAGTGCAAGGGCAAATCATCCAGCAGATCACTGTTAGTAATATCTTAGTAAGATATGTTCAAGTACGTTATTTTATAAACGTTACTTTTGTATGAGCCTTATGGATTTGTATGTTGAATTATGGATGAATATTTCCAATGATAGTCTTTTGCATAAGACTAATTGAATACAAATATGATCATGATAAAGAGTACGAGACACACATGGATACGAATATCAAAATGAATTGGGCCTAAGGTTGTTTGATTATTATGATGGGCCAAAGGCCGTTTGATATGAATGATGGGCCAAAGGCCGTTTGAATATTATAATTGGGCCAAAGGCCGTTTGACATGAATGATCAGGGCGAAGGCCGTTTGACACGAACGAATTGGGCCAGAGGTCATTTGATATGTTTGGGCCCAAGGCTGTTCGATGTATTAGATGGAAACATATTTGGGCCTATGGCCATTTGATATGTTTGTTACAAGTTTCATTCATGTAACTCCTTTATTTTGATATTATTCACTGGGCTATCGCTCACTCTCATTTACATGTGTGTAGGTGAGCAAAGAGATATCCAAACCTAGCCTCAGTGAAAGATATGAGAGGAAGTTAAGTTCTAGAGTTAGCCCAAACGTCTTACGCATGAGACCATGTTTTCTTTTGTTCTTTTGTTCACTGTTTTGTTACCCTGGTGAATATGTGGATCATCATATACATAAGCTTTTTGTTTGGCTGACTACATGTTTAAAAGTTCCTGGACATATAAGATGTTATTTCTGTCTACATGTGTAAGTTATTATGGATTGTTAATGGAGTGTTTTTCTTTACCATGTAATCATAGCTCATTAGACAAAATTTTTAAATCTGCTTTCGTTTTGGCCCCTTATTCTATCGAAAATATGTTTGATTAAGTTTGAGGCCGTAGGTAATCCCTTAACTACTGGCCGAATATGACCTTAATCCATAGGGGTGGGTTCGGGCCATGACAAATGCCTTATATCCCATAGACGAGGGAATATGGGGTTGCTCCTGTAGATGTCCGGATCGAGGTTCTGTATCCTCAAAATGTGAATGCCAGTTTATCTAGCTAGTCCTTGTAGGTCTCAACCATCTTCTGCAAGATACTCTTGATATTCTTATTAGTGCCTTCAATAGCTCTATTGGTTTGTGGCCTGTATGTAGATGACTTATGAAAAGCCACACTGTATTTTTTCAACAAGTCTATCACCTCTTTCTTGAAGTGGGAGCCGTTATCTGATATGATCTCGTTTGGAACTCCATACTAACAGATGATATTATTTATGATAAATTTGGCCACATGCGATGCCTTTAACACTGCATAGGACTGAGATTTCACCCACTTTGTAAAATAATCAATTGCCACTAAAATATATTCATGCCCATTCGACCCTTTTGGCGAGACAGCACTGATAACGTCGATTCTCCAGACAGAGAAAGGCCATGGAAAAGTCATGTTGTACAGCTTTGACGAGGGAATATTCATGTGATTGGCATGAATTTGACATTTGTGGCATCGTCGTAGAAAACCAATACAATCCTCCTCCATGGTGGACCAGTAATAACATTGCCTCAGAATCTTCCGGGCTAACATCACACCATTCATATGCGCCCCGCATTCTCCACCGTGGATAGTCTCCATAAGGCACTTTGATTCTTCTTCCTCTATACACAGTTTATGCATTCCCAGATGACCCCTTTTATATAGCTTACCTCCTCAGATGATAAATTAGACAGCCATATGCTGTATTTCCCGTTTGTCCTTGGCATTTGTGTAACAACCCTAACCTATGATTAATGTTAATCCATGATTTAATATGCCTAATAAGTTCTTGATATCAAAACCTGAATTAAATTGCATGTGTGTTGCCTTATTTGAGTTTATATTTGTTTAACGTAGAAAGATCTGTTCACGTTTCTAATCTATTTTGTAAATTGAAGGCCTTATCGACATTCGATCATGAAATTGACTCAAGTTATGTATTATTTGGAATTTTTAGAATATTGTGATAGGTTTGGTTAAAAGTCGATTCGGAACCAATAATTACACTACTTTAATGCGAAATGATTGCCTTTAAGCTCAATTGAACATATGTCCCTAAGTGGGCCATATACTTGATCCCATTAGGTCATTTTTATATCATGAACTCATGCCTGTAAGACACACAAACGTGAGAGAGAAGTGAGTGACTAAGAAAGGGTTTGGGATCAAGTGAGAAAGGGGAAAACTTGTAAGAAATTGTTGAGAGATTGAAGATAATTTGAGAGTTACAACTTCAACACTTGTGAACTCAAGTCTCTAGGTAAGAATTTTATCCTTAAGCCTTGAAATCTAGACTATAATGCATGAACACAAGAGAATTATGTTGATGAACGCAAGAATTAAGTTAGAAATGAAGAGTATTGAGCTATACCATGCATGCATGCATATTTTCTCATATTTTGAGTTTAATTTCCAAGAATTTCCTCATGCACGTCTTGAATTCACCTTATTTTTTGGAAATCATCAAGTTTCATGTTGTTTTATAGCATTTGATCATGTTTTGAGAAGCTTAAGTTCAAAGAAATTCATGCATGTCATGTTCATGGAACATTCATAAATTTTCAGTTGAATTTTTGCACAATTGGCAAGCTATTGGGCCATGATTTCTTGAAATGATCCTTAATTCATGATGTTTTATAAGTTTCTTTCCTCAAGTTTTGGCCAAGAAAAATTGAGTTTTGATGCTTTAAGATTGAGTTTTGAACTTTGGAAGTAAATATGGAAATTCTAGAATTTACACCTCCGCTCGTGCGAAGTATTATACACTCGAGCGACCACCTTTGTTTTTGCACCTCTACTCGCGCGACCAGAAGTCCGCTCGAGTGTGAAATGCATGCTCCCAGAAGTTCATGTGTTTTTGCAGATCGGTCAAGCGACAAAAGTCACCCTCCAGTGAGGGTTTGAGTCTCACGTCGAGTGAGGATCGAGCATCTATCGAGCGTGAAAAAGAAGCAACCAGTACTTTTTCAAAGTTTGCAGACCGCTCGAGGGAATGAAGTAGCGCTTGAGCAAAACCTCACATTTTGCATGTCCGCTCGAGCGAGGAAAGCCACGCTCGAGCGTGGACCCTATTTTCAGCAAGTTTTGAAAAATATTTACAAGTACATTTTTACATCCTCATTCCATTCTAGGCATTCCTAGGCCAAGATTAAGACCATAATGAGGATAAAGGCTAGAAACACACTAAGAACAAATGAAATAAGTTATGTACAAACCGAGCATGTGTTTTAATGTATGTATCTGTCATGTTATGTAGGTCACGCGCCTCAAGTTAAGTGAATTGCCTACTTTACTCGTCTATTTGGAGCCACCGATTATCTATCAGTAATAACTTTGTAAAGTTATGTTCAATTTTAAGTATTTTCTGAATGATATAAGATGAACTGTTCTCTAAAATATTGTTTTCTATAAGAATAAATGGTTGTCCAATATTTCTGAATGAATGGGTGCCCCATATTTTTGAAATGTACTCGTGGCATTCTTAGCTTCAGATGACATCTGTTATTTGTTCTGTTACGTCCCAATTATAGGTCAACTGTACGTCTCATGAGCCAACTGTTATGGATTCCTATGTATACATCCTATTTATGGGCCAACTGTACGTCTCATGAGCCAATTGTACCTCTCATCAACCAACTGTACTGTCTCCGTGCACGTGAGTCAACTATATGCCTTTATGGTTGTCCTTTATGGGTCAACTATTTCTGCTAGTGCTAATGAATGCAACATGTATGATTAACTGCAAATTCTGATTATTAGAAAACCAATACAATCCTCCTCCATGGTGGACCAGTAATAACATTGCCTCAGAATCTTCCGGGCTAAACATCACACCATTCATATGCGCCCCGCATTCTCCACCGTGGATAGTCTCCATAAGGCACTTTGATTCTTCTTCCTCCACACATAATTTATACATTCCCAAATGGCCTCTTTTGTACAGCTTGCCTCCACAGATGATAAATTGAATGGCCAGACACCATATCCCCCTTTTGTCCTTGGCATTGGCTCATGGTGGATATGCCTCCTTTTCTAGGAAATTCCAAATATTGTAGTACCAGGGGTTCCTGTCTGATACATCATCTATCGTAGCCATGGTTTCGTAGGCCGACATGTGCTTTTGTTCAATAATGATCGGACGCATCCTGACTCCCAATGGAATGTCTACCATAGAAGATAGAGTTACTAGTGCATCAGTAAATCGGTTGTTCTCTCTTAGTAGATGGGTAAATGTCAGTTTTTCAAACCTCGGAATTAGAATGGCCAGGGTCTCATGATAAACTTTCATTTTCTCTTCTTTGACCTTCCAGTCTTCATTACCTTGAGAAACAATAAGATTTGAGTCTCCGATGACGTCTAACCTTATTGCCCCTAGTTCTAGGGCAACTTCCAATCCAGCGATACACGCCTCGTACTCTGCTTCATTATTAGATACTTTGAACTGGAGTTTGAAAGTTAGGGGTATATGGGAATCATCGGGTGCTATAAGCAACACACTTATCCCATAACCGTATTGGGTAGCGGCTCCATCACAGTACATTGTCCACGTCTCATCTTCTACCTGCAGAATCTCCTCATCTGGGAACAGGTACTCTACTGCTTCATTTCCTTCCACTAGGTGGTCCACCATAAATTTCGCTACTGCTCTTCCTTTGATTGACTTGTGAGTGACGTACTTGAGGTCAAACTCGGAGAGAAGAAGCAACCAACAAGCTAGCCTACCCATAAGTGTTAGTTTCTCAAAAATATATTTGATGGGATCCAATCTCGAAACCAATCAAACAAATGGACAGGACAGTTGAGTCGAAAATGGCTACGGCTGAACTTCGAGATGAAGTTGCCTATGTTGCCCAAAGATGGGGATTGGGCCTTATGTAGTCCGGTTCAGGTTCACTCGAGTATTAACTCTCTCCTTTTGTGGTCTAACTTTTGCCAAAGTCATCATTTCGAGTTTTCAACCTTGCGAGCTCTATTTTTCTTTATTTCTAATTTTTGTGTGCTCTAACGTTTGCCTAGGTCACCCTTCCGGGTTTTCGGCCTAGCAAGCCTCTCAAGGCTAGTATTTCTTCAACTTGTCTATGTTGATTGGCTGTGAGAATTCCAAGCCATTCAAATCCATAAGGATGATTGCTCCTCCTGATAAGATAGATTTGATGATGTAGGGACCAGTCCAGGTGGGTTGGAACTTGCCCTTAGGGTCATGTATGGAAGTTTAGTTGTCCTTGAGCACCATATCTCCTTCTTTGAGGTTTCTAGACTTGAATTTCTTGTTAAAGGCCCTAGCAATTCTGCGCTAGTATCCTTGGATATGATACAACGCCTTCAACCTTCTTTCGTCAAACAACATCAATTCTTCGAATCTGTTCTGATGCCAATCCGCCTCTACTATCTGACACTCGGCTATGATTCTCAGCGACGGTACTTTCATCTCGATTGGTAGAATAGCTTCCATTCCATATACTAGAGAGTAGGGGGTTGCCCTTGTAGATGTTCGAATTGACGTTCTATAACCCTAGAGTGCAAGAGGCAATTTATTTGGCCAGTCCTTCTAGGTCTCCACCATCTTTTGCAGGATGTTCTGGATATTCTTATTTGTAGGTTCAATGGCTCCGTTGGTCTATGGTCTATATGTTGATGACTTGTGAAAAGCCATGTTGTATTTCTCAAGCAAATTTACCACCTTCTTCTTAAAATGTGAGCCATTATCCGAGATGATCTCATTTGGCATCCCATACCTATAGATGATGTTGTTCTTGATGAACTTGGCCACCTGTGACACTTTCAAAACTAAGTATGACTACGCTTCCACCCACTTGGTAAAATAGTCGATCGCCACTAGAATGAACTCGTGTCTATTCGAGCCCTTTGTGACACTGCTCCAATGACGTCAATTCCCCAGACTAAGACAAACCATGGTGAAGTCATGTTGTAGAGTTTTGACGGCGGTATATTCATGCGATTAGCATGGATTTGACATTTGTGGCATCGCTGAACAAAGTTGATACAATCCTCCTCCATGGTTGACCAATAATAGC
>NW_021025899.1:1260744-1439792 GCF_004153795.1 Camellia sinensis
GTTTTTCTATTTTTCTGAGTTGAGTATTGTATCATATTGTGTATCATAAGATACTTTTAACATCTATAAATATAAAATATTTCAATTTGATTTTTATATAAAATATACAATTCCCAAATCCGCGCCTCTATTCTACCCATGAATGATAGAGATGACTCACTACTAGAAAATGAGGCTTTAGACACGGAACTTTTTCACCCATTTTTTCATCTTTCTATCTCTCTGTCTCTGTCTCTCTTCGTGTTCTCTCTCTCTCTCTCTCTCTCTCTCACTCATCACTCTTCTTTGTCTATCTGTCTCTCTCTTTCTCTCTGTGTCTCTGTCTCTCTTTTTTTCTCTCTCTTACTTATCACTATTCTTTGTTTGTCTGTCTGTCTGTCTCTCTCTCTCTCTCTTTCTCTCTCTTTCTCTCTGTGTCTCTCGTCCATCTCTTTTCTGTCTATCTCTCTCATCTCTCTTCTCTTTATCTCTCTCGCTCATCTCTCCATGTCTCTCTCTCTTTATCTCTTTTCACTCTTTTTTGTTGTCTCTCTCTCTCTTTGTCTATATCTTTTCACCCATTTTTTCATATTCCTCTCTCTCTCTTTTTTTTCTCTCTCACTCATCACTCTTTTCTCTCTGTCTATCTGTCTCTCTCTCTCTGTTTCTCACTCATCTATCTCTTCTCTCATCTATTTTCTCTCCCTGTCTCTTTCGCTCGTCTCTCTTCTCTCTATCTCTCTCTGTATCTCTCGCTCATCTCTCTATCTCTCTCGTTCATCTCTCTTCTCTCTGTCTCTCTCGCTCATCTATCTTCTCTCTATCTCTCTCTCTGTCTCTTTTTCTGTCTCTCACTCTCTATCTCTTTATCTTTTTGTCTCTATCTCCCCATCTCTCTCTTCTTTCTCTCTCTCTCTCTCCCACTGTGTTCGCATTGCTCACTCTCTCCCTTCTGTCTTCTCTATTTACTGAGCTCCCTCTCGATTTATCTATCCACTATAAGAAAATGCACTTTTAGCGACCACTTTGTCTCTCTCTCGCTCATCACTCTATCTCTGTCTCTCTTCTTCTCTCTCTCTCCATCTCCCTCCTCTATCTGTCTCTCACTCATCTCTCTCTCACCACTCATCTCCTTTACCATCTTCACCACTATTGCAAACGCCATTCCACTACCACCATTACTACCACTGTCGCCACTTCACCTCTACGACTACCATTATTACTACCATTGCCACCACTCCACTACCACCACTACCACTACTGCCACTACTACTACCATTACCTCTCCTTCACCCCTGCTACTCCATCTACTCTACCACTACCACTACCACAACTTCATCACTAATCTCATTCGCTATCACCACCACCATCACTATCACCTCTTATCCACCACCTTCACCACTACTGCCGCTCTCTATCCTCTACCACAAAAAAATAGTTCTTGATTTTTAGTAACAAAAAAAATGGGTCGCAGAAAAATATTTTTCATTGATGACAAAAAATTAACTTTATTTTAATGGAAAATATTTTTTATTCAAAATGAAAAATAATAATAATAATACTTTTGTATTCATTAAAATAAAAATGAAACAAATAAATTTTCAACCTTAATAACTAAAAGAAAACGAAAAAAAAATAAAATTCATTAACTATAAAAAAGAAAATTATTTTAACAAAAAATAAAATTTTTAAATATTCATTTTTGATGGAAATCAAAAATAAAAAAATAAAACCCCCTGGACCCGCCCTTTTTTTTTTGAGCATATAGAAATTCTAAAAATTAACAAATTTGATACAATTTTCGATTTACTGATTAGAAAAATTGAAAAAAAATTATAATCAATTGTTATATATGTGTTGTTAATGCGTGTTTCATGCACATACTTAAATTATTGTTTTATTTCATGGAGAATGTGTAATTTTATTAAATTTCTTAATATATATTCTATTGCCTTAGTCATATCAAATCAATACATATATATATATATATAGAGAGAGAGAGAGACCTCGGCAGTCAGGGAAGAGCTTGATGAACCAGGCGTGAAGGCGAACTCCATCGGAAGATCTGAGCCATACATCTTCGTAGGTGAGGCGGAGACGAGAAGGAGTGACAGGGTAGGACTTGGTGAGGCCAGGCAACATCGGAAGATCTGCTGCTGCTCCAACGAGGTCTCTCTCTCTCTCTCTCTCTCTCTCTCTCTCTCTCATATCATGTTCATCTATCCCACCAGGCCACCATTAGATACTAGCCACCAACATAACCACCAACCATCACCACTGGACAACACCAATTGTCAGTCCACCATTTTTATGCCTCTCTCCATCCATTTCTGTCTTAAAACATTCACTAATGGGTATTTACATCATAGGTCTTGTACGTATATCATGGGGTATATACATATATATAATAATGGGTCACCATGATCTGTTTCTTATTTGCTTAGATATATATATATATATATATATTGATAGGTTAACAGAGGCATTCACCTTTGAATTGGTGGAACTCATGATTAGGAGACTAGAGGTAAACAATGAATAGTGGATTTAATTTGCAGACAAATTTATTGCTTGCTAATGATTTGATTTTAGGTCTAATATGTAATAGAGGAAGGGAGAGTGGGTATAATTTTTTTGAAAAGAGATCTGGAGAGAGAGAGAGAAGGGAAGGTGAACACCAGAAAATAAGGCCAGAAGTGATAGAGAGAAAGGGGGAGATACAGAGGGGTGGAGGGGGATTCAGTGTGGTCAGGTACATGAAAAATTATGTTGATTGTGCCCTAAAAAGAGTGTCATGTGCACTATATAGTAACTGAAATGATAGGGACTAAATTGATATAAGAAGTAAAGTTCAGTGACTATTAGTTCAATTTGTCTTAGAAAATAAAAAGTGGATAATTAGATATCCTGTACCACAATAGATATACAATAACATGTACATCTAGGGAATCTAAGAATTTAATGGATAGGAAAACAAAGTTGATTACATGATATGCTTCAAAATACAGAAATGATTGTACACACATGCTAGATAAATCACACTTACTGCACACGAAGAGCATAAAATTTACATGGTTCACTCAAAAATTAAGGCTACATCTACAATCGTTACAGTTTTCACTATAAGTTGAAAGGTTACGCAAGATTAAAAGAGATAGCCATCTCATTTCAACTACAAATACATAGAAATTAGAGCATTAGGCCACAAGTGTCGAATACAATAAATACCTATACTTCAAAATTTGGGTAGGATGCAAGCCCCCTGAACCCCTTCTTTTGAGGTCGAGTGGTTAGTGCTCAAAACTTATCAAGATCCACTTTACCCTAGCATCTATAACTTCTTGAAGGACAAAATTATGCTATTTTCATTTTGTCGTAGCATTCGTGTGCTCTTTCCAATTTGTTTTATGATCACTGACCATTTTTGTTAGGGTGAGATTTTCTAGTGTAGGTCAGGATAACAAAGAAGAGGCTAGCAACATCGGAGATAGAAGAATACCACCACAAAAAACTCAATCCTTCAAAGAAGGTATGTAGTAAACTTTTCACATTTTCCCCTACCCTCCACAGAATTTTGGGGACTTCCTAGTAACTCAAATCAAATCTTAAATTATGGAAACTTTTCAATTATATACACATCAGTTTGTAGAAGATAAAAGCAAACTTCCAAGAAAAAGATGCCCTTAACCATCCCTGTCGTACATCAATCTACTCACTCCATAATGGCCTCTAGGTGTGATATATATTGATGAAGCAATGAAAACAAACCTTGGTAATGCATTTTCTAGAGAAGAAAAAAACTCAGAATTGGTTTCGAAGAGAATTTTCTAGGCAAATGAGAGAGGATTATGATTTCGAAAATGGTGACGTAAGTCTATGATCGTAAGTCTATGATCGGGTTCTAATTGTTTTTAAAAATTATAAAAATAATGTTAATCATTTATTTTTTGAAAAACAGATGTTCTCTTATTATAAGGCTTCTTATGTCCAATTGATTTTTTGAATAACAAATGTTCTCTTATTATAAGGTTTCTTATGTCCAATTGATTTTTTGAATAGATGATCTACTTAATAAATCTTGTAAATACGAGCCGTTCAAATTTTCAAATTTTTTAACAGCTCCCTTACTTGTTTGCTTTCAAATTTTTATATCCATGCTTCATAGGTGCATGTAGTAACAGCTCCCTTACTTGTTTGCTTTCAAATTTTCATATCCATGCTTCATAGGTGCATGTACTAACAGGGGTAATAATTTTTTTTTTTTTTTCGTATCCATGCTTCATAGGTGCATGTAGTAACAACTCCCTTACTTGTTTGCTTTCAAATTTTGATTCTAGGAAGATTTGAAGTTTTGCTCTATCTAAATCACTTTGTTTAATTTGGCTTGTTGGACGGACTGACTAGATTGATGCTTATTACAATTATTGTGATATGCAGACATGTCGATTAATTATTAGAATTGTTTTATTAGTCAATGAAGAATTGAGTTTGATATAAGGAGGTACCATTGAAACTTCAACGGGGGAAGATAACACTGGTTTAACATTATCATTTTGCCCAATCCTCTAAAATGTCATCGCATATGACCTGACGAGCCTAGAAAATCATTTATATGAGTGCAAATATGTGTGTGTGGCCTAGTGGAAGCATGAATGAAGGCTGCAGATATTGTGTCATCACCTCTATTATCACTGTATCATGGCACTGATAACCGTGCGCTGGTTATTTCCCATTATATTGTGTCCATATCTTTCTTATTTGTATTTTATGCAAATATTTTGGGCTTGTAACAAGTAGTAATACTTTTCAAGGCTTAGAAAGTAGTGATGTTGGTTTTGTAGGCCCAACCATTCTGTTTTTCCAAGAAAATGCTGAGAGTATCCTTTTGTTGTTGTTTTCCAGTAGATTTGCATTGGGTTGTATTTATAATTTTTAAAATTTTTAGTATTTTTTGAAGTTTTGATGGGTCTTATTTGTGTTGGATGCCTTTACTAGCTGCCTTCAGATATTTGTGTTGGATGCCTTTACTAGCTTTCTTCAGATATAGAGCTAGATTTCAGATATAATTTTTATGTTTTTTTGTATTTGATGCTATAGTAGTTAAATTTTTATTTTTGTATTTGATTGAGATGTTTAATTATCCATGTGAGATTTGATGACTAACAAAAAAAAATTATATTTGATGCTATAATAGTTAAATTTTTATGTTTTTTTTTTGTAATTAACATTAACACATAATTATATTGTCATTAATTATTTTTATTTTTATTTTTATTTTTCAGATATTTCCCATACAAGAGTGTGCTTCTTGTGGAATGCATGCCTGTGGAGAATGTGGTTAACTTATGTTTTTGTTATCTATGAAGAATGAAGAGAAAAATATTTAATTTTGGTTTATGTTATTTTTAATTATGAACAAAATCATGTATTTAAACATTATATATGTATTATGGAACATTATGTAGTGGGATAATTTTGTTGATGTGTAATTATGAATGGAAGAATATTTTATTATGGAGAAATTGTTATTTTTATACAGGAATTTTTATATTATTATGCAATTATTATGAAGAAATTTTAAAATTTTTAATAATTTTATCGTAGGATGTTTTTTTCTTTTTTGTGACAACAATACACCGTCGCAAAAATCAGAAAATTTTAATATTTTTATTGATTTTGTTACAGGTTTTACTTTTTGCGACGACACTAAACTGTTGCAAACAATAAAAATTTTATTATTTAAAATAGAAATTTTATTATTTTTTTAATACTTTTTGGAACGGCAGTACACTGTCGCAAAAAAATAGAAATTTTCATTTTTTTAATACTTTTTGTGACGGTACCACACTGTCGCAAAAACAGTGTACTGCCGTCGCAAAAAAAAAAGACTAATACCGATGGCTTTTTTTGCCGTCTCAAATAACATTTTTAGCGACTGTAAAATAGTGTCGTCGCAAAAAGTCAAAAAATTTCAAACATTATTAGCGACTGCAAAGTGCCGTCGCAAAAGGCAAAAATGCCGTCGCAAAACATTAGCAACGGCACAGTGCCGTTGCAAAAACTCTTTTGCAACCCCCTCAGTTGCGACCCCCCTCTTGCCGTCGCAAAAAGTCATTTGCCGTCGTAAAAAGTTTTTTGCGACGGCATTAGGAGTATTAGCGATGGCATTTTATCGTCGCAAAAAACTGAAATTTTAGTAGTGTGATGCCAAGTGGCAGCGGAAGACGGTGGTGAAAAGTGGTGACAGTGGGTGGTGGGTAGCTGGTGGTGGTGGTGGATGGGTGGGTGACGGTGGCGGGTGGTGAGTGGTTTTTAAAAATATAAAAAAGAGTGAAAAATGGCAAGTGGTGGCAAGTGGCGGCGAAAGACGGTGGTGGAAAGTGGTGACGGTGGGTGGTGGGTTGCTGGTGGTGGCTGACGGTAGCAGGTGGGTGGGTGATGGTGGCGGGTGGTAGCGAGTGGGTGGTGGTGGTGGTGGTGGCCGGTGGTGGGTGGTGGTGGCAGGTGGATGGTGAGTGGTGGTGGCAGGTGGTGGGGGCAGGTGGGTGGTGGGTGGTGAGTGGTGGTGGCAGGTGGTGGTAGGGAGTGGGGGGTGGTAGCAGAAGACGGTAGTGGAAAATGGTGGCAGGAGGTGGCTAGTGTTGGGTGGAAAAAAAAAAAAAAAAAAACTGAAAACCCAAAATGGAAACACATTTTTTGTGTTTTCATTTTTTGGCCAAATTTATAAACTGAGACCACTGATTTATAAATCAAAAATTTTACCAAACAAGTTTTTATTTGAGTTATTTAAATTTTTGTAAATATAAACAGAACACTGAAAACGTAAGTGTTACTAAACGACACCAGCATCTCGCTTTCACTATAATCAATAGTCAATTTAATTCCATTATAATAAAAAAGTTACAAAAATAATTACTCCCACTACTACATATATAAATAAATTGAACAATAATTTGTTAGACAATTTTCACTGTATTACGAATAAATTATCTTTGTGTACTTAACAACAAACAGAAGAAATAAAGAAAAGAAGAGAAATTGTTTGATTACAAAAATTAAACCAGAAAATAAAACAAATAAATAAAAACATATTTTTATTTTATTACAAAACAAAATCAAAATCTGAAACGGAAAAAATAATAAAACAGAAAGCAATTTAATTACTAACCTTATATATTTATTGAACAAAATTCTGATCAAGTCCAGTGTTTAACACTATATCCTTAAGACAGATTCGTCATTTCCATAGTGTTTTCAGATTGTGGATATCTATCTCTCAGGATAAAATGATCAACAACAAATAATTGCAGCACTACAAATTATTCGCACAACGAATACACTTTGTGTTTTCACTATTTCTTACAAGAAAATAATGCAGCAAAATGTAGAGAGAGCAGGCAAAATTTTGGGACTAAAATTAAGTGAAAAAACCAAATGAGGGACTGCCTCTTTACATAGGAAAATGGTGGCTGTTTGGTTTGAATCCAACAAACAGGTAAGGGTTTTTTGAATTGAATCTGTTCGGATAGATTTGAAATCTATTGGGCCGGACAAGCTTAAGCAAACCTCACACCACGCACCTAAGCCTAGCCCAGCCTGCCATTGGGCCGGACAAGCTCAATCAAACCTCACACCGTGCACTTAAGCCTAGCCCAGCCTGTCCGACCGAATGACGGGACGTGTTTATTTTTAGGTCCAATGGGTCTAGCCCATTTTACCCATAACCTCTCCCTTCTACAAACTTGGGATGCCCTTTACGGCCCTTCCCAAGTTACAAACCTATGCCTTATAAGCTCACATAAGTTTGCTTACCAAACCAATATGGGACAAGCCTTAAACCAAACCTTAAGGAATTTCTACAAAAAACTCCATTTTCATAAAGCTCATTTTGGCTTCAATTTTCCATTCACCTGATAATGGTTTTGAGTAATCAAATATACTATGCGAATCACAATATGGCATAAAACGCATTATCACTTAGATCTGCCAACTTTGACGTATGAGTCTCACCTAAAAAATAGATCAAAGTTGAAAAAAAATCTATTTTTTCAAAACTTTCAAAACCTATTCCTAACACAATTTACATGTGTTAAAATATCAAAAATACCCTCACTTTAAATTCGGATTCGGATCTGCATTAAGATTCCAATGATCATTTCTATGAGCTGCACACCCTTCAGAGAAAAGCAGAAAGAAAGCCGATCTCTAAGGCTTTGGGGCTACAATCTTTAAGCTACTGTTTGGATGGCAAAAGCTAGAGAAAAGGAATAGAATCCCCTATTTGCTAGGACAATTCATTATTACTAACAATATTTTTGTGTCGATTCAATTCAAAACATTTTGTTTGTTTTTTTTTTTATAAAAAAAATGGTATTTTTTTAATATTATAGGTTCATATAATTTTTTACTCTTAAATTGTTTACATTCTCTTAACATTGAAAAATTATTGTGAATACAAAAATAAGATTCTCATTTCATATGATAACACATGGTATCAGAGTAATTTTGGTATCAATATAAAAAAAATTAAAACAAAAACAAACCATAATTTATTAAAAATTAATCGATATATTCGATTCTATCAATTTTTCTTACATCATTACTAAATAATAATCTATTATATATATATTTTTTTTTGGGGGAAATTTTTTTTTGGGGGGATAGATGATTGCAATCACTGGTGGTCCTTAGACGATCTTGGATTATTATTATTATTTTTTGGGAGGGCATATAATAATACAATTAAAAATGTAGGACCAAGATGATCATAATGCATGGGACGACCTTATATACTTTGACGCATGCCATCCGATGTTCATTGGATCCATGTGATCGAGACACCCAAACTGTAGAAGCACTATTTATGTATCTATGGATTTTGTACTACATAATAGTGTGTGCATTTTATTAATAGCAAAAGAAATATGCAACACATTATCACTTTATTTTTATTTTTTAAAAATAATTTATATTTTAAAAATAAAGTGAGGATTATGGTAGTGCTGTTAAGTATAATTGTGCATTTATGATTGTCCAATTAATTTGATTTTTTTTTTATTAATAATATTTTCAAAAGGTTTTATAATCTGAACAGTTCATATTATCAAGGTGAATTCCGTGGCAAGTCTATAGAGACCCAATAACTTCAATTAGAAACAAACATAACCCTTTAAAATGAAATAATCATGTATCCCATTGTTATTGAGGAAGTAAACATACGATCACATGATAAATAATTAGATTTATTAGATAATTTGTTGATCAGTTATGTTAAGAGTACAGAAGAATTTCACAAAATGAGACATAGATATAAAATAACAGTAACTCTCACTTATTTGTCTCACATCTATGTGCATTTTAAGGATTCTCGCTTGTTGACACACCAAGACCAATAGTTGTTACGATTAGAAAATTAATCTTGGCCTAATTTAGATAATTAAAGCAATCCAATACAATGGATTATTATTATTATGTGAAAGAGATCTACTCTGAAAATATGATACCGGTTGGGCCATGTGCACGGTTTTGTTAACTATATATATATATATATATGATAATAAAGGGTTTATTTTTCTGTAATGTGATTTCAATTTAATAATAAGGCCAAGAGGCATAAGATTCTAATGGTTCAAATTAGGCCATGAATGCCCCATTGATTATTATAATTATAAAAATAATTTAAAACAAAACTAAGACATTAATGGCCCACTTGGACTCAGGCCGGTGACGATTACCTGCTGACTATCTTATGTATATTGTCTAAAGCCCCCCACTGTACCAATTACTTTTTATTTATTTATTTACAAATTTCACTAGAAACCTATTTAAAAATCAAGGTCCAACTAGTTTGAAGATAAAAGAATCAAATTTAATCTTGCATGGAATATTATGATCCAAGTGATTTAAAATTAAAAAACGTTATACAGCTTTTTTTTTTTTTTTTTTTTTAAAAAAAAAAAAAATTTACAAAACCAAAAAGGGAAAACCCTTAAATTGTTTTTTTTTTTTTTTTTTTTTTCTCAAAAATCATTTTCAACTTTTCATTAAATGTTTATCAAATCAAGAGAGAAATATTATTCATCAAATTGAGAATTTATCAAATCCTTCATAAAAAGTTTAAAAAGACAAAGAATTGAAGATGATTTTTTTTTTCCCTATCAAATTTATGAAAAGGGAAACTTGAGATAAGAGGAGAATTTTAAAAAAAAAAAATTGATGAAAGGATTGGAATAGTTCATATCAAATTAATCTTTTTACTCACTCAAAATAAATAAATAAAATATTTAATTTTTCCATGGTAAGGATTTGTCCCATCATCTTTTCCACCCCAAAATATACAGTTCTTCAATTATCTTGCCTATATGTTTTATTTGAAGAATACATCTAATCAATATTTTTGTCATCAGCAACAAAATATTTTATTAATAAACTAAATAAGTACAAAGAAAGTACAACAAAGGATAAGAACTCTGAGGAAATGAAAAAATATAAATTCCATTTTCTTCTTCCTCTCTCTACTGTTTCTCTCTCCTAGTCCCTTCTCCCCCTCAATCCACCCAAGCCCCAAAGCCACATTGCCCAAGCTTTTCTCTCTTCACCTGATAAAATACACACCACAACTATAACAGAATACACGCAACCCTAGAACGGACAATTCTCGCATCACTTAGTGTTCTCTGCTTTGCAGCGGTTCTATTTCTGAAATATCTTCTAGTTCAGGATAAAATCTTGTAAAAATGCTTTGTTAGTTGTTCTTTTCTTTCTTCTTTTTCAAATCATAACATGTTATGCATGGAAATTGTGTCTTGTTTTCTAGTTAAACTGCATCTCTTTGTTCGCGATGCATTCATTTATTGTTGGACTAGAAATACTAGAACTGGTATCCCAGGAGAATCTATGTGAATAACTTTTTGCTGCCATAATGGAATAATTGTTTCTAATAGACTGATCATATTTTACTAGATAAAAAAATTTCCACAATTCAAACCTTAACATTGTAGATAGAAAAAAAAAAGGCTATTATTGATAGCTGCTAGCATTGCTGGTAATAGTGTCCTTGCCGCAGCATATGCCCTAGTTTGTCCTTGCTGCTGATTTCTATTGATGGGCTTGTTTTGAGGGTGTGTACCATATGCAAGTTATGATATTTGTGGGTTTGATTACTATAAATATCATAACTCAATCCTACGAGAGTCACAACAAAAAAAAAAAAAAGTTACAACCACTATGATTAGGACATGGAAAAAGAGGGAGAGATTGATTGAGATTTGAGATTTGAGATTGAGAGTGAGATGGATGAGTTGATAGACAAGGCCTTTCATGGTACATGATGGGATTGAGAGGGGTCACAAGTTGATTAGGACCCAAGCAAGGGGTCATTTCACAAAAACCCCAAAAGATATCTACCACTACTTCCCACGTTTTTTATCGTAAAGAAAAAGGGAGGGAGCAAGAAAGCTTCTGTGTCAGTTTTGGCGTGCATATGACAACAAATTGGATGTACTAAGAGCATCTCCGACTCCACCAAAAAAAAAAAAAAAAAAAAAATTAAAAACAAGATAATAATAAAATTGTCAAAATAATATGGCAAAATTAAAATTTAGGACAAATTACGTATACTCCTTGAGATTTGACTAAATTATAAATACACTCCTAAAGTTTGAGAAATTACAAATTTTCTCCTGAATGCTATATTTACATAACAAATTAGGGGGTAATTTGTTATGAAATTTAAACCTCAGGAGACAAATTGTTACGAAAATACAAACTTTAAGGGGCGGGATGTAATTTCTGAAACCTCAGGGGGTATCAATAATTTAGCCAAATCTCAAAGGAGGTATATGTAATTTGCCCTAAAATTTAACATATTATAGGCCTCATTTGGAAAGTTGGCTATTTTAATTTTTAGTTATTTTAGCCTCCGTTTGGGAAGTGGTTTGACTTTTTGATTTTTTGATTTTTTTTGGCTATTTTAACCTGGGCTAAAAAAACCTGATTTGGGAAGAATTTTTTAGTTTTTTAACTTTTTTGACTTTTTTTGTGAAAAAAGAGTGTAATGATTATGGGTTAGATGTGATGTTCTATTTATTATGGCTAAAATAGTCTATTTTATTTTTTGTGGCTAAAATAGTAAAAAAAACCTGTAAACCTTCTTCCTAAACGGTCCCTAAGTAACCTAAATTTTTTGTGTTTAGAAACATAGTTGGATTTTTTGTAGTTGGATTTGATATTTATTAGAGAAAAAGTAAAATGATTATAAATTTGATGTGATGTTTTGTCTTATTAACGATTTTAACATATTTTATCTTTTTGTACATTTTAGCTAAAAAAAAGCAAAAAATACACTTGCCAAATAAGGCCATAATATCAAGGGTTATGTTTGATAATCAATACCCCCTCCGTCTTAAAATATTAATCTATTATTTCATTTTTTATTATTCTACAATATTAGTTTTTTTTTTAAATTAATGAATAAATAAATATGAATTTATTTTTTTTTCCTTCTTTTAAATTTATTAATAATACAAAAAGTATAATTATGAGAATCGATTTCTAAAAGAATGTAATATCAAAGGGCAATTTTGAAAATTCAATATTTTTAAAATATAATAATTGTATTATAAAAAAAAAATTAAATTTTCTAAAAGAAATCGTTATTTTGGGACGGAGGGAATATAAAATTTTTATGAGTTTAGCTAAATTGTGAGTGATTTTCTGACCACACTGTCAACTCAGCATTCAGCTGGAGAGTACTGGTAGAATAAATGGCACCTGGATGACCTGCAACAGAATGAGTAGATTCCCGCGGTGGTTCGTCCACCCGGGGGAACTCTGACGATCAAATCAGTATATCTCTCAAAGATAATCAATAATGCTAAACTCATTATTCAGAATATAAATTGCGTACCTTAGACCCATCGGAGTACCTTTCTTTTATAGTTAACTCAATCCTAGTCCCCATAGAAGCCTAGCTTCAATGGACTTCTGCTTAGTGCTTATCCTGGATTCTTCAAGAGATAAAGATAAACTCCCTAAGAGTGTTATCCTTATCCACGCTAAAGTCCTTCCTCATTCTAGGACTTTTGTGCCTTATCCGCTTATCTCGGATTCTGATATCTTCAAAGATAACCTCGGCCTAACCGAGATCACCTCGGCGTCATGACCAGGACACGTGGCATATCGGCTGACACGTCGGTGTCACTTTGGCCACGTGTTGGTACTCATAAATTGTGTCCCCACAACTGCCCCCTAGGTTCTATTACCTCGGCATCCTGAGGTGATGAAACCTATATCAGAACTTCCTGTCAATACATTGATTTAAAGTCTCTCAGTCGAGATCATCATATAGGCCAACACGTCTCTTTAAGGTTAAAAGTTTCCAAGATTTCCTTCACGCGTATAAGCTGTCATGCAAAAATAACTCAACTATTTCAGCCACATGTCTTCCCTTTACTGAATCGTACTCCGTACGCGCTTGTAAGTCGTCTCACGCCTGCGTGCCCCGTCTGACGAATCCGTATTTCTAGGGTTTATTAATTCCCTTCTGCTTCCTTTTCGCATTTTTGACAAAATCAGTATCCTCTCTCTTCGTCTCTTCACTTTTCACTTTTACGTTTGAAGCTTTTTTCTCTTTCTAACTTTTTCCTTCAAGATCCTCCATTGCTCAAGCTTCCAAAGCACTGCAACTTGCTCCATCCATTTCCTCTGGCGAGGTTCTTGCCAATCTGTTTCGCTGCCGCCGTTCTTCTGACTTTGGCGATCTTAACATCGGCTTCTTTTCTCTGGTAAGTCACCATTCCTCCTGGTTTTAGTTCTTGTTGTGCTCCAAGAAATTTTGCTTCATCATTAGTCGCCATTACTGTTTTACTCAAATATTTGATTCATGAATCATGCATCTGAGCGTGTTTATTTCACGATTTTGTTCTTTGCCCATGCCTTAAACACTCGCACTGCTCACAGCTTTTCTGCACTTTTGCCACTGTTTTTGACCTTATACCCTTCGTACTTACAATGTTCTTGATAGTCCATCTTTGTTCTTGATTCTGAAGAGCATTCTTGTTTTTCTGTTTTTCCAGATTTCGCTCATTCAATCTTCGTTTCCATAGATCTAGGTTTGGGATTTGCTTGTAGAACCCACGATTATGCGGAAAAACTAAAACTATTTCTATAAATTCTTTACCCAGCAAATTTTTAGGTTTTTGCCGAGGTCCTAATAACCCTTTTAAAACACCTTTATTCTGAAACCCAGTTCCTCCTAGTTAGGCCGATATCATGGGTATGTGGAAACATAAGGTAGACACCCCGACCAAGTTAGATCACTTTAGGTGTGAGTTTAGCATCCCCGCCGACGTCCATCTGAGGTTGGCTGGGGAGGAAGACTCTATCATGCCCACAGCTGATTCCATGTCCCTTCCTGTTGTAGCTTTCATCGAGTGCAGACTTCGGCTCCCACTTAATATCCTTTTTTGTGAGATCATCCATTATTATAAGTTGAACCCAATGCAGCTTGCCATCAATTCCTACCGAGTCATAAACGATATAATTGCCTTAGCCAAACAAGAAAATGTTAGGATCACCTTAGCCGACATCCAATACTGCTACACCATGTGTGGCCTCAAAAAAGATACAAGCTACGTTTACTACCTTAAGCCGAGGCCTACAGAGTATAAAATCGTAGTCGACCTCCCAGACTCCAACAAGGGAGCTAGAGACGATTACTTCATTACCTCGGAGAACTGGGAGTTTGCTCCAAACGAGGACATCCATCTCTATCCTCTTCCTCAATCAGTTTTTGTAGAGGGCAATGGTAAGAGCCCTGCGTTTATATTTACTTGTTTTCAAAGTCTTTAATACTTTATCTGTTTCTAACGTTTGTTTTTCTTTCAGCTCTTCCTCAGCCACCAAAGGGCTTCCGTCAGTCTTCTTTCCCAGCAAAGACCTGAGGAAACTTTTGAATCTGCCAGTCCACAAACGGAAGGCCCCTCTTCTACTTAATTTCATTCCTACATACAAGTCAGCTCTTCCCGACGTCCCCAAGAAGAAGAAGAAGAAGAAGAGTCTGTCTCCTCCTTCCGCCACAACTCCTCAAGCTGCCTCCTCATCTAGGCAAGATCAAGGATCAACTTCTGATCCAGCCGAGCAGCCATCAACCTCGACTTCATATCTGATCCCAATATCCCAACGCCAACGCCGGCGACGAACTGTTTTTTTTGCTGAGATGGGCAATCAAAAAGCAGTTGCCAAAGATCTCTTGGCCAGCATCCCATCAACCATTGATGCTCCACCAGCGCAATCCCAGCCCCCTTCGAAGCCGAAAGAATAAAGAAGGCTCAACCAAAGGCGAAGGTGACTCAGGTTGATACTGAGGATACTTTGCCAATTTCTAAATTGGCTGAGAGTGATAAGTCCCAATCTGCTGCTGAGAAGAGGCGTGCCGAGGCCCAACCATCTGAATCCCCAAAATCAAAGAAGCTGAGGTCATCCAATACAACCACATCGGGGTCTCGAAAGCTAGATTTCCCCTGGGCTCCCCAAATCACGCTGAAGGATAAGCCAGTTAGGGCTAGCAACAGCGCTGATGACATTAATGTCGGCGTTACCCTCAGTACCGCTCTGTTTCTTCCTCGCGATCTCGACCGAAATGCCGAGTTGAGTGAATATGAGAACTATGCTTTGATGCTCCAACGCTCTGTCCAAGTGAGTGTCTTTATTTGGTCATTTTTCTGTCTTTCTTGTACTTAGAAAATTTTCTAATAACTTTTGTCTTGTTCACTTTCAGGCCATCCAGCATGCTCATTCCTTCTCAATACAATCCTTTGAAAACTAGAAAGAACTGTCCGATAAGAAGAAAGAGGTTGCCAGTCTGCAAAAGGCCAACAAAAGCTTACAATCAAAAATGAAGAAGTTGGAAGACCAGGTCGAGGCTGCCATCAAAGCTAAGGACGATGCCGATGAAAAAGCAGGTGCTGCTGAGGCCATTAACAAGGTTCTTAAGGCCCAAAGGAAAGAGTCTGAGGAAAAGATGGCCCAAGCCCAAAAAGAACTTCAGGATGCCTTGGCCACGAAGGATGCCGAGCTCAAGGCAGCCGATGAGAAGGGCTACAATAAGGGTGTGGCCGATGTCACGGTGGACTATGAAAAGCAGGTGAAGCAGGCATGCAACAAGGGTTTCACCCTTGGTTGGATGCCTCTTCTAAGAAAGCTTGAAGTCCTCGAGGACTCGCCCCTCAGGAACGCCGACGTTATTCCTCTTCCATTCCCTCCAACTCCAAGTCAATCCGACGACGAATCTGAGTCTGAGGAGGAGACCTTGGTGAGGAAATCAAAGGAGGCTGCTAGGACCAAGTCCCCTTCTCTGAATGGTCAAGTCCTGGACTTGACTCAAGACGAGAAGGGTGAGAAAGTCCCCAAGGATGCCACTCCAGAGAAGGCGTCATCGGACGTGCCCCCAGCCGACAAGAGCCTAGATGAAACTCTTAAAGAAATTGATGCCGAACTTGCGGCCGAGAAGGTGGCCGAGATGTCCTCCCCGCAGTCTTCCGAAATCCAAACCCAGCCTGCTAATGATGCTGAAGAGTCTTAATTTTGACATTTTTGTCCTTTGTACTTCTTTGTTTTTGGGATAATGTAAACTCTTCATATGGCCGTTGTGCCTTCTTATGAATACAACTTCCTTCTTTCTTGGATGCTTACATATTTGTCTTTCCTTTTTACTACTCTTGTATGATTCCATACTTAGAATATTTTGCATATCTTTAATATATACTTCAATCTTGTGCAACCTTCTCGAGGTGACACACCTCGGTTATACAAACTGATGATTTACCTCGGCAAGTACCCAAGTATCTTTTCTTGGTACAACCTTGGTTTTACTTGTAAATTTTTTCATAAAGTTTCAACAAGTGTTTAACCTTGGTTTAACTTTAACTTGTAAACTTTTCACAAGTTTCAATAAGTGTTAAACATAATCTCGGTTTAACTTCAACTTGTAAACTTTTCACAAGTTTCAACAAGTGTTAAACATCATCTCGATTTAACTTCAACTTGTAAACTTTTCTCAAGTTTCAACAAGTGTTAAACATCATCTCGGTTTAACTTCAACTTGTAAACTTTTTTCAAGTTTCAACAAGTGTTAAACATAATCTTGGTTTAATTTCAACTTGTAAACTTTTCACAAGTTTCAACAAATGTTAAACATCATCTCGGTTTAACTTTAACTTGTAAACTTTTCTCAAGTTTTAACAAGTGTTAAATATCATCTCGGTTTAACTTCAACTTGTAAACTTTTCACAAGTTTCAACAAGTGTTAAACATCATCTCGATTTAACTTCAACTTATAAACTTTTCTCAAGTTTAAACAAGTGTTAAACATCATCTCGGTTTAACTTCAACTTGTAAACTTTTTTCAAGTTTCAACAAGTGTTTAAAACCATTTTTCTTCTCTCTGCCCCCTAATGTGAACCTAAGTTCCACTTGGGTTCTCATTATACATGTATTCCAGAAACAATGTTATGTATCTTTATCAGTCACAAGTGTATAAACATATAAACAAGCAAAAAATTTATTTATGTACTTCGGCAAATGACAAAAAATTCTAATGATAGAAAAATTTCAAATTGCAAGTGTTCCAAGGTCTTGGCAACTCTTTACCCTCATTATCTTCAAGCCGATATTCCCCATTGTCCAATACCGAAGTGATTCTGTAGGGTCTTTCCTAGTTTGGGCCAAGCTTGCCCATCCTAGGATCCTTCTTGTTGCCGACGACTTTTCTCAAGACTAGGTCGCCAATTTGGAACTCCCTTGGGTTGACTCTTTTATTGTAAGCCCTGGCAAGCTGCTGCTGGTATGCTGCTAGCTGAATTGCAGCTCTCTCTCTTCTTTCTTCCAGTAGATCCAGGTCTCGGGTTAAGAGTACATCATTAGTCCCGTTCTCTACTCCCTAGGTTCTGATCCCTGGTATGCTGACCTCCAGTGAAATGACAGCTTCTGTGCCATAGGCCATGGCAAAGGCGGATTCCCCTGTTGATCTTCTCGGCGTAGTCTGATATGCCCAAAGTACACTTGGCAGTTCATCCACCCATTTTTCCTTTGCTGCTTGCAACCTCTTCTTAATCCCATCCAAGATGACATTGTTGGATGCTTCTGTTTGTCCATTGCTTTGAGGAAAGCTTGGGGTTGAAAAATAATTCTTGATTTTGAATTTTGCACAGAAGCTTTTGATTAGCTTGCTGTCAAATTGTGTTCCATTGTCGGCAACTATTGCTCTTGGAATCCCAAATCTAGTAATGATATTTCTCTATATGAAGTTCTTTACGTCCACATCTAGGATCTTGGCTAGGAGCTCAGCTTCTATCCACTTGGTGAAGTAATCTGTTGCTACCAGCAGGTACTTCCTTTGTCCAGTTGCTTGGGGCAGTTGCCCAACGAGATCCATGCCCCATTGGGTAAACGGCCAAGGACTGGATACTGGGTTCAGGTCTGCTGCTGGTTGGTGTATCAGTGGTGCGAACCTTCGGCATTTTTCACACTTTTTGACATAGGTCTCTGCGTTCTTCTGCATGTAGGGCCACCAATATCACTGGGTGATGGCCCTATGAGCTAGTGATATGCCCCCAGCGTGGTTTCCACAAATTCCTTCATGTATTTTATATAAAAAATCTTCAACTTGTGAAGTGTGTACACACCTCAAAAGGGGTCCAGTGACGGATCTTCTGTAGAGATGTCCTTCCGCTGTCAGATTGAATCTTGCCGACTTCAATCTGATCTTGTGTGCCTCTTTGTGGTCATCTGGAAGCTTCCCTTCCTTTAAGAATGCTACAATTGCATCCATCCAGCTTGGTCCCATATCCACACACATTGCTTCGTGCTTTGCGATCGGTGGTTCAATGCTCGGGCCCGACAGGTATTCGACCATTTTTATTCTTACTTTTCCAAGTTGTAATGCACTAGCCAGATTGGCCAGTGCATCGGTGTGACTGTTATCATCTCAGCTAACCTGATGTAATTGGCAATTCTGAAACAAGGCAACTAACCTGTTGACTTCCTATGTGTAGGCTAACATTCTTTCATCTCAGGCTGCAAATTCGCCTGTTGTTTGGTTGACTATGAGCTAGGAGTCACAAAAGACTATCACTTCATCTGCTTCTGCTGTAACTGCCAGTTTTAGTCCTGCAATTAATGCTTCATACTCTGCTTCATTGTTTGAAGCCTTGAACCCCAATCGAATGGACTGTTCCAATATCTCTCCATCTGGAGATACCAGTACTACTCTTGCCCCGCTCCTTGTTGGTTTGAGCTCTCATCGACAAACAGCCGAAAGGAGTCACCGATGTAAATGTTGCAGGGTCTGAGTTTTTCCTTTTTCCTTTGTTCTGTTGCATTTGGCTGGCCTTCTTCATGTTTGCTTGGACATCGTTCACCTCAGCTCAACGGAGCCTGATGTACGATGGATTCTGGTGTGAACTCGGCCACGAAGTCGGCCAAAACTTGGCCTTTGATTGCTGTTCTGGGTCTGTATTCCAAGTCATACTGTCCCAAGGCCACTGCCCATCTGGCAATTCTTCTTGTCAGGTCTCTTTGTTGCAGTAAGGACTTCAAGGGGTGTTCAGTTAGCACCACAATTTTGTGGGCCTGGAAGTAATGGTTCAGTTTCTTTGAAGCCATTACTAAAGCCAATGCCACTTTCTCTAAGGGTAGATACCTTGTTTCTGTATCGGCCAGGGTTTTGCTTACATAGTAAACAGCCCTTTGCTCCCATTTTTCTTCTCGAATTACCACTGCGCTTACTGCGTGTTCTGAGACTGCTAAATACAAAAATAACTCCTCCACAAGTTCTGGATTTGAAAGAACTGGAGTTGTGGTCAAATACTTCTTCAAGTCGGCCAGGGCGACTTCGCATTCTTCTGTCCATAAAAAATCTGTGGCTTTCTTCACTAAGTTGAAGAAAGGTTTGCACTTGTCTGAGCTTCTGCTTATGAATCTATTCAGGGCTGCGGCCCTTCCAGTCAATATTTGTACTTGTTTTG
The DNA here is from genome assembly GCF_004153795.1 of Camellia sinensis. Classification (NCBI taxonomy): domain Eukaryota; kingdom Viridiplantae; phylum Streptophyta; class Magnoliopsida; order Ericales; family Theaceae; genus Camellia; species Camellia sinensis. The sequence continues at coordinate 1,280,748 of NW_021025899.1, forward strand.
CCGACGTTGGGCTCTTCAATTCCAGGATGGCCTTAATCTGATCTGGGCTGGCCTCAATGCCCCTTCTAGTCACCAAGTATCCCAAAAACTTTTCAGATCCCACTCCAAATGCACATTTCGCTGCATTGAGTCGGAGCCGATATGTTTTAAGGATGTCAAAAACTGCTTTCAGGTCGGCTAGATGACCTTTAGGTTCCTTGGTCTTCACGACCATGTCATCGATGTAAACTTCCACCGTTCCGCCAATCAGGTGTCTGAACATCTTGGTTACCAGTCTTTGGTAAGTTGCTCCTGCGTTTTTCAACCCAAAAGGCATTACTCTGTAGCAGTACAGCCCTTTGAGAGTGATAAACGCAGTCTTATCTTCATCTGGGAGGTACATGGCTATTTGATGGTACCCCTTGTAAGCATCCGGAAAACTCATCCTTCCATGCCCTGAAGTGGCATCTACCAGTTGGTCAATCTTGGGTAGAGGAAAACTGTCTTTGGGACAGGCCTTGTTCAGGCTGGTAAAGTCTACACAGACTCTCCATTTACCATTCTTTTTCTTCACCACCACTGTATTTGATAGCCATGTCGGGTAATTTACCTCTCGAATGGCCCTAGCCTCTAGAAGTCTGTTTACTTCTTCTTCCACTGCTTCGACGTGCATCAACGTCGGTCTTCTGGCTCGTTGGATTACGGGTTTTGCTGATCTGTCAACGTTCAATTTATGGCAAGTGACCTCGGGGTCAATGCCAGGCATTTCGTAAGGCGTCCAAGCAAACACCTCAATATTTGTTCTCAAAAAGGCTTCCAACTCTTTTTCCTCTTCTTCGGTTAAGCCCGAGCCGAGAAGAAAGAAGTGTTCTTCATCCCCCTCCTGGACGAGGATTTTCTTTAGTGCTTCTTCACTCTTCTCGGCTGGCTCCTTGCCAAAATCCTCTAGGACCTCCACATCCTCGCCTTCGATCTCTGCCTTCTCTGGCTCTCGTATGCTGCAGGTGGATTTCATTGCTGCCATAGAGTAATTTTTTGCTTGCAACTGATCTCCTCTGATCTTTTCTATCCCATGCTCTGTTGGAAACCGCAATAATTGATGCAATGTTGAGGGAACAGCCCCCATCACATGCAACCACGGCCTTCCCAAGATATTGTAAGGGGAGGGTGTGTTGATTACGGTGAACTCTGTCTGTATCTTCCTAGTGCCAGCCTGTACCTCCAAGCTCGTTGTTTCCAGTGGCCACGTCGGCGTTCCATTGAATCCGACCATTGGGCCACTGGATTGCTCCATGTCGTCTGGGTGAAGGCCTAGCTCTTTGTAACACCTAACATATATGATGTCACAGGAGCTGCCTTGGTCAATCAGGAAGCGCTTTACTTGGCACTCCCCAACCTGGAGGGATACTACCAAGGCATCGTTATATGGATGCTGTACCATCTCAAGGTCGGCCTCTGTAAAGGACACTACTGGTCCCTGGTACTCCTCTGCCCGATGTCTCTTCTCCCCGACTTGGTAGACATGCTGTAGGTGTTTTACCTTCTGGGTCTCCCCCCGAATCTTATTTTCGTTGACCTTCAAGTGAATTACATTAATTATACAAGATCCTCCTTCCGGAGGTTGCTGTGCTGGGGGAGGCGGAGCCGCTGGTGCCTGAGGCAGTCTTGCCTGTTCTTCCCTTGTCCTGGCCTCATCGACAAGGTCTCTCAGATGGCCTTGTCTTACCAGGTCTTCTAAGTGTGTTTTCAGGGCTCTACAACCTTGAGTCATGTGCCTATCTTCATTGTGGTAAGAACAATGCCTACCAAGGTTTCTTCTCATAAACTCTCCCGGTGCCCTTGCCAGTGCTCTGAAATAGGGTTGGCTTCGAATTTTTTCCAGGACTTTGTGAATCGGGATTCGGAACACAGTTGTAACTGCCTGTATAGCCCCCAGTCCTGTCTCTTGTTTGTTGGATCCATTGTTACCTCGGCCTCGCTTCGGCCAGCCGTTTCCTTTTTCTTGCTTCGTCTCCTTAGCTCCTGATGTATCTTCCGCGGCTCTAGCATATTTCTCAATTCTAGCCATGAGCTTTTCCATACTTTTTGGCAATATTTTTGCCAAAGACTTTCGTAGTGGACAGTCGTTTTTCAGGCCGTTCTTGAAAGACACGACCGCTACCTCCTGGTTGCACTCAGGTATTCGGTTGAACACCTCGTAGTACCTTTTTGCGTAGGCCCTAAGGCCTTCATCCTTACTGATTCTCAAAGCCATCAATGCGTCCACCCTTAATGGTTGTAGCTTGTTTGTCACGAACCTGGCCACAAACATCTCGGCCAGGCCTTCTCAAGTCTTCACACTTCCCTTCGGCAGTTTGTGGAACCAATCTGATGCAATCTTCCCGAAGGATGAGGGGAACACTTTGCAGAGCAACGACTCGTTCCCACTATACAATGCCATTAAGTTCAAATATAATCCAACGTGGAAGTTGGGGTCTGATTTACCATCGTATATTTGGAACCTCGGCATACTGAATCTCTTCGGTGCCTCAAATTTGTCTAATTCTACTGAGAATGGTGTTCTCGGCTTAACAGGTGAAGTTACTTCGGCATCAGTATTATGTTGTTTCCTCTTGAGGTAATCTCTCAAGTCTTCCTTGCTCTGCCTAGGAGCTCGGCTATCTCCCGACTTCAGTCTTTTCAGCATACTACTCTCAGCTTTGTTGTGGGCCCTTTTTGACATTTCTTCATGAGTTGTGTCGAAGCATAGCTCTTGTTTGTGAACATGCCGATGTTCTCTGTGATCTGCTTCTTTAGCGCGATGTGTCTTCCGAGAATCTTTCCTTCCTGGCTCTCCACGCCCGACCTCCCTTGAAAGCTAGTGAGAATGTCTTTCGCTTCTGGGGTGCTGGGGGGCTATAGGGATAGTTTTCTGTCCTCCCTTCTGGGCATTGGCTGCTGGAATCGGCATGTTCTGCAATGGAAATGGTGGCTGCATGACATTATTTGCATCATGAAATTGACGACCGATTGTAGGTTCGCCAATTTGTTCGCTATCTCTTTTACTTCGTCGTCCCTCCGCAGGCATCTATCCTTCCATACCTGGAGGTCATCCTCGTTGTAGTATCCGCTTCGATATGGTTTCTTTGGCACGTCGCCGTCCTGGCCGACGCCTTTCTTGCCGTGATTCTGGTTCTGAGTCTCCTCATTGCGACCATCCTCCTCCACGTTTGAGTCAACGTGTTTTCCACTACCAGCAGGGATTTCATTCCCAACCTTATCCTTCTGTCCGTCGCTGGCCATCTATTCTCCTTTCTTTCCCACAGACGGCGCCAAATTGTGTGAGTGATTTTCTGACCACACTGCCAACTCAGTATTTAGCTGGAAAGCACTGGCAGAATAGATGACACCTGGATGACCTGTAACAGAATGAGTAGATTCCGGCGGTGGTTCATCCGCCCAGGGGAACTCCGACGATCAAGTCAGTATATCTCTCAAAGATAATCAATAGTGCTAAACTTACTGTTCAAAATATAAATTGCGTACCTTTGACCTATCGGGGGTGCCTTTCTTTTATAGTTAACTCAATCCTAGTCCCTATAGAAGCCTAGCTTCAATGGACTTCTGCTTAGTGCTTATCCTGGACTCTTCAAGAGATAAAGATAAACTCCCTAAGAGTGTTATCCTTATCCACGCTAAAGTTCTTCCTCATTCTAGGACTCTTGTGCCTTATCCGCTTATCTCGGATTCCGATATCTTTAGAGATAACCTTAGCCTAACCGAGATCACCTCGGCGTCATGACCAGGACACGTGGCACCTCGGCTGACACGTCGGCGTCACCTTGGCCATGTGTTGGTACTCAGAAATTGTGTCCCCACATATAGGGATAATACCATGAGATTATGAACACTATTTGTAATACATAAGATAATAGGTGAGATTAATAATACTATGATGAATCTCAAGGGTTTAGCTTAGTGGGAGGAGAAGGAAAATATGCAAAACTTTCGTGCCGCGCTGTCATTAACTCTTAGACATTGTAATTATTCGAGGTGTGCATCAATTAGTCAAAAAAAAAGAAAGAAAGTAATACTATGATAATATTTTTATTTTGCTTGATTATGATAGATATAGGATGAGATTAGTGGAAAATTTGACAGATATTTCATTTTTGTCATTATGATTATAATTTATTGACTTTATTGTAATATCTTATATAAAACAAAGAAAAAGAAAAAAAAGGAGTGATTATAGAATTACCTTAGTGGTATCATGGGAGATGATATTATTAATTCCACTATTTATCAGATTAGCAATACAATAAGACTATGACTCCCATTTCTTTTGGCCAAACCAAACACGGTATTATCAATCTGGATGAGACATGCATGCCTAATTGTCTTCTCTAATCCGCTCATAGGATAATCTGGCTTTTCAAGTTGATTATCAATCATAGTCAAAATATCAATTTTTTTTTTATTTTTTATCAGCAAAGAAAAATTTCATTAAAAAATATAAAATTAAAGATACAGAAAGATGACAAGCATTGAGAGATATTCGAGAAAGTACAGACTATTCCTACTACTGCTACCCGCAAACATCTAACGCTTGGCCTCACGATTTTTATTTTTATTTTTTAAACAAGAAAACAAAAAAACTAGAAACAACAATAAAAAAGTTAAGAAGAACTTAACTCCAACACACCAAACTCAAATCCCCCTTTCACACCAAACTCAAAATACCAAAATTTAACAACTCTACTCGATAATAAAAATATTAATTCCTCTATTTTTGTTACTAAGAAACTACATACAAATGACATTTGTGAGCCAATCAAGAGAGATAAAGAGAACAATCTTACCAAATTTTGACAATATGTTTTTTTTTTTTGATCCATAGAAAATTTCATTAAAGAAAGCAAAATGACACTTACAATGTCTATCCAACCCAAAACTTATACCAAACAAAATTAAACTATAGCAAAAAGTATAGAGGGGAGAAAACTATGAAAATATTCAGACGCACATCTTGTGCTTGTACTACGAAATCATAAAAGTTCGGCAATAAAATATGTTTGAGATAAATCATAGAACCCAACCACAGAGAGAGTAATCTTAACAACTCCACACTGATGGACTTCAAATAACCAAACAAACAACAGAACAAAACACAAAGGAAAGCAAAAACAAATCCACAACCAACAAACTACCAACAGCGGTGGCAGCAAAATCGAGGGTGGTGAAGGCGGCAGATCAGGAGAAGAAAGGCAATGATTATGGTGGAGAAAAAGGGCAATCTAGAGAAACATCGAACAGATCTGGACAAAAAGGCAATGATGGCTGAAACAGGAGGTAGATGCGGAGGTGGAGAAGAGGGGTGACTGTGGATCCATGAAGGCTACGGCCAGAGTTGAAGTGAAAGGAAGAATAAATACTTCACAAAGGAGAGAGAGGATGGAAAGTCAAATATTCCAAATTATTGGATAGCAAAGCAAGGAGAGGAAAGAGAAAAGAGAGGTAGGGGGAGAGGAGAGGAGGCCGGAGGCCACTGGAAACCCCCTCCCCCACCCTGACTGTCGCATCCTCTAGAAAACTAAGGGAAGAAAAGTATAAAGAAAGAAGTTCTTAACTAGAGAAAAAATCTAAATAAGTCAATAAGCAATTTATTTTTAATGTTGACAATATGTCACAAGCTATATAATTAGTAATGTCAAATTTTAACAGCTCCAACAGCCACATTAGATTATTTTTTGGGTAAATTACACAGACACCCCATGAGGTTTATATTTATTACAGTTTCCCCTCATCTTTTGAAAATTACATCTCCCTCCCTGAGTTTTAAAGTTTCATTACAGATTCCCCTCCTCAGCAATTTAATTTTTTTAAATACTAATTTTGCCCTCAACGGGTAAATTACATTGACACCCCTTACATTTTAGAAATTACAATCCCCTCCCTAAGGTTTAAAAATAGCATTACCAATTGCCCCCTCGATTAGTATTAGTTGGAAAAAAAATTCATTGAAAAAAAATCATTTGAAAAAAAATTAATTGGAAAAAAAATTATTTGAAAAAAAAAAATTAATTGAAAAAATTTTTTGTTAGTAAAATTTTTAAATTTCTGTTTAAAAACCAACGTAAACTCATTTTTTGAATTTACGTTTTTTCCTCAAATTTACAAATTGAAACAACCATTTATAAACCAAAAAAATTATTAAACAAGTTTTTATGACAATTTTTAAAATTTTTGTAAATATAATTTGAAAACTGAAAACGAAATGGTTACCAAACAGGTTTCAGATGGTAAAAATGTCGTAAAATTAACAAATAATTAAATAAGTTACTAACGTAAGAAATGACTTACCAAAAAATTCTTTAAAATTAATTTGGTTAAGAAATAAAAAATAAAAAATAAAAAATAAAAAATAATTTTCATTTTTATATAATTTTTATCTTTCGAGTGGCTATAAATAATTTTTTACAAATTAAATTAAAACAGCCATACGTATGTATATAACCTGCCCAAAAGTTAAATGATAATTATTTTTTACCCTTAAATGATAATTATTTTTTATTTCTTAACAAATTAATTTTTAATTTTTTAAAAAATTTCTAAAAATCAAACCATATATAGCATAAGAATCTTTTGATAAGTCATTTCTTACGTTGGTAGTTTATTTAATTATTTGTTAATTTTACGACATTTTTATCATATGAGGCCTGTTTGGTAACTATTTCGTTTTCAGTTTTTAATTTATATTTACAAAAAATTTAAAAATTGTTATAAAAACTTGTTTGATAATTTTTTTAGTTTATAAATTGTTGTATCAGTTTGTAAATTTGAGGAAAAAAATACAAATTCAAAAAATGAGTTTACGTTGGTTTTTAAACAGAAATTTAAAAATTTTACTAACAAAAAATTTTTTCAATTATTTTTTTTTCAAATAATTTTTTTTCCAATTAATTTTTTTTTTCAATGAATTTTTTTTCCAACTAATACTAACCGAGGGGGCAATTGGTAATCCTACTTTAAACCTTAGGGAGGGGATTGTAATTTCTAAAATGTGAGGGGTGTCAATGTAATTTACTCAGTGAGGGCAAAATTAGTATTTAAAAAAATTGAATTGTTGAGGGGGAATCTGTAATGAAACTTTAAACCTCAAGAAGGGAGATGTAATTTCCAAAAGGTGAGTGGGGAACTGTAATAAATATAAACCTCAGTGTAATTTACCCTTATTTTTTTTGGGTCCAAAATTTTGAGATGGGTTATTGAATTTAGAATTAAAATTTAAAGCTAACAATTAGTGAAAAAGTAAAATAACAATTAAAAAAGCTAGGAAAAAAAGTAGAAAAAAGCGAGTTCCAATTGAGCCCTAATAATAAATCTGAATTGAACAGAGGGAGGTTTCTGCTTTCTCAGGAAAATCAGAGAGAAACAAAAGAAGAAAAAGGAAGCAGAACCCACTTAAAAAGAATGAATTTCAATGAGCTTCTACTTTTGCTTTTGTCATTGGTGAGGTAAAAAGAAAAAAAGAAAATTTCTGAGGTGAAAGATTACTTGTTCTAATTCTGGTATGCAGTTAACTCAGCTTGGCTAGTTTGTGAAATTGTGTTGGTGTTTTGAGTGTTTGGGCTAACTTCAAAAAATGGGAACTTTTAAACACATTCCTTTTTTTTTTTCTTTTTCTTCCCCATGTTCACTTCTTCTTTTTACTATAAAAAGTTTTCCGTTTATTTTTATTTATTGTTATTCTAAATAATAAATAAAATTTTAATTTGTAATTTTTAACATAATCGCCATCAAAATCATGATTTTAATTTTAAGTTGTAATTTTGTATTAAGTTGGCCAAACGTCAGTTTAGTAAATTTGCCAATATGACAAGTTGAAATCACATGTTAAATTTATGATTTTCTTTCAAAAACAAAAGTGGCATGTACAACTTACTATTTATTGATATGAATAAATTTTTTGGATCAAGTAGAATGGTTGAATAAAGTGATTTATGTAAAGTGAAATTACAAGATCAACCTTAATCAAGCCGCAATTTAGAATACTTATAATTTCACCATGTAATGAAATTGTAACTTGCAATTTTAACTTTGTCACCTTCACTAAAGTTGTCACGTTAACCTTCTATCAATCGGTATAAAATCACAATGATTTTAAATAGGATAAATTACACTGACAGATTTTTATTTAATACAGATTCTCTTTTTATGCTTGAAAAATTATGTTTTCCTGCTTACCCATTGGATTGCTATTGTCATACCTTAAAAGTTTTAAATAACCAATTTGTCATTTTTCATACCATTTCTTCTTCCTATCATCATGATTATATTTTATAACTTTCTATCATTAAATTTTACTTGAACATATTCTTATTGAGCGATGATATACAAATATAAATTTTATATAAAATTTTCGAACACAATGGTATAGTTTAATTGTGACATTACATTTTAAAATAAAATACCCATAAACATAATTTATATTTACAACAACATTTCTATCACAACATTTTTATGATATTTTTTGTATAAATTTTTATATATGAATATAATTTTTTATTTTTATTTCCATCATCATTTTTTTTTCTCGTCTATTCACCCGCATTTATTACTACATTATCAAATACCGTCATTCACATTTATTACAGTATTACTGAATTTTTGTAATTTTGTATTTGGTGAATTTAAAAAAAAAATCACAAAATATTATATTTCTCAAGTATATATGGATTAGGTGCATCTAAAAAATAAAAAAATATACTTAAACTATAAAAAAAAATCAATAAAAATAAAAAACACGAAAAATAAAAAAATTATTTTTTTGTGTGAGTTAAACTAAAAAAGATGATTATTATTTCTCTTGAAATGAACAAAATATCAATATTATTTTATTATTTTATACGTATAAAGGCTAAAAGACAAATATATCATTTTAATTGGACAAGAGGGTAAGTGTAATTTTTCAAATGTGAGGGGATCTATATTAAATAGAAACCTCACGGAGGGAGTGTTAGTGTAATTTATCATATATATTATTTATAGGAAAATTTTACTATGCACACTCACAATGGTATGCACTTTAAGTTATATCGTTTTTTTTAATTATGATTAATTTTTTTCTTTAGTTACAACTCATGAGATTTTTTATTATACCTTATCTATTATTTGGTTATGACTATACTTATTCCTAGTTATAACTCAAAAAATATAAAATTATACCATTTTTTTTCTTTAATTATAAAATATATACGATACACACCTTCTAAAAAATGTATACCATATTTTTTTTGATATTAATAAAAAGTTAAAATTACTAGCCCTTTAAATAATTTTAAATATTTTTGTTGAGTACTCCATAGAGTTTATTTTTAAATACTTTTTTTGTGTGTTTACAATAATATTACGACAGCCACATTATTATACCATATTTTGATTTATTAGGTAAATTGTTACTATTTTTTTTTATTTGGTATCCGAACCAATTTATGTATACCTCACCATTATATTAGTTTAATTGATTTCACCACTTAATATTTATTTTAATACAACGGTAACAATTCACCTACTTGACCAAATATAATATTGCAGCATTATTTACTCTGTTCGGTTTCAGTTTTCAACATTAATTTTTTAAAAAATTTTACTTTTTCTTTTTCCATATTTTTTATTTTGTTTTTACTGAATTTTTTTAATATTTTAAGCAGTTGTTTTTTAATTTTTAGACATAACTAACATAAATATACTTAAAAAATATAATATTTGTGAAATTTTTTTTAAAAAATTCACTAAATATTAAAAATACAAAAAATGAAAATTCAATACACTTTTAATATTTTTGTGTATTATTAGTTTTTTAAAATATTTTATTATTTAGATACATCTAAGTAAGGTACATCTAAAAAAGTAAAAAATTATTTAAAATTTTAAAAATATTCACTAAAAAAAATACGAAAAATAAAAAATTTAATTTTCACATAATTAAATTTAGAAAATTGAAACCAATACACTATTATTCCTTTTATATCTATCTATTGACAGTGCCACTTGTTGTCCAATAAAAAATTCTCAAGCGATTTTATATGTAATATACGTAATTACTCAATGAAAAGGATCAAATAATTTTATATGTAAATTGTCCCTAGGTGGTCTTTTTCCACCATGTAGCTATTTTATAACCTCTGGAGAAAATCAAAATAAAACACAAAGGCATGGATCAATTGATTTTTATTTTTAATTTTTATATTATTCGATATGAAATGAATACAATTAACAGCGTCTACGTTAAATGAGAACAATGAATATATAAAAGTCTGTTTTTGCATATATGCTTGGCCCTCTAAACGTAAAATTATGGTTTTGTCCCTATTTAGTTGCGAGTGAATTTAGATAGGGACAAGCAATTCATATGAGATGATTAAAGATATTTTCTCGTGTTCCCTAATCCTTCCTATATATTATTAATCCCATTTAATTGTGTATTTGCCAAGTCAGGTAGCGAACCGACACGACAAACTAAACAACCTAACTTACTAAGAAACAATAAAACTTTAGCAAGTTTACAACTCGATAAGTAAAACACAACAAAATTGATAAACAAAGAGTAACAACTCAAATGCACAAAACTCGGTGACTCGATAAACAAGACTCGGTAAACGAAATAGCTCGACCAACAAAACAACAACTCGATAAGCAAGACTAAACACCGATTCAATAAACGAAACACATTTCGGACGATTGGGGTGATGGAACGCATCCGAAGCAGAGGGAAATGGAGGCCTTCGACACTCCCGATGCATGGACATGCTAGGAACTTTCTTCTAGAGGGTAGAACAGGACCAAAGACACAAATTGTAGCATGACCGGCCACCTTTGGGAGCTGGCCGACCAGCTTTTTGCATTTGAGGGGAGAGGGGTGGCCGGCCGACCAGAAAAGGTGGCTGGCCGGCCACTTAGCTCAGCAACCACCAGTTTTTCGACACGTGTCCCCCCGAACAATGCCTTATCTCCTTTAAAAGTCCTAGCTCCGTGGCCCATTCATTTCATCTCAGTTTTGCACCAAAATGGAGGCGTTTCTCGTCGAAAATCTCACAGCTTGGATTGCTACTTTAGACGGCTCGGAAAAGTTGAACTTCCGGGTTTCGGCTTGAATGCACTATTCACGCTGGGCCGTACTCCGCTACACCTTCCCTTCCTCCATGCCGCGGCGAGATTTTGGAACCCAGTAACACACGTCTTTAGCTTTGGCAGGCAAGAGGTATGTCCGACTTTCGAAGATTTTAAAGTTTGGATGGAATCTGAATGCTATGAAGAAATTTTGCCTCAGTTTCGCTTCGGCCACGCCCAAGCTTTAGGGCGGATGTGTGGGCTCACCATGTATGACGCTCGGTCTCTGATCTGTAATGGGGAACTAGACATCCTCGGATTGATCTATCGCTTTTCTGACGCCGGTGACCGTGGCGACCATCATTCGCAAGGTTTCTGACAACATGCCCTTTGCTTGTGTATGCTATCTCACTTTCTGCTTGCGTCGGGCTTTGGTGTATCTAGCATTCGCCTGATTGAAGTTGCTCAAGGCTTGAAGGAAGGAAAGAGTTGTATTGCTATGACACTGGCAGAGATGCTGATGGGCTTGGATGCTTTCTATCGCCAGGAGATGACCAGGTTTGGGGGGAGTCCGCTACTGCTGCAGGTAATGTTTCCCTCCCAATCTCACATATGTATTGCTCATATCACTCGGCCCTCAGGCTCGGTTTTTCTCACAAAATCCTTCTTCTTTCTTTTCTCTCATCGTACATCTCTCTATTCTTTATTCTCTCATTTTTCATCCCTCCCCAGGTATGGTTGATGGATAAATTGGAGGTTGTGGACTCTTGCCCAGCCTACTCAGCTTGCGGCTACTCCTTTCGACAACGCCTAGTCGATTCCCTTGATGAGGGATGGTGGTTCGACTGGATGTGCAATTTGTCTGCAGATCGTATCGTTTGGCACTGCCCTTGGCTCAATCTTCCGGCAATGAGCTATAGCATGTCTCGGCAGTCTGGGATCCAATTGATTGGTCTGACTCACTGTGTATTCTATTTTCTGTTCCGGTTCCAGCGCCAGTTCGGTCATGATTAGAATTGTCCACCAGAGGGGATAGATTATTCGGCTCCATTCCCAGTTCGAGGTGTACAGCTTCCCCGGTATGCCACAGCATGGAGGACGAGAGAACTCCTGGCCCCCGCTCTCACTTTCAGTTATACTTTGTCTGACGAGTGCTTGGATTGGCTCAATGAAGAGGCACAGATTGGGCCCAGCTTGGCATCAGAGGCTTCGACCAGCTCTGGGAGGGGGCGCAAGGACACCTGACTTGACTATGCCCTGGATTTATTGCTTTATTAGTACTTTCAAGTTTTCTTTATGAATGTAATAAAAAGCAACTTCGATTGTATTCAAGAGCAGGAGAACTCTGTTTTGAAATCAATGAAATTGAAGGTTGTGGTACTGAAAATTTTTCGCTTTTGGTTCAAAAATGGTCTTAGTTGTAGAAAGATTAATTTGAACAAAGTCGACTTTTATTAAAACTTTTCAAAACCATTTTCGATATGGATCAGAACTGGACACACTTGAGATCTGTCACTGAGATGCACAACCCCAGATCCCTGCAACTGGAAAGTTGCCCCTAGTATGAAGAGTAACGCGGCACTGCATGACAACGGAAAGTTGCCCCTAGTCTGAATAGCACTGCACCGGAGATTCCAATGGATGCTGATAGACAAAGATGACTGAGATGATCAAATGGACAAAGTTGATCGGGGAAAAGTTTATGGCTGAACTCCAGGATGAAGTTGCCTACGTATCCCGATGATTGGAATCAAGCCTTACATAGTTCAGGCTCAGGTTCACTCGGGTATTTTCACTCTCCTTTTACTCTCTAATTTTTGCCAAGGCCGCCCTTTGTGGGTTTTCAACCTTGCGAGCTCAGTTTTTGTAATTTCAAATTTTCTATGCTCTAACTTTTGCCTAGGTCGCCCTTTCGGGTTTTCGGCCTAGCGAGCCTCTCAAGGGTAATATTTCTTCAACTTGTCCATATTGATCGGTTGTGAGAACTCCAAGCCATCTAGATCCATCAGAACCAAAGCTCCACCTGACCAGATAGACTTAATGATGTAGGGATTAGTCCAATTGGGTCTGAACTTGCCCCTTGGGTCGTGGATGGGAGCTCGATTGTCCTTGAGCACCAAATCTCCTTCCTTTAGATTCCTGGACTTAACTTTCTTATTGAAAGCCCGGGCAATTCTACGCTGATAACCTTGAACATGGTACAGCGCTTTCAGTCTTCTCTCATCAAAGAGCATGAGTTCCTCAAACCTGCTCTGCTGTCAATCTGCTTCGGCTATTTGACACTCAACCAATACTTGCAATGACGGAACCTCAATCTCGATAGGTAGAACGACCTCCATCCCATAAACCAATGAATACGGAGTCGCTCCGGTAGAAGTTTTCATTGAAGTTCGGTAGCCCCAAAGAGCAAACGACAGTTTATCTGGCCAGTCTCGGTAGGTTTCCACCATTTTCTGCAATATGTGTTTGATGTTCTTGTTGGCGGCCTCAACCGCTCCGTTGGTTTGCGGCCGGTACGTGGATGACTTATGAAAAGCCACGTTGTACTTCTCCAACAAGTCAATCATTTCCTTCTTGAAGTGGGAACCGTTATCCGAAATAATCTTGTTTGGGACCCCGTAGCGGTAGATGATGTTGTTTCTGATAAACTTTGCAACGTGCGACGCCTTCAACACGGCATATGATTGGGCCTCGACCCACTTTGTAAAGTAATCTATCGCGACCAGGATGAACTCATACCCATTAGACCCCTTCGGGGTAACAGCCCCAATCACATCGATTCCCCAAACTGAGAATGGCCATGGCGAAGTCATATTGTACAGCTTTGATGGGGGAATGTTCATGCGATTCGCATGGATTTGGCACTTGTGGCATCGCCGAACAAAGCCGATACAATGCTCCTCCATGGTGGACCAGTAGTAACCCTATCTGAGGATCTTCCGTGCTAGCATTACTCCGTTCATATGCGCACCGTATTCTCCTCCATGGATGGCCTCCATCAAGCGCTTCGATTCCTCGGCTTCAACACATAGCTTATGCATTCCCAGATGACCTCTCTTATACAGCTTACCCCCACAGATGATGAACTGAACGGCCATTCTTCTGATTGCCCTTTTATCCTTGGCATTTACCCCTGGCGGGTATGCTTCCTTCTCCAAGAAATTCCAAATGTCGTAATACCAGGGGTTTTCGTCTTGAACCTCATCTATAGCAGCAATTGACTCGTAGGCTGCCGCAAATTTCTGGTTAATGATGACGGGACGCATCCGAACTCCGAACGGGATGTCTATCATGGAAGATAGAGTTGCTAAAGAATCTGCGAACCTGTTGTTCTCTCTTAGTAGATGAGCAAAGTTTAGCTTCTCGAACCGAGAGATTAACAAGTCCAAGGTCTGGTGGTACATCATCATCTTTTCTTCTTTGACTTTCCAGTCCCTTTTTGCTTGAGACACAACAAGATTCGAGTCCCCGATGACGTCTAACCGTCTTGCCCCTAGTTCAAGGGCTGCTTCTAGACCGGTAATGCATACCTCATATTCTGCTTCGTTGTTCGAGACTTTGAATCGGAATTTGAAGGCTAGAGGGATACGGGACTTGTCAGGTGCTATCAACAGCACTCCTATCCCATACCCGTACTGATTTGACGCTCCATCAAAGTACATCGTCCAAGTTTCATCGTCGATGTGCAAAATGGCTTCATCTGGGAATAAGTACTCGACAGTTTCGCCCCCTTCAACTGGATGGTCGGCTAAGAATTTTGCTACTGCTCTCCCTTTGACTGACTTGCGCGTCACATATTTTAGGTCGAATTCAGAAAGCAACAGCAACCAACGAGCTAGCCTACCCGTAAGTGCCGGTTTCTCGAAAAGATATTTGATGGGATCGAGTCGTGAAACCAACATTACGGAGTGAGCTAACAGGTAGTGCCACAGCTTCCTGGTAGCCCATACCAAAGCTCAGCAAGCCTTCTCCAACGGTGTGTAGCGAGTCTCATACTCTAGCATCTTCTTGCTCAGATAGTAGATGGCTCTCTCCACTTTGTCCTCTGATTCTTGCACGAGCATGCAGCCCATTGTGGTCTCGGTCACTGAAAGGTACAATATCAAAGGTCTCCCCGGCTCTAGCAGTGACAACACGGGTGGGTTCTGCAAGTATTCTTTGATCTGTTCAAAAGCAACTTGGCATCGGCCGTCCCATTGGAATTTCTTTCCTTTCTTCAGGAGACCAAAAAGTGGTTCACAAGTCAAGGTTAATTTTGAGATAAACCATCTTATGAATTGCACTTTACCCAGAAAGCCTCGCCCCTCCTTTTCAGTCCTTGGTGGAGGCATTTCTAGGATGGCCTTGATTTTGGAAGGGTCGACTTCGATACCTCTCTGTGTAATAAGAAACCCCATCATTTTCCCCGCTGTAACGCCAAACGTACACTTCTGAGGGTTCAAACGCAACTGGAATTCTCTGATCCTTTGAAAGAACTTCTGCAAGGCGGTGTAATGGCCCTCTCTTTCTTTGGACTTGACAATCATGTCGTTCACGTACACCACAACCGCTTTGTGGATCATGTCATGCAATACTGTGGTCGTGGCCCGTTGATATGTAGCTCCAGCATTCTTCAACCCAAACGGCATCACTCTGTAGCAGTATGTCCCCCACGAGGTGGTGAAAGTAGTCTTTTCCCGATCTTCAGGTGCCATTACTATCTGGTTGTAGCCCGAAAAGCCATCCATGAATGAAAGCAAAGCATGCCCTGTTGTGAAATCCACCAACTCATCGATATGTGGCAAGGGAAAGTCGTCCTTTGGACTAGCTCTGTTGAAATCCCTGAAATCCACGCACACCCTGATCCGACCATTCTTCTTCGACACTGGGACGATGTTGGCCAACCAAGTCGGGTATTCGGATACCAGCAGGAAGCCTGCGTCGATTTGCTTCGTGACCTCTTCCTTAATCTTGAGAGCCCAATCCGGGCGGATCCGCCTAAGTTTCAGCTTAACAGGTCAGTCGTCGGGGTCAAGAGGGATCCAGTGCTGTACAATCTCAGGATCGATTCCAGGCATGTCTTCGTAGGACCACGCGAAAACATCTTTGAAATCTTTTAATAAAGCGACTAAGCGCTTGCGTTCCTCTAAAGACAACGTGGACCCGATCAGGACCAGCCGCGGGTCCTACTCAGTACCAATATTCACTGTAGTGATTTCATTAACTAGGGGTTTAACAAATCTTTTCTGCTCTTGTTCAATTAAGCGTTGCAAAATCGGAGGAATTTCTTCCTCGTCGTTTTCATCAAAATTTTGAAAGTCTAAGTTAATGCAATAAATCAAGGGCACATAAAAGTACTCAGAAACCACAGCTACTTGATTCTCATTAAGCACATCCAAATCGTCTGATTCTTCGGTTACGACAGACTCAAAAGAGAAAGAAAAAGACGACCTGGACAAGACTGTGGCATCCGGGTTATCATCCCCATGATTACCAGACTCAGACTCAGTCGAGCTGGAACCTGATTCCGACTCACAAGACTTGGAGGAATCAGATTCCGACTCACTACCTGACTCGGTGCTGCTGGACAAAAATCCCTCTTCATACTGCCAAATGAGAGAGGGTGCGATAGATGCATCCAAAATAGTTGCTGGCGGGCCCGCAGCCGTTCCATTCCTGATCACGCATACCGAGAAGTTATCCCCCAAGCACTCCTGGTCGATCGGAGGATCTGAAAGTAGACAGGCCAGTGCTACCCCCATTTCAAGTTCGGTGTCCTTAAACTGCACTTTCTCACTCTGCTCAACCTCAGCCAATGGGTCCGTCTGCTCTTCGGCAACGTCATCCCCGGATAGTTGCAGGTCGAAGAAGATCTCAAAACCAGGCACGCGCTTCCTCTCTGCGTTCAGCCACGGTTCTGGGAAGCAACAAAATGGAAAGTCCTCCTTCTTTCAGACGAAGCGTCCGTTCAGGGTACCCTGAATGGGTCGATGCATTAACTCAAAAGGCTTCCCTACCTTCTTTGCTCTGGCTCTCCCAGCCATCTCTTTACCCTTCCTCACCCAGTCCTCTTTGGTGGGCAGATAACCCAAGCCAAAGGTATGCGGATTGTGCGGCACTTCGGCCAATGCTGCGACGCCCTTCCGGCCGCTTTTTCCCAATCCCATCCCGGGGATGTGTTGAAGCTTGTTCATGAGGTATACAGATTGAGCACTGACATACACTCCCTCATTAACAGCCATGATGTTCTGCACAATTCGGGTCTCAGCCAAAGTAAACCCTGATAAGAACAAATCCTCCGTGCCATGTTCGATTTCCAAGACTGGTGTAGACACTTCCGGCGGCGGATGGATTGACGAATTCCGAAAAACAATAGCTACCCCTTTCCCGTGAGGGTACTTCAACATCTGATGCAAGGTGGAAGAGACTGCCTTGAC
The DNA here is from genome assembly GCF_004153795.1 of Camellia sinensis. Lineage (NCBI taxonomy): Eukaryota > Viridiplantae > Streptophyta > Magnoliopsida > Ericales > Theaceae > Camellia > Camellia sinensis. The sequence goes on from NW_021025899.1 coordinate 1,298,234, forward strand.
TTGGTGCAACCACGGTCGCCCCAAAAGTAGGTTAAAGGTTGCGGGAACGTCCAGGACATGGAATTCAATGTTGTGTTGTCCTGGACCAACCTGGGTCTGGATTTTTACCATCCCCATCACCTCCCTGCTTGTGTTATCATAGGCTCTGATCACTTGAGTAGTTGGTACGAAGTCCGCGGGCTTCAACCCGATTGCATATGCCGTTCTTGATGGGCACACATTAATAGCGGATCTCGTATCGATAAGAACCACCAGTACCCATTTGCCTCTACATTCCATCGAGATGTAGAGAGGTTTGTTTTGATTTGCGCCTTCAGGCGGTAGTTCTTTGTCAGAAAAGGTCAACGTCGGGGAACCTCCTCCCGGAAAAACCAATCCAACCAGCTGTTCCGGCGTGGTGTCTATAGAGAGCTTAGCCTTGTCCATGGCTGAAAGGACAACCTGCCTGTGTACTCGTGATGCCATAAGTAGTCCCCAGATGGAGATGTCTGCTTGTATCTTCTTTAACTGCTTCAGTACAGCCTCTTCTTCGATTTGTTTTTCTTTCTGTCTCTCAGCTTCCTTATCTTTCCCAGATGCCTCTGGCTGATCTAGATGCGGAGGCTTGAAATACCGTCCACTCCTTGTCATATGATCGACCTCGCCGATATACCAGGTATCATCAGGCTGGTTACTCCCCCAATCTTCATCAGTGTGGGCGAGACATAAATCATCGTCTTCCCACCACATTCCGTCGACAGTCGACAGACACCTGTCCGGCCCCGGTATGATCGTACTCGTAGTACCTTCAGCCCCCATACTTGCAGCATTTTCTGTCATTGTGCCCACAGCACTTTCGGTCCCCTCGTGGGCTTTAGATTTCCTGATTCTCTCAGAATCCCAAAACGTTTCTTGTTCTGACTACGTTAGTGCAGTTTGTCGTTCAACTTTCCCTGCATCCACAATGCTCAAGTCCCGAGCGAAATTCTTCATACCGGCGATCTCCGGCAATGTATTATGACTTCCGGCCCTTCCGGCCACATTTGATACTCTCGCCCCTGCCGGGCCCTGCACCAACTGAGATTCTTCGACAACGTCTGGTAGGTCATCAAGCCACCTAGTAGCCTCTGTCGATTCCTCATAATCAAACCAGTTGACTGCCGCGTCCCCTGATTCTTGGTCATTGAAAAACTGGAGGTTGGCTAAGTCCTCTTCCACTGCCGTCAAATCATCTGCCCTCTGCTTAAACCCATCCCCTTGGATCGCACACAGCTCTGCCTTCTCTGACAATTCAATATTTGGCTCAAACTGGCCCGCTGGCAGAATGTAATCACTCGGATCGTAGGCTTCCCTAGCAACACTTCCAGACTGCTTAAATCTTGATTCAGTAATTCCATCCTCCTCTGAAACCTCCTCTGCTCTGTCTTCGACAGTCGCCACTACTGGCTCGGGTTGGGTTTTAGAGATGTCCAACATGTGCAAAGAGTCGGTGCAATCAGGAAGGAGCACCTCTGGCTTAGGTAGGTGGGAAGGGGTGATATAGATGCTAGGATCGTAAGGCACGACCCCAGTCTGGATAAAATTGACTCTTTTGGGAGGTCGAGCTTAGTTGTGTATAGGGAGCGGGTTGGTTGTGACGTTGGGTTTTTCTGGCGGCAAAATCACATTTTTGTCAATGAGATCCTGAATCTCATGACGTAATCTGAAACATTGGTCAATGTCATGACCATGTTGTTGGTGATATGCGCAGTATTTGGTTGGGTTATGAGAGGGTGGGAGTGGATTTGGCAATGGCCTTGGCTCAGGGGCTTTAGATGCCCTTTCCTGATTAGTACCCCTAAAGCCTTGGACAGGGGCATATACAATGGGGTGAAGATTCTTTGGCCACGGGGTTGGTATTTGGTGGTCTGTGTACTACTTCCGGATGCACCGGAGAAAGGTGTGGATGCCATGGGTCTTGGAAGGGGAGGGGGGATGGTGGTGACCATGCTTACCTCCGAAGTTCTTGCAGTTGCAGCCCCACTTGGGCTTGCATTGTTGTTGCGGTTAAAAGTCCTTCGGGGTTGCTCTCTGTCTTGGTCAATCAGACCCTGTTTCATTGCATCTTCAATTTGTACTCCCATCTCGTGCAGATCCGAAAAGGTGGGGAAGGGGAGCACAATCATTTTTTGCATCAATTTTGGCTGGAGATTGCGCACAATCATCCTGATCTTGTCCTTATTGGTGGGCCTTAAAGTCATCATCGAGGCCTTCGCCCTCCACTGGGTCACAAAATCCGAGAAACTCTCTTTGGGCATCTGCCTTGTTGTTTCGAGATCACGAGTTGTAATCTCAATTTGGGTGTTGTAAGAGTATTGTGCAACAAAGGCCTTGGCCATTTCATCCCAACTCCGCTTGACATCATCCTCCAACTTCGCATACCAGATAGCAGCCACACCCGACAGGGTCCGTCCAAATAGCGAAAGCTTCTGGGGTCTGGTGAGGCCCATTGGCCGTAATATATCTGAGAATAGCCGGAGGTGGACCATGCGGCATTTTGAATCTATCCTGCAATGTTACAGCCACATCGGTATATCCGTCCTCGATATCCGGGATAGCCTTTACCCCCTGGGATTTTTTGAATAGCTTCTCGAGCTTGCTCAATTTCAGTGCTGTATGGTCTACCTCGAACTCGAAAGGAGAGTCCGGTTGATTGACAGGCGTAGGTGCCTTAGATAGCTGGGGCAGAATTAGGGGCGGAGCTGGCCCCGTTGGTATGTCCGTATCTGCCTGGACATTTGGTGCCTCCTTCGGTGTTGGGATTCCCGGTGGGGGAGGAACCGGGTTTGAAGTAGATGCTCCGGTTTGTTGTTGCAGCCTGGCAATTAATTCTGCTTGCTGGGCCATGATCTCGGCCTGTTGTTTGGCAAACTCATCCCGGTGAACAACGTCCTGCTGCATGGCTCTCATGGTTTCTTGCATCTGACACATCATTTCGTCAACTCCTGTCGGTGCCGCCATACTGCCCTGATTTGTCTGAACTATTGGCAGGTCTATTTCTATAGCAACAATTGGGATCTCAATCTGACCGTCCACTGATGGGGTGATCCACTACTCTGTTAACCTCTGCTCAGATACACTGTGTTTCCTTGGTTTTTGCCTGATAACGGGGGGTAGAGAGTGGAGCACTGGTTGTCCGTCAACCAGATCCTCAGATCGATTGAGTCGGCGACCTCTAGTCCAGAGTGCTTGGGGAATATCTGCTTGGTTTGAAGCAATTGTGCTAAACTACTCTCCTAGCAAAAAGATAAATAAAGCAATAAGGAAATAAATAACTAGATAAACGGACAGCATAACAGCTTAAAATAAATACACAACACACAGCCAGGCATAACAACACACGGTTGATAAGCTAAGTACACACTGTCCTCAAACACTGATCATTATCCCTGAATCACTGTCCCCGAAAACTGAATCCGGTACCCGCAGATAACTGATTCTGAAACACTGACTGATGCCCGCAGGCCTGATACCCAAAATACTGAACTGACGCCCGCAGGCCTGATGCCCAAACTTGTAAACTGATACATGCATTCGTATTGAGAAGCACTCTAAAAGCACATAACAAGCAAGTGAGAGCCAAAACACCCCTATGTTGGGGTAAGGTTTCCCTGTCCTATTTTGTCAGGAGCTAGGGTTTCACTACGCACGCAGCGGTTTCAAACAACCTATTGGGTAAGCAACCTGTCCTAGTTTGGAATGGTTTCACTACGCACGCAGCGGTTTCAAACAACCTATCGGGTAAGCAACCTGTCCTAGTTTGGAATGGTCACTACGGATTCCGAATATGCACTAGGTCGAATGGTCAAAAGGGTGCCCCGGTAAAACCGGGGTCTGTGTCCCCATTCTGGCAGAGCCCACAACCGGTCAGCCTTATGGTCATGCCTTGACAAGACAAGCCTCCGGCAAACCGTTCACGAATAGAAGATGGCAAACACGGTGTCCTAGGCGCACCAATGCACTTGCAATGCAAAGAAACACATAAGTGTAGTCAAAACAAGATATCATGAGTTTGAGTCAAGTTCTCTAATTCCCCAGCAGAGTTGCCAGAAACTGTAGACGTCCCCGAACGCCCCGGGAGGGATGAGTCCCGTTCTGTTCATTTGGGCTCACTACAGTTCGGACTCTCAAATTGTCACGGTTCTAAATCTGAACCAAAGAGTCCAAATCCGGCAAATCGTTTCGAGAAAAACAGATTTTTTGAGAGAAGTGCCAAACATGGACTGCTTTGCCAGATACAGAGTCGCCACCTAAATATTTTATTTTGGGCGATCTCGTATCGATAAGAACCACAGTACCCATTTGCCTCTACATTCCATCGATGTAGAGAGGTTTGTTTGTATTTTGTCGTCCTCCCGCTCAGGCCGCAATAGGTTTCTTCTATTATTGTCAGAAAAGGTCACGATCGGGGAACCTCCTCCCGTGAAAAACAATCCACCAGCTGTTCCGGCGTGGTGTCTATAGAGAGCTTAGCCTTTGTCCATGGCTGAAAGGACAACCTGCTGTGTACTCGTGATGCCATATAGTAGTCCCAGATGGAGATGTCTGCTTGTATCTTCTTTAAACTGCTTCAGTACGCCTCTTTCTTCGATTTGGTTTTTCTTTCTGTCTCTCAGCTTCCTTATCTTTCACCAGATGCCTCTGGCTGATCTAGATGCGGAGGCTTGAAATACCGTCCACTCCTTGTCATATGATCGACCTCGCCGATATACCAGGAATCATCAGGCTGGTTACTCCCCCAATCTTCATCAGTGGTGGCGAGACATAATCATCGCTTCCCACCACAATTCCGTCGACAGTCGACAGACACCTGTCGCCCCGGTATGATCGTACTCGTAGTACCTTCAGCCCCATACTTGCAGCATTTTCTGTCATTGTGCCCACAGCACTTTCGGTCCCTCGTGGCTTTAGATTTCCTGATTCTCTCAGAATCCAACAAACGTTTCTGTTCTGACTACGTAGTGCAGTTTGTCGTTCAACTTTCCTGCATCCACAATGCTCCAAGTCCGAGCGAAATTCTTCATACGGCGATCTCCGGCAATGTATTATGACTTCCGGCCCTTCCGGCCACATTTGATACTCTCGCCCCTGCCGGGCCCTGCACCAACTGAGATTCTTCGACAACGTCTGGTAGGTCATCAAGCCACCTAGTAAGCTCTGTCGATTCCTTCATAATCAAACCAGTTGACTGCCGCGTCCTCTGGAATTCTTGGTCATTGAAAAACTGCGAGGTTGGCTAAGTCTCTTTCCACTGCCGTCAATCATCCTGCCCTCTGCTTAAACCCATCCCTTGGATCGCACACAGCTCTTGCCTTCTCTGACATTAATATTTGGCTCAAACTGCCCGGCTGGCAGAATGTAATCACTCGGATCGTAGGCTTCCCCCCCCCCTGCTTCTCTCGCACTTCAGTGTCTACACACTTCCAGATGCCTAAATCTTGATTCAGTAATCATCCTCCTCTGAAACTCCTCTGCTCTGTCTTCGACGAGTTCGCCACTACTGGCTCGGGTTGGGTTTTTAGAGATGTCCAACATGTGCAAAGAGTCGTGCAATCAGGAAGGAGCACCTCTGCTTAGGTTAGGTGGAAGGGGTGATATAGATGCTAGGATCGTAAGGCACGACCCCAGTCTGATAAAATTGACTCTTTTGGAGGAGTCGAGCTTAGTTGTGTATAGGGAGCGGGTTGGTTGTGACGTTGGTTTTCTGGCGGCAAAATCACAGTTTTGTCAATGAGATCCTGAATCTCTATGACGTAATCTGAAACATTGGTCAATGTCATGACCATGTTGTTGGTGATATGCGCAAGTATTTGGTTGGGTTATGAGAGGGTGGGAGTGGATTGGCGATGCCTTGGCTCAGGGGATTTTGATCTGTTCAAAAGCAGCTTGGCATCGGCCGTCCCATTGGAATTTCTTGCCTTTCTTCAGGAGACCAAAAAGTGGTTCACAAGTTAAGGTTAATTTTGAGATAAACCGTCTTATGAATTGCACTTTACCCAGAAAGCCTCGCACCTCCTTTTCAGTCCTTGGTGGAGGCATTTCTAGGATGGCCTTGATTTTGGAAGGGTCGACTTCGATACCTCTCTGTGTAATAAGAAACCCCAGCAATTTCCCCGCTGTAACGCCAAACGTACACTTCTGAGGTTTCAAACGCAACCGGAATTCTCTGATCCTTTGAAAGAACTTCTGCAAGGCGGTGTAGTGGCCCTCTCTTTCTTTGGACTTGACAATCATGTCGTCCACGTACACCTCAACCTCTTTGTGGTTCATGTCATGCAATATTGTGGTCGCGTCCTGTTGATATGTAGCTCCAGCATTCTTAAACCTAAACGGCATCACTCTGTAGCAGTATGTCCCCCACGGGGTGGTGAAAGCAGTCTTTTCCCAATCTTCAGGTGCCATTACTATCTGGTTGTAGCCCGAAAAGCCATCCATGAATGAAAGCAAAGCATGCCCTGCTGTGAAATCCACCAACTCATCGATATGTGGCAAGGGAAAGTCGTCCTTTGGACTAGCTCTGTTCAAATCCCTGAAATCCACGCAGACCCTGATCCTGCCATCCTTCTTCGGCACTGGGACGATGTTGGCCAACCAAGTCGGGTATTCGGATACCAGTAGGAATCCTGCGTTGATTTGCTTGGTGACCTCTTCCTTAATCTTGAGAGCCCAATCCGGGCGGATCCGCCTAAGTTTCTGCTTAACAGGTCGGGCCTCGGGGTCAAGAGGGATCCGGTGCTGTACAATCTCAGGATCGATTCCAGGCATGTCTTCGTAGGACCACGCGAAAACATCTTTGAAATCTTTTAATAAAGCGACTAAGTGCTCGCATTCCTCTGAAGACAACGTGGACCCGATCTGGACCAGCCGCAGGTCCTCCTCAGTACCAATATTCACTGTAGTGATTTCATCAACTAGGGGTTTAACAAATCTTTCCTGCTTTTGTTCAATTAAGCATTGCAAAACCGGAGGAATTTTTTCCTCGTCGTTTTCATCAAAATTTTGAAAGTCTGAGTTAATGCAATAAATCAAGGGTACAGAAAAGTACTCAGAAACCACAGCTACTTGATTCTTATTAAGCACATCCAAATCGTCCGATTCTTCGGTTACAACAGACTCAAAAGAGAAAGAAAAAGACGACCTGGACAAGACTGTGGCATCCGGGTTATCATCCCCATGATTACCACACTCAGACTTAGTCGAGCTGGAACCTGATTCCGACTCACAAGACTCGGTGGAATCAGATTCCGGCTCACTACCTGACTCGGTGCTGCTGGCCAAAAATCCTTCTTCATACTGCCAAATGAGAGAGGGTGCAATAGATGCATCCAAAATAGTTACTGCCGGGCCCGCAGCTGTTCCATTCCCGATCACGCATACCGAGAAGTTATCCCCCAAGCACTCCCGGTCGATCGGAGGATCTGAAAGTAGACAGGCCAGTGCTACCACCATTTCAAGTTCGGTGTCCTCAGACTGCACTTTCTCACTCTGCTCAACCTCAGCCAATGGGTCCGTCCGCTCTTCGGCAACGTCATCCCCGGATAGTTGCAGGTCGAAGAAGATCTCAAAACCAGGAACGCGCTTCCTCTCTGCGTTCAGCCACGGTTCTGGGAAGCCACAAAATGGAAAGTCCTCCCCCTTCCGGATGAAGCGTCCGTTCAGGGTACCCTGAATGGGTCGATGCATTAACTCAAAAGGCTTCCCTGCCTTCTTTGCTCTGGCTCTCCCAGCCATCTCTTTACCCTTCCTCACCCAGTCCTCTTTGGTGGGCAGATAACCCAAGCCAAAGGTATACGGATTGTGCAGCACTTCGACCAATGCTGCGACGCCCTTCCGGCCGCTCTTTCCCAATCCCATCCCGGGAATGTGTTGAAGCTTGTTCATGAGGTATACAGATTGAGCACTGACATACACTCCTTCATTAACAACCATGATGTTCTGCACAATTCGGGCCTCAGCCAAAGTAAACCCTGATAAGAACAAATCCTCCGTGCCATGTTCGATTTCCAAGACTGGTGTAGACACTTCCGGCGGCGGATGGATTGACGAATTCCTAAAAACAATAGCTACCCCTTTCCCGTGAGGGTACTTCAACATCTGATGCAAGGTGGAAGAGACTGCCTTGACTTGGTGCAACCACGGTCGCCCCAAAAGTAGGTTAAAGGTTGCGGGAACGTCCAAGACATGAAATTCAATGTTGTGTTGTCCTGGACCAGCCTGGGTCTGGATTTTTACCGTCCCTATCACCTCCCTGCTTGTGTTATCATAGGCTCTGATCACTTGAGTAGTTGGTACGAAGTCCGCGGGCTTCAACCCAATTGCATATGCCGTTCTTGACGGGCACACATTAATAGCGGATCCCGTATCGACAAGAACCACTGGTACCCATTTGCCTCTACATTCCACCGAGATGTAGAGAGGTTTGTTGTGATTTGCGCCTTCAGGCAGTTGTTTTTTGTCAGAAAAGGTCAACGTCGGGGAACCTCCTCCCGAAAAAACCAATCCAACCAGCTGCTCCGGCGTGGTGTCTATAGAGAGCTTGGCCTTGTCCATGGCTGAAAGGACAGCCTGCCTGTGTACTCGTGATGCCATAAGCAGTCCCCAGATGGAGATGTCTGCTTGTATCTTCTTTAATTGCTTCAGTACAGCCTCTTCTTCGATTTGCTTTTCTTCCTGTCTTTCAGCTTCCTTATCTTTTCCAGATGCCTCTGGCTGATCTAGATGTGGAGGCTTAAAATATCGTCCACTCCTTGTCATATGATCGACCTCGCCGATATACCAGGTATCATCTGGCTGGTTACTCCCCCAATCTTCATCTGTGTGGGCGAGACATAAATCATCGTCCTCCCACCACATTCCGTCGGCAGCCGACAGACACCTGTCCGGCCCCGATATGATCGTACTCGCAGTACCTTCAGCCCGTATACTTGTAGCATTTTCTGTCATTGTGCCCACAGCACTTTCGGTCCCCTCATGGGCTTTAGCTTTCCTGATTCTCTCAGAATCCCAAAACTTTTCTTGTTCTGACTGCGTCAGTGTAGTTTGTCGTTCTACTTTCCCTGCATCCACAATGCTCAAGTCCCGAGCGAAATTCTTCATACTGGCGCTCTCCGGCAATGTATTATGACTTCCGGCCCTTCCGGCCACAATTGATACTCTCGCCCCTGCCGGGCCCTGCTCCAACTGAGATTCTTCAACAACGTCTGGTAGGTCTTCAAGCCACCTAGTAGCCTTTGCCGATTCCTCATAATCAAACCAGTTGACTACCGCGTCCCCTGATTCTTGGTCATTGAAAAACTGGAGGTTGGCTAAGTCCTCTTCCATTGCCGTCAAATCATCTGCCCTCTGCTCAAACCCGTCCCCTTGGATCGCACATAGCTCTGCCTTCTCTGACAATTCAATATTTGGCTCAAACTGGCTCGCTGGCAGAATGTAATCACTCAGATCGTAGGCTTCCCCAGCAACACTTCCAGACTGCTTAAATCTTGATTCAGTAATTCCATCCTCCTCTGAAACCTCCTCTGCTCTGTCTTCGACAGTCACCACTATTGGCTCGGGTTGGGTTTTAGAGATGTCCAACATGCACAAAGAGTCGGTGCAATCAGGAAGGAGCACCTCCGGCTTAGGTAGGTGGGAAGGGGTGATATAGATGCTAGGATCGTAAGGCACGACCCCAGTCTGGATAAAATTGACTCTTTTGGGATGTGGAGCTTGGTTGTGTGTAGGGAGGGGGTTGGTTGTGACGTTGGGTTTTTCTGGTGGCAAAATCACATTTTTGTCAATGAGATCCTGAATCTCATGATGTAATCTGAAACATTAGTCAGTGTCATGACCATGTTGTTGGTGATATGCGCAGTATTTGGTTGGGTTATGAGAGGGTGGGAGTGGATTTGGCAATGGCCTTGGCTCCAGGGGCTTTAGATGCCCTTTCCTGATTAGTACCCCTAAAGCCTTGGACAGGGGCATATACAATGGGGTAAAGGTTCTTTGGCCACGGGGTTGGTATTTGGTGGTCTGTGTACTACTTCCGAATGCACCGGAGAAAGGTGTGGCTGCCATGGGTCTTGGAAGGGGAGGGGGGATGGTGGTGACCATGCTTACCTCCGAAGTTCTTGCAGTTGCAGCGCCACTTGGGCCTGCATTGTTGTTGCGGTTAAAGGTCCTTCGGGGTTGCTCCCTGTCTTGGTCAATCAGACCCTATTTCATAGCATCGTCAATTTGTACTCCCATCTCGTGCTGATCCGAAAAGGTGGGGAAGTGGAGCACAATCATTTTTTGCATCAGTTTTGGCTGGAGATTGCGCACAATCATCCTGATCTGGTCCTTATCGGTGGGCCTTAAAGTCATCATCGAGGCCTTCACCCTCCACCGGGTCACGAAATCCGAGAAACTCTCTTTGGGCTCCTGCCTTGTTGTTTCGAGATCACGAGTTGTAATCTCAATTTGGGTGTTGTAAGAGTATTGCGCAACAAAGGCCTCGGCCATTTCATCCCAACTCCGCTTGACATCATCCTCCAACTTCGCATACCAGATAGCGGCCACACTCGACAGGGTTCGGCCGAATAGCGAAACCTTCTGGGGTCTGGTGAGGCCCATTGGCCGTGATATATCTGAGAATAGCCAGAGGTGGACCATGGGATCACCAGATCCGTCAAAGCGATCGATATGCGGCATTTTGAATCTATCCGGCAATGTTACAGCCACATCGGTATATCCGTCCTCGATATCCGGGATAGCCTTTACCCGTTGGGATTTTTTGAATAGCTTCTCGAGCTTGCTCAATTTCAGTGCTATATGGTCTACCTCGAACTCGAAGGGAGAGTCTGGTTGATTGGCAGACGTAGGTGCCTTAGATAGCTGGGGCAGAATTGGGGGCGGAGCTGGCCCCGTTGGTATGTCCGTATCTGCCTGGACATTTGGTGCCTCCTCGGGTGCTGGGATTCCTCATGTGAAAATAGGCCCAAATAACCACTGATATGCAACCATGGTATGCAAAAATAATGAGTTACTTTGGAGGGCCATGCAAGGAGTTATTAAGCACATGCAAGGTAGACATTTAGCATGGCATAAAAAACTATGAAAATCAAATATGGTAGTCCTAAAACTCACCAAATTGACCCTGGAAAGTGACTTCGAAGCATGCAAGGTAGGGTCTCTTTGGAAGGCCAAAAAGGCCACCAAACAAGAGAAGGAGAGAGGGGGTCACCCCTCTCTAATATTGGCTCTCAAAATAGTGTTCCAGCCACTGAAAATCCACTGGATTTCAGTGGCTAGAAGGCCAAACAAAGCATGCGATTGGGGCTTACGTGTAAGGCTCAAAACAATGGACAATCAAGCATACAAGGAAGCATGTGACCTCAAATAAAATAATGACCTTAATAAAACATGAAGATGATGTCAAAATAAGCCTTTTTCCAGCTTATAACAAGTCTCAAAAATGAAAATAAATAGGGCTAATCTATCATGCAAAAATGGCCCTAAAAGAGAGAATAGAGACAAGGGACAGAAGATGGCCCCAAACAGTGAAGAGCCCTTCAAGAAAGTTGAATAGGGGCTCAAAATGAAGCACTTTACAGTTTACATCAAGTCTCTAAAATGAACAAAAGTGAAGCTAAATCAGCATGCAAGAAAAAGGCCTAAAAGAGGGATAAAGAGGCAAGTGGTAGCAGCTGACCTCAAATAGAGGAGAGCCTTTCAACAAGGTTGAAGTGGGGCCCAAAATAGGACATTTCATAGTTTATGACCAAGTCCAAAACAGCTCACAAATAAGCCTAAAATATCATGCAAAAATAGGCCTAAAAGAGAGTTTAAACACAAAGGGGGAGGAGGAGACCTCAAACAGAGAAAGACCCTTGATCAAACATGGAGAACAGCTCGAAATATGACTATTTTCAGTTTAGGTCGGAGTCCAAAAATGCAAGCAACAAAGGCTAAGAAAGCATGCAAAATAGAGCTAAAAGAGAGGGAAAAGAGACTTACCCTTGTAGCCTAAGTCTTCAACAACTTTTGGTCCAAGAAATGGTGCTCCTAGCCTCTGGAAATCAGCTTCAAAGGGCTGGAATAGAGGGTGGAGGTGTGGTGCTATGAGTGGTTGTGTAAAGGGGGCAAGAACCTTAGGGTTTGAAGGGTATGGAAGAGAGGGAGAGGGAGAGGGAGAGTTGTATGCAAGGCTGAAAACAATTTTTGTAACCCTCAAACATGAAGGAGGGGTGCTGGTTATATAGAGGAGGAGAGTGGAGGAATGGGGGGGGAAAATCAAGTTCAAATTTCCCTCCCAAAAGGCAGCCCCCCGAATACAAAATCTGGGGAAAAACAAATTGCACACTTGGAACACACTTGGAGAGAGGATCATGGCCGGCCAGGTTCAAAAGGTTTAGGGGGCCGGCCGGCCACCTCCCATGACCGGCCGACCAGGGGTCAAAAGGGTCAATGAAGATTGCTGGCCGGCCACCTTAAAAAGGTGGCCTCCCATGTGTGCACAACACAACTATGTGGTCAAAACCCAGAAAATATGAACCAGGAGAGAGAAAAGCCAACTTTTTAGAGGGGTTCAAAAGGGTCAGAGACAATTACTGGCCGGCCTATCAATATTGGTGGCCTCCCAGGTGTGTACAACACAAATATGTGGTTTAGGGCTAGAAAAAGTGGCCTAAGGGTGGTCAACATTAGCTTTCTAGTGAGAAAAACGGGCGACGGAGAGCGATGAAAAAATAAAACTGGCTTTTCAGAAAAATAGTTGGCCTCCCACCCTCCTACAAGCTTTCTAATAATGAAAATAAGGTCTCCACCAAAAATGAACCAAAACGGATGCAAAACAGAGGTTCGGGGACCGAAACGTGCGGCCCGGGTCCCCGAAAATGGGCTGTTAAGCACCGGGGGTGGCATTCGACCACGAAGTGGTCTCTCGGGCCACAGTGTTCCTCAAAAGGGAGGGAATAAGGTGCATACCAAAAACTAGAGCAAACGGAGGTGGTTAGGCGGTCCCGAACCGAGGCCCACGGCCGTCGGCTCTGAAAAATCAAAAACCGGGCTCCAAACGGGAAAAATGGCCTACGACCACGAAACGTAGCCTACGGCCACTGAGAAATGATCTGCGAGACCTCTCCCTCCCTTCAGGAAGAGAAAACAGAGAAAACAGAGCCTGGTTCGCAAATCGAGGCAAGGCACGAAAGAGTCCGGAAGTCCGGAGGCAAGGCTTGTAGCCGGGACTCTGAAACTTCTGAACGAGCACAATATACAATATCACCGAGTGCTCAATCAGTGACGTATGAGTCTTAAGGTCAGTCAAAAATGAGGTGTCTACACATGGCAGCTGAACTTTGCCAGCAACAGCACCCCCCGCAGCAGCAACATTATGTAGCAGTAGTCCCTTGAAGCCAGCTTCAACTGCATCCAAGCAACAACAACAAGAGTCGGCCATAGCAGCATCAGCACACTACCAGAAACAACACAGGCCACAATAGCAGACCATTACACTAGCATATTGCCTTACACAACACAACATCAATCACATGAAGCCAGCATCAAATGCAACTAGGCAACAACACCAGCAATATGAGATAGCCACAACACATTGACAACGAAGGGCTTACCCAGAATACCCTCAAAATTAGACTCAAAAGTGGATTTAACAACATCCATCTCAGTAACTCTACTCCCATCCTCAAGAGTCAAACCAAGTAACTTACCCCTATTCCTATTATTATTAATAGACTGAAAAAAAAACTTACTATTGCTATCCCCTAAACTCAACCGTTGGATTCTAGATTTTTGTGCGGCAAAGGATTCCTCAACTTTACACATGCAAGAAAAATGAAAACACAACTCTCTTTCCTTCCCTTTGAAGAATGAGATCAAAAGGTTGCTTATCCAGCTTAAGCTGAATAATATCCAACTCCTCCTTAGTAATAGAAGCCCTAACAAAGACATCACTAAATTGTTTCTTATTCAAGGCCTTAAGCTCAGGTTTGAGAGCCCTAAGCTTACAGCATACCCTAAACATAAGAGAACCCTTAACATATTTACACCAAACCTTTTGAACCAAAGGAATAAAGCCCTGATGCTCAGCCCAAACATTGAAAATTTTAAAAGGATTAGGCACTTTTATGACCTGAGTGTCCAAGATCACAGTACAAGGAGAGTGATCAGATGTCCCAGAAGGGTGAAGATATGCATAAGACTTAGGAAACACACTCATCCATCTATCATTAACCAAAGCTCTATCTATTTTAGAAGCAATATAAACCCTGCTTATAGGCCCAACAATAGACATAATGATATCTCTCTCTCACATATATTGATTATTTTTATTACTTTATAATTTGCAAAACTTTATATTTAAATTAAAATATTACCCATAACATGATTAATCTGGAATCTCATCATGCCAAATAACTACATTAATGTAGACACCCCATTTTTGACCGCCCTTAAGACTTGGGCACTACTGATGGTTTGCTCGGTGTTGAGAGATGTGCAGGGCAAAGATTCAGTTTCTTCGGCAAGGAGAGAGGCAAATCCTTCAAAACACTTTGTTTAGGAGTTTGGAGTTGAAGAAGAGAGGAAAGGGGAGGAGAAAACTGGTCTGGGAAAAGTTCGGCATGAATCCGGGTAGAAGCGAGTCGAGCAGCCCTCGCTGAATCGGGCTTATCTGTCTGTACGCTTGGAGTTTAGCTATGGGGCCACCACCGTCGGAAAGCTTACTTCCGGGGCTTCATTTTGCACTCAAGAATCTCCTAGAGCCAAGTCCGGGTGGGGGAGATGGACAATCAAGCATACAAGGAAGCATGTGACCTCAAATAAAATAATTCCCTTAATAAAACATGAAGATGATGTCAAAAAAAGCCTTTTTCCAGTTTGTAACAAGTCTCAAAAATGAACATAAATAGGGCTAATCTATCATGCAAAAATGACCCTAAAAGAGAGAATAGAAACAAGGGACAGAAGCTGGCCCCAAACAGTGAAGAGCCCTTCAACAAAGTTGAAGAGGGGCTCAAAATGAAACACTTTACAGTTTACATCAAGTCTCTAAAATAAACAACAGTGAGGCTAAATCAGAATGCAAGAAAAAGGCCTAAAAGAGGGATAAAGAGGCAAGTGGTAGCAACTGACCTCAAACAGAGGAGATCCCTTCAACAAGGTTGAACAAGGGCCCAAAACAAGATATTTCATAGTTTATGACCAAGTCCAAAACAGCTCACAAATAAGCCTAAAATATCATGCAAAAATAGGCCTAAAAGAGAGTTTAAACACAAAGGGGGAGGAGAATACCTCAAACAGAGAAAGACTATTGATCAAACATGGAGAAGAGCTCGAAATATGACTATTTCCAGTTTGGGTCGGAGCCCAAAAATGCAAGCAACAAAGGCTAAGAAAGCATGCAAAGTAGAGCTAAAAGAGAGGGAAAAGAGATTTACCCTTGTAGCCTAAGTCTTCAACAACTTTTGGTCCAAGAAATGGTGCTCCTAGCCTCTGGAAATTAGCTTCAAAGGGCTGGAATGGAGGGTGGAGGTGTGGTGCTATGAGTGGTAGTGTAAAGGGGGCAAGAACCTTAGGGTTTGAAGGGTTTGAAGAGAGGGAGAGGGAGAGTTGTATGCAAGGCTCAAAACAATTTTTGTAACCCTCAAACATGAAGGAGGGGTGCTGGTTATATAGAGGAGGAGAGTGGAAGAATGGGGGGGAAAATCAAATTCAAATTTCTCCCCCAAAAGGCAGCCCCCCGGATACAAAATCTGGGGGAAAACAAATTGCACAGCTGGAACACACTTGGAGAGAGGATCATGGCCGGCCAGGTTCAAAAGGTTCAGGGGGCCGGCCGGCCACCTCCCATGGCTGGCCGACCAGGGGTCAAAAGGGTCAATGAAGATTGCTGGCCGGCCACCTCAAAAAGGTGGCCTCCCATGTGTGCACAACACAACTATGTGGTCAAAACCCAGAAAGTGTGAACCAGGAGAGAGAAATGCCAACTTTTTAGAGGGGTTCAAAAGGGTCAGAGACAATAACTGGCCGGCCTATCAATATTGGTGGCCTCCCAGGTGTGTACAACACAAATGTGGTTTAGGGCTAGAAAAAGTGGCCTAAGGGTGGTCAACATTAGCTTTCTAGTGAGAAAAACGGGCGACGGAGAGCGGTGAAGAAATAAAATTGGCTTTTCAGAAAAATTGCTGGCCTCCCACCCTCCTACAAGCTTTCTAATAATGAAAATAAGGTCTCCACCAAAAATGAATCAAAACGGATGCAAAACGGAGGTTCGGGGACCGAAACGCGCGGCCTGGGTCCCCGAAAATGGGCTGTTAAGCACCGAAAGTGGCATTCGACCATGAAGTTGGTCTCTTGGGCCACAGTGTTCGTCAAAAGGGAGGGAATAAGGTGCGTACCAAAAACCGGAGCAAACAGAGGTGGTTAGGCGGTCCCGAACTGAGGCCCACGGCCGTCGGCTCCGAAAAACTGAAAACCGGGCTCCAAACGGGAAAAATGGCTTACGACCACGAAACATAGCCTATGGCCACTGAGAAATGATCTACGAGACCTCTCTCTCCCTTCGGGAAGAGAAAACAGAGCCTGGTTCGCAAACCGAGGCAAGGCACGAAAGAGTCCGGAAGTCCGGAGGCAAGGTTTGTAGCCAGGACTCAGAAACTTCTGAACGGGCACAATATGCAATATCACCGAGCGCTCAATCAGTGACATATGAGTCTTAAGGTTGGTAAAAAATGGGGTGTCTACACATGGCAGCTGAACTTTGCCAGCAACAGCACACCCCGCAACAGCAACATTATGTAGCAGTAGTCCCTTGAAGCCAGCTTCAACTGCATCCAAGCAACAACAACAAGAGCCGGCCATAGCAGCATCAGCACACTACCAGAAACAACACAGGCCACAACAGTAGACCATTACACTAGCATATTGCCTTACACAACACAACATTAGTCAGATGAAGCCAGCATCAAATGCAACTAGGCAACAACACCAGCAACATGAGATAGCCACAACATTGACAACGAAGGGCTTACCCAGAATACCCTCAAAATTAGACTCAAAAGTGGATTTAATAACATCCATCTCAGTAACTCTACTCCCATCCTCAAGAGTCACACCAAGTAACTTACCCCTATTCCTATTATTATTAATAGATTGAAAAAAAAAACTTACTATTGCTTTCCCCTAAATTCAACCGTTGGATTCTAGATTTTTGTGCGGCAAAGGATTCCTCAACTTTGCACATGCAAGCAAAATGAAAACACAACTCTCTTTCCTTCCCTTTGAAGATTGAGATCAAAAGGTTGCTTATCCAACTTAAGATGAATACTATCCAACTCCTCCTTAGTAATAGAAGCCCTAACAGAGACATCACTAAAATGTTTCTTATTCAAGGCCTTAAGCTCAGGTTTGAGAGCCCTAAGCTTACAGCATACCCTAAACATAAGAGAACCCTTAACATATTTACACCAAACCTTTTGAACCAAAGGAATAAAGCCCTGATGCTCAGCCCAAACATTGAAAAATTTAAAAGGATTAGGCACTTTTATGACCTGAGTGTCCAAGATCACAGTACAAGGAGAGTGATCAGATGTCCCAGAAGGGTGAAGATATGCATAAGACTTAGGAAACACACTCATCCATCAATCATTAACCAAAGCTCTATCTATTTTAGAAGCAATATAAACCCTGCTTATAGGCCCAACAATAGACATAATGATATCTCTCTCTCACATATATTGATTATTTTTATTACTTTATAATTTGCAAAACTTTATATTTAAATTAAAATATTACCCATAACATGATTAATCTGGAATCTCATCATGCGAAATAACTACATTAACCCAAAAGTCCTTTTTCTCATTGAACTATAGCTTCAAATTACATGTTCCAAGTTCAACTAATAGATATATCAATATTAACTTAGTTCAACAAGTTAAAGGATACAAGTATGATGCCTTAATGGCTTGAGAATAAGCAACGATCGAGTCCGAACTGTAGCGAGGTCCCCCGCGGGCTTGTTACAATTAACCCAAAAGTCCTTTTTCTCATTGAACTATAGCTTCAAATTACATGTTCCAAGTTCAACTAATAGATATATCAATATTAACTTAGTTCAACAAGTTAAAGGATACAAGTATGATGCCTTAATGGCTTGAGAATAAGCAACGCAATGCCTTGTTACAACAAAATGGACACACAGTCCTACAACAAATATGCTCGGAGCTTCCACATTAAACATCCACGAGCCTTCGTGCTTCAACACAAACAAAGTAGTCTATCTCCTCCTTATTGAGGTGGTTGCACATCATTAATTCTTGAAAATTTGTTAGATAGAAATGAGCTAGATGTCCAATAGAAATAGTTTTAACAGAGTATCTAATTATTTAAAAATTCATATGGCATTATCACAACCAAACATGTTTAATTCAGTTCATGAAGTTTGTTGAAGAGAAGATGCATAAATTTATAACGTTCACAATCTCACAACTCAACACTGGGGGGTAAATATGCCATGAAGCCCTAAGGAGAGTCTTAATACATATATATATACATAGGTTTATAGCAAAAAATATCCCCACATTTGTCAGCTATTAATATAGCAAAGAATGGATACCCAAAATCATCCAATTTTTTTTTCACTTTTATCGACTACCATACGGCAAGACTAGCGGACACCCAAAAACACTTTTCCACATTCGTTTGGCAATAAGCTCAAGACAGGCCAATTGGGCACCTTAACTCCCTACGGGGTACCAACATAACACATAACCATTTCCCAAAACCGACTCCCTACCCGGACTTACACACTATTTACCACCTCCTCAAAACAATCTTTCCAAGGCTTCCAAGTGTTTATACATTCATGAAGATTAAAGTAATTTTTCACCATTTAAGCCATTAAGATAAATACAAAATGACAAATCCCAAAAATCACAACAACATCCAAATTTCACAATTCTCAATTCAAATACCTCTCAAATAACATAATCCAATCACCAACTTTAAAGAATTGAAGACCAATTTCATTTAATCACATTATCTTCAAATTTCAAAAATTAAGGTTCCATCAAATTTTGGGCTTTTGCCCCTCCATCATATCTAAAGCCATTTCTTATGTAAAATTTCCATAATCTAAGAATAATAAAAGGAATTTTAAGAAAAAGGTAGAGAAATTCCATTTTTGGAAGAAAACTTTAATGTTCATCAATGTCATAACAATACCACATAAACATCTTCAAATCAAAGAGATACAAGGTTAAACGTAATCCTACCTCAAGAATCAAGACCAAGAAGCTAGATGATTGAAGAACTCTTCATAAAATCCCAATCCAATCGGTAGAAAGCTTTATCTCCATTCACACTCCAACTTTTGTAGTGAAAGGGGTTGTAAATATAAGTGGAATGGGAGATTTCTAGAGAGATATAGCTAGGGCTTTCAGAGCTAGAGAGAGAGAAGAGAATAAAGGAAAAAAGTGAAGAAAATGATCTAAAAAGTTACTTTTAAGTGGTTGATATCGCCTAGACTGCTAGAGCAGTAAATGAAACCTCCCAGTATCTCTGCCTGCACAATGAGTTATTGGGGACCCCCTCTTCTTCGCTCAAGCGACCATTTGGTCGCTTTAGCGGTCCCTTGACCTGCAAAGCAAACTATTAGGAGTACCTCATCTTCACTCAAGCGGTCTTTTCACTGCTCGAGCGGTCACTGGGGACGAATTGTCACAATCTCTCCCTCTTAAGCAATTTCGCCTCCGAAATAACGACAATTCACAATGCAACATCAACAATATGATAATCACAAAATCCCAACAATCCCAAATAGCGAACGAACAACTTTCAATACCAAACATAAGGAAAATATTGTAGGAAGGGTACATTAGATTTGGTATTTTATACCTTAAGGGAGATAAATCAGGAGAAAATGTTGCATATTATCAAATAAATTTGGGTATTTCTTGTGAACTTCGGCCTCACGCTCCAAAGTTGCTTTCTCAAACCCATGATGATGCTGTAATAATCTGTTTTGGGTGACCGCTCGAGCAGTCAATCTATTGTTTGAGCAGAGATGTGAGGCTTATAGTATCTTGCCTGTTTGCAGGAGGAATCGTTTCAGCGATAATGTAGTCACTCGAGCGTAGAAATGAGACTCCCAGTATTTTCACTATCATATTGCAAAATTTCTGAGACCTTGCGTTTACCGCTTGAGCAGTGGAAAGTTCGCTTGAGTTGTCTGTTCGGGACAACACATTTAAAAGTCAATCTAAACACTTTTTCTCTCACTTTTTCCATACATTTTCTCTCTCTATCACCCATCTTCAAAGCCCTAGCCCTAAAACACTTGATTCTGCTTGATTTTTACCAAGATTCATCTTAGATCTTCCTAAGCGGTTAGAGAACAAACTTTATTCAAAGGATCTATTGATTGTTTATTGTTATTTTGGAGCTTAGAGTTGGGTCTTCAACTTCTTATCTTCAATCTTGGGGTAAGGGTACTTTTAACTCATTATATCTTTGATTTGGGATATATGTGTGTGTGTGTGTGTGTGTGTGTGTGTGTGTGGTGTTTTCATTATACTTATATAGGTATCAAGATGTATGCAGATTGCGTATTATCAAATGGGTTTGATAAAAAAAAAAAGGGTAATCTTTTATGAGTTTCTTGAAGAGTTTATGTTTTATGTTGATAATTGTGTTATGGCTAATGAGTATTGACCTTTAAATGTCTTAAAAAGGGAAAAGCCCAATTTTATTAAAACTCTAATTTTCAAAAAATTTCAATAAAAGAGGGATTTTATTCAATTGACTTTCGAATCTTGAAATTGGATGTATTGACTTGATTATGGTGTTGGAATATGAAATTTTGGGAGCCTCCTAACATAAAACCTTGAGATGATGAGGGTTAGGACTTGGAGAATCACTTTAATTGGGAATGATTAAGTTATTAGATTATTGAGAATTGAAAATACCTTCGGAAAATTGAGATTTGTAAACTTGTGCATCATATACATTCATTAATTATACTTCGCAGCTTGAAATCGTTAATGATTGGAAAGTGTTGGAAGGCGATAAATAGCATATGAGTCTGGGTTGTGAGTCGAGCCTTGGTTTAAGTCGTATGATGTATATTGGTACCCGTGCGGGGAGTCAAGGTGCCTAATTGCCCTGTCTTGTGCATGTCGTCGAACGAATGTGGGAATGGTATTAGGGTGTCCAAGTGCCTACCGTTTTTAGAGTTAGCGAATGTGGAAAACATGATTTTGGGTGTCCACGATCCCGCCATTTTTAGAGTCGGCAAATGTGAAAGAGTAAGGTCTTAGCTGCCCAACGCTTCGCTATTTCTAGAGTCGACAAATATGGAATTATTTTTCTATATATATATATACACATGTACTTGTGGTATACGACTCTTGTATCTAGACGGCATAGCATAGTTATACCCCATGATTTGGATGAGAACTTGTTATGGATTTGGTCTAACGGTTTTACAAAGGAACGAACATAAATTTTTCTCACCTCTTGCATGGCATGATCATATGTATCTTGATTAATTATATAATTTGAGAATGGTATTTCCTACTAGGGGATTGCTCACTCCAAAACTAGCAACCTTTTAGGGGATGACCTGGATTTGCTGCCTAAGTGATTGGCATCTAGAGTTATTTTTGGATGGGAGCACGGAGGCTCTTTTTTTGTGTTATGTGTTGAAGCCTCGGGCTATTCTTTTGTGATGGAGACTATATTCCATTTTTTTTGGTGTATCCAAGGGCATCCCTTGAGAAGATGTTTTCCTTAGGGCATTTACATTTTGTATTATCTCTTATCCATTGAACTATTGTTATTATTTGCAGAAGGTAATCATACAATATTGTAATCCCATGAATAGTTCAAGGGAAAAGTGACGAATTTTGAGCCATGCAATAAATATTTAATGCTTTAACTTAATACCTTTAGCTATAATGTTTTTAGATTAACATGGGGATTAATGATGAAATATCGGGGTGTGACAAGTTGGAATCAAAGCAAACCGGGTTTGAATACCTAAAGCTAGTAGGATTTGGCTTATACCATAATAGGTTTATCATGTTAAGATGGGATGTTAGCATCTTATATGTTTATGTGTTTATGTGGTTGCGTGACTACGTGGGTATGGGGTCAAGTTTCTACGATATGACTTGCGTCCATTACACTCATCGAAGTCCCATTGGAAAGGCACCTAATAAATGCTTTCTCCACTTGGAAGTCTTTGAGTGTCGTGGGACTAGTTGACATCTTAGGAGCGTGATTTGTATGTGCTCTAGGTATTTATATGTTTATGTGGCTTGTCATATATGTAATAAATGTATGAATGGAGTTGTGGTTATTGAGCATTGACCTTGAAAAAGGAAAAACCCAGTTTTCATAAAACCCTATTTTTCAAAAAATTTCAATAAAATGAGATTTGGTTCAATTGACTTTCTAATCTTGAAATTGGACGTATTGACTTGATTATGGTGCTGGGAGATGAAATTTTGGGAACCTCTTAACATAAAACCTTGAGATGATGAGGAGTATGACTTGGAGAATCACTTTAATTGGGAATGAGTAGGTTGTTGGATTGTTGAGAATTGAAACTACCTTAGGAAAATTGAGATTTGTAAACTCATGCATCATATGCATTCATTAATTACATTTCGTGGCTTGAAATTGTTAATGATTAGAAAGTGTTGGGAGGGGATAAATAGTGTATGAGTCCGAGTTCTGAGTCGGGCCTTGGTTTGAGTCATGTAATGTATATTGGTACTTGTGCGGGGAGTTAAGGTGCCCAATTGCTCTGTCTTATGCATATCTTTGAACGAATGTGAAAAATGTTTTAGGGTGTCCATGAGCCTACCATTTTTAGAGTCTGTGAATGTGGAAAACATGATTTTGGGTGTCCATGAACCTACCATTTCTAGAGTCGGCTAATGTGGAAGGGTAAGGTCTTTGGTGCCCAACGCCTCGCCGTTTTTGGAGTCAGGAAATGTGGGATTATTTTTTGTTTCTCTCTCTCTCTCTATATATATATACATGTACTTGTGGTATACGGGTCTTGTATCTAGACATCATAGCATAGTTATACCCCATGATTTGGATAAGAATTTGTTATAGACATTGTTTAATTTGGTCTCATGGTTCTACAAAGGTACGGACATGGATTTTTCTCACCTCTTGTGTGCTATGTGTTGAAGTGTCGGGCTATTCTTTTGTGATGGAGACTATATTCTAATTTTTTGTGGTGTGTTTGTGTGTGTATCCAAGGGCATCCCTTAAGAAGATGTTTGCCTGAGGGCATTTATATTTTGTATTATCTCTTATCCATTGAACTGTTGTTATTATTTGGAGAATGTAATCATAAAATGATGTAATCACATGAATAGTTCAAGGGGAAATAGATATTTAATGCTTTAACTTAATACCATTAGTTATAATGTTATAGATTAACATGGGGATCGATGATGAAATATCGGGGCGTGACAGACGCTAAAGCACTTTGACTAATGGAATCCTTGTTCTTGGGTTTCTGAAACTTTAACCGGTCTATCTTCATAAGATGCATCCTTATCAACCTCAATATCGATTCAATCTAACAGATGGAAAGGGTTGGACTCGTACTTACGAAGCATTTACACATGGAATACGTCATGTACTCTAGAGAGTTATGGTGCTAAAGCAAGACAATATGCAACTTCTCCTATCCGTTTTATGATAACAAAAGGACTGATAAATCATGGAGATAATTTTCCTCTTCGACCAAACCTTATCAATCCCTCCTAGGCTAAATTTTTAGAAATACATGATCTTTCTACCTCAAAGAACAATGGTCTTCGCCTCCGGTCGGCATAATTTTTCTGACGGCTTTGAGCTCTGACTAATCTCTTCCAAATGAGAGCCAACTTTCTTGGTGGTCTCGCAAACTAATTCAGGCCCAAGCATAGGTGAATCCCTTATCTCGGCACAACAAATCGGTGACCTATAAGGATGCCCGTAAAGAGCTTCAAAAGATTCTATCTCAATGCTAGCCCGATAGTTGTAATTATAGGCAAACTCGGCTAATGGTAAATGCTTCTCCCAAGACCCTTTGAAGTCTAACACACAAGCCCTTAACATGTCTTCCAAAATTAGAATGGTGCGCTCGGATTGTCCATCAATTTGAGGGTGGTAGGCCAAATCTTTCCGTGGTCCCACACATGCATGATTTCGGTGTTCTCTGCCGCAGCAGGCAGATATAGTGCATCTCAAGGAATCTCCAGGTTGCCAGCAACATCTGTCTTGGAGAGCTCGTTTTCAAAGTACTACGTTCCAAGACTATACCACTAGTAAAGGTATTGTGGAAAAATCATGCTTTGGAGGAAGCTACTTGGGAGCGGGAGGATGATATGAAAATCCGATATCCACATCTTTTTCAAGGTATGAACTAGACTAAACAAATAAATAAATTTTGTGGACGAAATTTCCTTTAGGGGGGTAGAATTATAATATTACCAACAATCATCTAGAGCCAAACACACTCCTATGTCAAACTCTATTTAGGATATCTAAACCCAACTCCAAACTTGATAGTAGGTGTGACCAAACACCCCATTTCAACACAAAAAAAAAGAAGAAGAGAAGTGCAGATTTTTTTTTTCTTTTTCGTTGTCAAAAAAAAAAAAAAAATAGAAGTGCAGATTTTTTTTTCTTCATTGTCTTCATTCTTCATTCTCTAACTTCTCTCTACTTTTTCTCTCATTTTCCTTTACTTTCATGGAGGCCAAACACCACACCTTTGTTCCACCCTTACACCAACACCTTAACCCACCATCTCCACCACCGCCGGCCACCTTATCTCGCCGGAAAAAGGGTCCGGTCGGCCACTCCTTAAATCCATCCGAAAATAACACAATAGAAGCACCAACTCTAGATTTTTTCTTAATCTTTTGAAGAATCAAAGCATGGGGTTTATTTTCTTGATGGATTAGAGGCTTGTAATTGGTAAGAATCTTTCTCTAAAAGTTTAGTTTAAGGTTTTACATATTTTGAGTTAGAGATGATGAAATTTTTGTATTTTAGATCTATTATGATTTGAGGTTTGATTGTTGAATTTTATACTCTCAATTAGTTTCTATGAATGTTTTACATGTTAAAAAAAATGATCAATTTGATGGTTGTTTCGGAGATTAAGATTTTGGGTTAATCTAGGGTTTGAATATGATGTAAAAATTGGGGATTTTGGTGTTAGGGAATTTATATGTTGAAATTGATTTGATAAATGGTGGATTGGGTATCTCTATGTTCTATAGAGGAATTTTATAAGTGATTGAAGAGATTTTACTTAAGTTGTTGAGTTTATAAAAAATGTTGATTTTTGACTTTTGTAGTTAATTGATAGTGGTATTGTGCATATAAATTGATTGGATATTTAAACGGTTACTAACTCAACGATGTACAAAGGATGGGTGTTGTGGAGATTGGATAAGTTATTTGTTTGAGGGACTTGAAGTTGGAGGAGTTCTTTAGCTTGTCATTCCTTAGCATAATTTATTTAGGATCATTTTTGTAGATGTTGTAATTTTCATTGAAAGCTTTTTCCTAATTTTAGGTCCTATTTATTAATTGTTAGGATTGGAGGAAGGCATCTCCACACCTCTTGGGAATTAATTTGTAGAGTCTCAATCTACGCTTTTGCTATTTTTGGAGGTGAGTATACTTACCATGGAAATTACCTTACCTCTATCTTTATTACATAGTTTGAAGATAATTTTGAATTAAAGGAGGTGAATGATACATTTCATCATGATATATGTATAAAAAGAAAAATCAATAAATCTATAAATCTATTGAGGCCAATGGTTGAGTTTAAATAAATATATGATTTCATTTGTATAATGAAGCACTAATTTTTTTATGAGAATTTATTTAAGTTGAGTCCTTCAAATTTTATGATGATGATGATTGAATGACAATGAAATGTTGTACACGGGTATTTTTTTTTTCCTGTTTTGATCATATAACCAAATATAGCCTTTGGGGCCACAAGGGCCAAAATGCTTTGGGGTCCTAGCGACCGAAATGTTTTAAGGACCATAAGGGTCGTTGTATATATAAGGGGTCCCGGGGACCGAAACATCGAAATGAGAATTGAAGTGCTACGTTGACATGAATTATGTTCCTATGGTTATGTTTTAGGTAACGGTACCGTCACCACCTAAGTCGCGAGGTAACGCGACCCTAAGGCTATGTAGTGGTTCGTATGATGGACATGAAATCTTAATGTATTGAAGAGTTGTATTTTTGTTTACTTTCATTATTTTTATTTTTATTTTGTATAAATTTCAGTCCAATTAAGCTCTTATGTTTATTATCCTTATTTTGAACCCAATTGGAAGGAGCAATTTTTATAACTCCATGGTATTGGTATACTCATTGGGCTTTAGCTCATTCTTTTAAATATATATATATATATATATTTTCAGATTCATAGACTTTTGTGTGGCTCGCCTCAACTTGGAAGACTAGAATTTTTTTGAAGGATCAAAGGTGGGCATCTTGTAGTTGAGGTTTTGCTTAGGGTCATTCTAGGATGTAAGTTTACCTTCTTTTTTTTATGAAAGAGGTTGATTGTAAGTAATTGCTTATGAAGTTGGATGTATTGATGGATTCGTGAATAGTATGTATTATTTTTAGGGAGGAAATGCTTGGGAACTATCTTGTAGCATGATAATACTTTTTCTCTTTGAGTAGATCATCTCATATATGTTGGGCAATTGAAATGTCTTATGCACTTTTGGTGATGCGGTGATGTGATGTAAGAATTATATAGGAATTGTGGTATAAAGGAGCTATAGCGTTTAAGGTGCACCCTCTTGGCGGGGTTTTGCCTTGCCAAGTTTGGGTCGTTACATTTTTTGGTATCAGAGCATTAGGTTATGAATCTGTAGACTAGTTACTTTAGAATTAAGGTTGATAGGGTATTGTAGTTAGTAATTAGATTAGTGATGATGTTTAATAGCGATCTAGTATTCTAAGTTTTAATTGTCTTGTTATACAGGCGCGTATGGCAAGGCGAAAAGTTCATAAGAGTCGCCCCCTTATGGAAGTACTTGAGGCTGAGCGAGAGCCACATCTTCGTGTTGGAAATGAAGTTCCACCTTGGGTTCAGGAAGAAGAGATTGAACATGAATCGCATAATGAGCAAACTCAAGAGTCAAGTGCCAATCCAGAAGTGGGACATTCAGATAGAGTTATACCACCAAGGGCTAACGCAGCTCCAGCATTTTTAGACCCTAGTGTGCAGCGCCTTTTAGAGTCAATGGCTAGCCTAGCGGAGAGGCAAACTCGCATCCATGAACAACATAATGTAGCACAGTCTAGGCCATTTGTGCAACCTACAGAGAACCGCCTCACCGCAATTGAGAGGTTCAAAAAGTTGGGGACTCCATCATTTTCTGGATCGCCCAATCCTATGGAGGCAGAGGCCTGGCTAAGGAGGGTAGAGCAGATATTTTCTGTGATGGAAGTATCAGACGAGTAGCGAGTTGCACTTGCTAGTTTTATGCTGGTAGAGGAGGCTGAATATTGGTGGGAGGCCACGCAACGCCTACTTAGGGTAGGTGGCACCGGAGGATTGACCTGGAACCGATTCACTAAGGTTTTTAATGACAAGTACTTTCCAGCTACCTATCGGTATGAAAAAGAGAGAGAGTTCCTTCGGTTAGAGCAAGGGGATTTGACTGTAGCTTAGTATGAAGCTAAGTTCATTTCTTTATCTCGTTTTGCCCCTTCGTTTGTGGATGATGAGGAGGTCAAATGTCATCGTTTTACAGATGGGTTGGATTTTGACATCAAATCTCGTATCCGAGTATTGGGAATAACTAACTGTTCGACCTTGGTTGATAAAGCCTTAACAGTTGAGAAAGATGTCATAGAAATGAAGTTAGCGGAACAACAGAAGAAGCGCCACCTTAGTTCATCCCATCATGAGAACACATCTAATAGACCGTCAAAGAGAGGTGGTCATGGTTATGGTTCAGTCAAGAGCTCTAGTGCATATCAAAAAAATAGAGAGCATCCCACCCCAACCCAAAGCATTTCTAATTAGCGTCATGGACAGTCTAGTGGGACATCATCTCAGTTTACTCAAAGTGTTTGCAAGCAATGTGGGCAGGCACATACAGGCGTTTGTCATGCTGGTACCGACTTGTGTTTTCGTTGTGGCCAGAAGGGTCATTTGGTGAAAGATTGCACAATTCCAAAAATGACTAATTTGGGAGATACACGAGCTTGCTTCAATTGCGGACAACCCGGACATTTGGCTAGAGATTGCACACGAACCACTTCATCTGCTAGTATTGGAGTTGGTAGTAATAAAATTTCAGGTGCCGACCGAGGGGGAGGCCGAGGAGGAGGTCATGTTGGGACTAGGTTTGGCAAGCAGAATAAAGGAGGTGTTCAATCCAATAGACAAACCTCGCAGGGGAGAGTTTTTGCTTTGACTCAACGAGATGCTCAGGCTAATCCGGAGGTGGTGGCAGGTATTATTTATGTGTTCAGTAGGGAGGCACATGTACTTATTGATCCGGGTTCTACACATTCTTTTGTATCTCTATCATTTTCTTTGCATGCTGATAAACCTATTGAACCTCTAGGCTATTGTTTATCCATTATTACTCCTATTGGGGATTGTGTTATAATTGAGGAGGTATATCGTGGTTGTGTATTATAGTTGGGAGATAGGGAGATGGTAGCGGATTTATTGCCTTTAGAGATGCTTGATTTTGATTTGATTTTGGGAATGGATTGGTTGGCTTCTTACCATGCTTCGGAGGATTGTTATAGGAAAGAGGTAGTATTTTCCAATTTTGGGGAACCTGAATTTAGATTTTGTGGAGATTGATGTCTGTCCCCATCTTATGTTATTTCTGCTATTACCGCTAGAAAAATGCTTAAGAAGGGGTGCCAAGGATACTTAGCCTATGTGGTTGACTACGAATTGAGTGGTCCAAGGCTGGAGGATATACCAATTGTGTGTGACTTCGTAGATGTTTTTCCCGATGAACTACCTGGATTACCCCCAGATCGAGAAATTGAGTTTGCTATTGACTTAATTCTTGGAACTGCCCCAATTTGTAGTGCATCTTACCGTATGGCCCCAGCGGAACTTAAGGAGCTTAAGATGCAATTGCAAGAGTTATTGGATAAAGGCTTCATTAGGCCAAGTGTCTCGCCTTGGGGATCACCTGTGTTTTTTGTGAAGAAAAAAGATGGCACCATGAGATTGTGCATTGACTATCGGCAGTTGAATAAGGTCACGGTGCGTAATAAATATCCTTTGCCTCGTATAGATGATTTGTTTGATCAACTTCAGGGAGCATGTGTGTTCTCCAAAATCGATCTCAGATCAGGGTATCAACAACTTAAGATTAAGGAAGAAGACATATCAAAAACTGCTTTTCGAACTCGCTATGGCCATTATGAATTTCTTGTTATGCCTTTTGGTCTAACTAATGCCCCCGCCGCATTTATGGACCTTATGAATAGAGTGTTTCAACCATACCTTGACCAATTTGTGATTGTATTTATTGATGACATACTTGTTTATTCCAAGAGTCAAGAGGATCATCAACAACACTTACAGGTGGTATTGCAGACTTTACGAGAAAGGAAGTTGTATGCGAAGTTTAGCAAATGTGAGTTTTGGTTAGATCGTGTCATATTTTGGGGGCATGTGATTTCGGGTGAAGGTATTTTTGTGGATCCGAAGAAAATAGAGGCTGTGGTGAACTGGGATCATCCTACTAACGTGACCGAGGTGAGGAGCTTTTTAGGGTTGGCAGGCTACTATCGTAGATTTGTAGAGGGGTTTTCATTGATTGCGGCACCATTAACACATTTGACCCATAAGAATACCAAAATTGAGTGGACAGAGAATTGTGAAAAGAGTTTTCAAGAATTAAAGAAGCGATTAACTTCTGCCCTGTAGACGTCCCCGAACGCCCCGGGAGGATGAGTCCCCCCCGTTTTGTTCATATTGGGCTCACTACAGTTCAGGACTCTCAGATAGTCACGGTCCTTAATCTGAACCAAAGAGTCCAAATCCGGCAAATCGTTTTGAGAAAACAGATTTTTAGAAAAGAAGTGCCAAACATGGACTGCTTTACCAGATACAGAGTCGCCACCCAAATATTTTTTATGGGGGAATTTAGGAGACCTGGCTCGGTGCCAAAGGCCACGTGTCTGTCATCACCAAAGTTGCCTCGGCTCGAGAGCTTGGGTACGATTGGGGAAGGTCAGCTATGAGCACCCCCTCTCGCCCGATCCGAAGATCGGCCTCTACTAACCGTGATATCCTTTTTTTGAAAATGTTATGTGTTCTTATTTCAGTTATTAGCCTAGAATTACTATGTTATGCGCACAACAAACAAGTATAGATCAAATTGCCTAAATTGGAACAAAACATTTCGTGCTTGTTTTGAAAATGGTTTGCTACTCGCAAGTAGGCTGAAATGCAGGTTTTGCCACCCTCAAGTGGGCTCTAGAAAAGATGGTTTTGCCACTATCTAGTGGGCTTAAAACTCACAGTTTTAATTCATTATCCCAATTTAGTTAATTCAACCTCCATCCACAGGCATTCAAGCAGTTATATCACATAAGCAGCTAGCCTCATGGTAATCATGCTATTATGGCAACACTCACACGCATGAGGTATGCTAAAGCATAAATGCTTACCGAGTACTCCAAGCCAAAACAAAAGCTAGTTAGTAATCAATGCATGATCCTACCTCATGTTAAGATGGCTAATGCAACACATACAAAATGCAACTAAGATAGGCTCGGCTAATCTATAATGACATGTGAAATGCTACAACTAACACGTATTCAATTTGGAATTGAAATACAAATGCAGTTAGAATGATGCGCCGAGCCCGGTGCATGCAAAACGAATGAATGGATGCAGTCATGCTATCATACTGTATGTTAAATGAAACATGCCCTAGACTAACCATCGAAAGCTAGTAAATAAAAGGGAAGAAAGACGTGGGGTTGGGAGACATACACACACTCACGCACACTTATTACAAAATTACCCTCACTCGGAGGGTCCGAATAAATATTACAGTCCAAACAAATAATACTAAATTAATTATTACAGAACTTTCTAATTTAACTAACAAGTTAAATGCAAGGGAAAAGTGGCCGCAGCCCTGCCTCGGAATACGTGGGTGATGCATGCTCGAATTCGTCTTGCCCGGGAATCCGTGCCATGCCACTGTTGCCTCTGTTTACACTGCCCTGCTCCTCTGAAAATTCTCGCAAGTCCCAAGGGTGCTTATGTGGACACGGGGGAGCATCACCGACCAGGTGAGGATATCATCGGCCAAAGAGGGTTTTCACCGGCCACTGATCAAGCTTATCGGCCACAAATTATTGTCGGTCGGCACTCTTGGTAGCCGACCGGCCAAAATTTTGGGCAAAACCTGCAGTTGACAGCAGCAGAGGGCAAGCAGTGTATGGCATGGAATTTTTTTGAGAAAATGTGAGCATGGACACATTCCCTATCATGCAAGGGACTCAAGGGAGCATGACCCTCGACCCTCGGGCCATCAATTGTGCATTTCGACGCATGATGACCTAAGAGGCCAAGTTTGCAATTCAATGTAAATGCATGCAACCGAAAGAGATGAATGCCAACACCCTATCATGTTGAGGTCAAGGGGATTGACGACCGAGGTTTGAGACGTGTTACATCACTTGGAGTATGAACACTTCTCAATCCTCATACTTGGTTTGACACCCCAAACCAAGCAAAATGTAATGCATGGATGCAATATAGAATGCAAAGTGATGCAACTCATGCAAGGTAACATGAACATGCTAAGCTCTGAAAATGAATAGAGAATGATGCCAAATCAAACAAAACATGCAAGCAAGGCATGCAACAATGACCAACACTTGAAGCCAATAAAGGGGGTCAAACCAAAGCTATGTCAACCAAACCTTAAAGGACCAAAATGATCTAAAATAGTCCCAAGGGACTCCAAAACAAGACTAAAGCATACATAGATCATGATTAAAACATGCCAAGAAATGAGTCCAAAACAAGGGCATTCAAGGCCACAAAAGGGAGCATTACTCAACACCTCCCCCAAGCAAACATGGAATGAATTTTTCAATACAAAACAGAGTTTTAGCATGCAAAAAGGGCCCTCAAAACCCACTGACATGGCAGTCTAATGTCTAAACACATAGGTATGCACAATGACCATTTCCAAGGCACAAAAGAACAACCCTTCAAAGCATGAAAGAGATGATGAATGCAAGCATATAAGCATGGATTAGGGACTGAAATAGCATTTGAAATGACTCCAAACCAACTGAAACAACCCAACTCAAGCATGCTCATGACTCACGCACCTGATGCCAACATGCTAGAATGCAAAGGGGCTATACAAAACATATTAAATACGACCAAACCAGCTCCCGACAGACCTCAATCATGATAAATCATGGCCAAAAGCTTCACAAAGCTACGCAAGAATATGCAAGCATGATGGTCTAATGGCTAGATGCATTTCTAGGCAAAATGGGGGAATACAAAGCAAGTGTATTAAGCATGAGAGGGGCCAACAAACCAACATGGGACAGAGGTAAAACATGCTAAATAAACACCAAATAACC
The DNA here is from genome assembly GCF_004153795.1 of Camellia sinensis. NCBI lineage: Eukaryota > Viridiplantae > Streptophyta > Magnoliopsida > Ericales > Theaceae > Camellia > Camellia sinensis. Next base: position 1,330,901 of record NW_021025899.1, read on the forward strand.
ACTGAAATTAATCCGAACAAAGCCAGGCATACATGTTACCCTTATGAGCCAAAACACAAGCACATGAGACAATGAAAGGAGAGGGGTGTCCCTCCCTTACGCAAGACCTCAAAACCACTTCATCACCGCTCAAAATCCTCTGGATTTCAGTGGTGAGAAGGCCAATATATGAAAGTTCCAAAGCTCAACCGATAAGGCTCAAAATGAGGCCAAACAAGGCCTAAGAGGGGGTGGACGATCCCCAACACCAAAATGACCTTAAACAAACATGTTAAGCATGCAAATACAAAACTTTTTTCAGTTTATAGCTAAACTCGAATCAATATACAAAATAGTCTAAAAGCTTGTACAAAAAAGAAGGAATAAGAGGGTAAGTGTCTCACCCTTGAAGACCTCTTTCAAAATACCAAACTAGCAGCCCTTTTTGATCAAAAAAAGGTTTCAAATCACCCCAAAAATCACCTCCAAGGACCTCAGCCCAATAAAGGGAGTAGAGAACTAGGTGTTTGTGTGCAAAAGTGCAAAGAAAATGCACTTTTGAGCACAAACAAGCCCTAAACTTTAGAGAGAGAGGCAGAAAATGTAGAGAGAGAGAGAGAGAGATTTTATTTGCTCCAAGTTGTATCTCTCTTGTGTTATGTTTGAGAGAGCTTGATTGATATAGATATATCAATCTGCAGCTCCTCAGAACTCCCACGTCCAGGCATGGGCTGAGGTATGGCCTAGAATGACAACTGCCAGCTATCTACAGAGATATCTGTTGAAAACCACACTTGGCCGACGGGCCATCAAAGTGGCCGACCGACAGTCAAACTGGCCGGCCGGCTAGCCATTACATTTGGCCGATGGCAACAAAACACAGCTGGTGGCCTCAAGCCATGGCCAGTGGAGTGTGGGCATGTCTTACAAGGCATTCCCTGCCCTCCAAAGCAAAACACAAGTGTTTGGTGCAAAACCAGACACAAAACAGTCGAGCCGAGAGATCCTGAGGCAAGGCGCGTAGCCGAGGCCTCCGGGAACTCAAGACGAACACAAACAAAGATGATCACCGAGTGTTCAAACGGTGACGTCCAAGTCTTGAGGACGGTCAAAAATGGGGTGTCGACAGTTGCCCCTCTTTGACAGAACTCGAAAGTCATAACAATGATGGGAGTGAGTGTCAAAGCCCAGAGATGACCCATTTTTGACAAGGCCGAAGACTTAGACAAGCATGCAAGACAATAAAGATATGCGCCCGAAGGCAGGGGCAAAATGCAACTGACAATGCAAGGAGCTGAGCATAACTTATAATCATGCAAAGAAAGCTGTAACGAAGCATAACATGCGACAGTTTTAAGCTAGCATACACCAAACTACACTACAATGCAGAAAGGATATAAGAGAATTATGTAATTCTCGATACGTCTCACTCGGAGAATACAATACCTGCGCGGTTCGTCTGGTTGCACCAGCTTCAAATGAACCGTACATACAATATCGTGCCTGCAAAGAAAGCAAACTTAACAGGTACAATATTGTCAGCAACATGCCTAATAATGCAATCGAAAGTGCGTGACAACGCAAATTGAGTGGGGCACATAACAATGTTGTGAAGGCACAAACACATGTAAGTAAAGAACACGTGACAACGTGCACAATGTGTATGAAGAAATTTGAACACATGTAAGCAAAGCATGCGGTCTACGCAAGCAATGTGTATAGAAACTTGAAATTGAACACATGTAAGTAAAGCGTGTGGTCTATGCAAGCAATGTGTAGAGAAAGGAACTTGAAATTGAACACATGTAAGTAAAGCGTGCGGTCTACGCAAGCAATGTGTATAGAAACTTGAAATTGAACACATGTAAGTAAAGCATAACGCGACAATGCATGCAATGTGTATAGAAACTTGAAATTGAACACATGTAAGTAAAACGTGCGGTCTACGCAAGAAATGTGTATAAAAAGGAACTTGAAATTGAACACATGTAAGTAAAGCGTGCGGTCTACGCAAGCAATGTGTATAGAAGGAACTTGAAATTGAACACATGTAAGTAAAGCATAATGCGACAACACATGCAATGTGTATAGAAGGAACTTGAAATTGAACACATGTAAGTAAAGCATAACGCGACAACGCATGCAATGTGTATAGAAAGGAACTTAAAATTGAACACATGTAAGTAAAGCATACGGTCTACACATGCAATGTGTATAGAAAGAACTTGAAATTGAACACATGTAAGTAAAGCATGCGGTCTACACATGCAATGTGTATAGAAGGAACTTGAAATTGAACACATGTAAGTAAAGCATAACGCGACAACGTATGCAATGTGTATAGAAAGGAACTTGAAATGGGCAGATTCAATTTTGAAGCATGGTAAAGACATGTTATTCATGAATTTGAAATGCCAAGCACTGCAACACAGTATAATTGAAGCGATTTGTGAAATTCACAAGATACGAAAAGGATACGGGAGCATCGCTCATAGAAGACACGGCTTGAGGTCAACTCGAAGGCCTACTAATGATCCGAAAGTGCACTTCCTTGCGCTGCCTTGACAAACTTGAGGTGCCACACCAAACAATGGATCCCAACAAAGGCACGAGAGATGTATTGACCTCAAGGAGTGGGTTACCGGTATCAACTTTGATACTTTGCTGCCCTACTCTCTTTTTGCTTTACTTTCCTTTTTATTAGTAGTTAAACACATTGCACTGCCTCAGGCAAGGTTTGTTATCATTTTTTTTTCAAAACTGTGTATTTTCGCAAAACACATGACGGAAATGAAACTGCTATTTTTTTGTTCAACAGGGTGTTACATTTGTGCTTTCTATGCATCGCATCGCATGGGATCACATAACAATGTGAATGAAATTCGTTTGAAAATTGAGCACTCGCATCATAATAATCAGGTAGTGCACTGACTTACAACTCAACAAGTAAAACAAGGAAACTCGATAAGCTAGCCAAGTGCGAGTACAACTCGACAGGCAACAAAGACTTGAAAAGAGTGAAATACAACTCGATAAGCAAATTTACAACAACTCGATAAGCAAATGGGCGTGACGCCGCAAAATCCATCACCGGAGGGCATTGGAGGTGGTAGAATTCCCCAATCCTCAGCATAAACAGTTCATAGAACAAGGAGGAAGACCACCGGCCAGGGGTGGAGGCCATCGGCCATGATAACTTGTCACCGGCCAAAAGTGGTGGCCGGTCGGCACTACATTTGGCCGGCCGGTCATAAATTAAAGAATCACCAGAATGTTGACACCTGTCCTCCACTCAATCTTATCCCCTACAAAAGGCCTCAGCTTCGTAGTTTTTCTCAATTCCACACTGATTTGCTCGAAATGGAGGGATTTCTTGCCCAGAATCTCTCGTCCTGGATTAACAACTTGGATGGCTCGGAAAAGCTGAATTTCCGGGGTTTTGGCATAAACGCACTATTCACTCTGAGTCGCACTCTGCTGCACTTTCCGTTTCTTCGTGTCGCAGCGAGGTTTTGGAACCCGGTGACTCATGTCTTTAGCTTTAGCGGGCAAGAGGTATGCCCTCCCTTCGAAGATTTTCAAGCTTTAATGGAATCCGAGCACAACGAGGAGATCTTACCCCAGCTTAACTTTGGTCATGTTCAAACCTTAGGGCGAATGTGTGGACTCACTATGCATGACGCTCGGTCTCTGATTTATGATGGAATGCTGGACATTCCCAGTTTGATTCATCGGTTTTCGGATACCGGTGACCGCGGCGACCATCATTGGCAAGGCTTCCGGCGACATGCCCTCTGTTTGTGCATGCTATCTCATTTTCTGTTTTCCTCAGGCTCTAGGGGATCTAGCGTCCGGTTGATTGAGGTTACCCAAGGCTTGAAGGAGGGCAAGGGCTGCATTGCCATGACTCTGGCCGAGACGTTGATGGGCTTGGATGCCTTTTATCGCCGAGAGACAACCAGATTTGCAGGGAGTCCACTACTGCTGCAGGTAATGTTTCCCACCCAATCTTACATGTATACTACTCACGCCGCTCGGCCCTAAAACTCGTTTTCTCAAAAAATCCTTTTCTCACTTTTTCTCTCATCGTACATCTCTCTATTCTTTATTCTCTCATTTTTCATCCCTTCCCAGGTGTGGTTGTTGGATAAGTTGCAGGTTGTGGACTCTTGCCCAGCATACTCAGCTCGCAGCTACTTCTTCAGGCAATGTCTAGTCAACGCCCTTGACGAGGGATGGTGGTTTGATTGGATGTGCAGCTTGTCCGCAGACCGCATTGCTTGGCGGTACCCTTGGCTCAATCTACCGGTAATCGGCTATAGCATGTCCCGACAGATTGGGGTTCAGTTGATTGGCTTGACCCACTGTGTATTCTATTTCCTGTTCCGGTTCCAGCACCAATTTGGCCACGATCAGACCTGCCCGGCAGAGGGGATAGAGTATCCAGCTGCATTCCCAGCCCGAGGTGCGCAGCTCGCTCGGCAGGCCGCAGCGTGGAGGACTAGAGAACTCCTGGCCCCTGCTCCTGCTTTCAGTTGTACTTTGTCTGATGAGTGCATAGATTGGCTTAATGAGGAGGCACAGATTGGGCCCAGCTTGGCACCGAGGGCTTCGACCAGCTCTGGGAGGGGGCGCAGGAACACCTGACTTGACTATGCCCTGGATTTATTGCTTTATTTAGTACTTTCATGTTTTCCTTATGAATGTAATAAAAAGCAACTTCAATTTGTATGCAAGAGCAGGAGGACTCTGTATTGAAATCAATGAACTTGAAGGTTGTGGTACTGAAAATTTCCCGTTTTGGTCCAGAGATGGTCTTAGTTGTAAAAAGATTAATTTGAACAAAGTCAACTTTTGTCAAAACTTTTCAAAACTATTTTCGATATGGATCAGAACTGGACACGCCTGAGATCTGTCACTGAGATGCACAAACCTCGGATCCCAGCAACCGGAAAGTTGCCCCTAGTCTGAAAAGCACTATACCGGAGATCATGACCGAAGCTCTTGAATGCTGAATAGACAAAGATGATCGAGATGATCAAATGGACAAAGTTGATCGGGGAAAAGTTTATGGGTGAACTTCAGGATGAAGCTGCCTACGTATCCTAAAGATGGGAATCAAGTCTTATGTAGTTCAGGCTTAGGTTCACTCGAGTATTTTCACTCTCCTTTTACGCTCTAATTTTTGCCAAGGCCGCCCTTTGCGGGTTTTCAACCTTGCAAGCTCGGTTTTTGTAATTTCAAATTTTCTGTGCTCTAACTTTTGCCTAGGTCGCCCTTTCGGGTTTTCGGCCTAGCGAGCCTCTCAAGGGTAATATCTTGTCCATATTGATCGGTTGTGAGAACTCCAAGCCATCTAGATCCATCAGAACCATAGCTCCACCTGACCAGATAGACTTAATGTTGTAGGGACCAGTCCAATTGGGTCTGAACTTGCCCCTTGGGTCGTGGATGGGAGCTCGGTTGTCCTTGAGAACCAAATCTCCTTCCTTTAGATTCCTGGACTTAACTTTCTTGTTGAAAGCCCGGGCAATTCTGCGCTGATGACCTTGAACATGGTACAATGCTTTCAGTTTTCTCTCATCAAAGAGCATGAGTTCTTCGAATCTGCTCTGTTGCCAATCTGCTCTGCTGTCAATCTGCTTCGGCTATTTGACACTCAGCCAATACTCGCAATGACGGAACCTCAATTTCGATAGGTAGAACGGCCTCCATCCCATAAGCCAATGAATATGGAGTCGCCCCAGTAGATGTTCTGATTGAAGTCCGGTAGCCCCACAGAGCAAACGGCAGTTTATCTGGCCAGTCCCGGTAAGTCTCCACCATCTTTTGCAATATGTGTTTGATGTTCTTGTTGGCGGCCTCAACCGCCTCGTTGGTTTGCGGCCGATAGGTAGATGACTTATGAAAAGCCACGTTGTATTTTTCCAACAAGTCAATCACTTCCTTCTTGAAGTGGGAACCATTATCTGAAATGACCTCGTTTGGGACCCCATAACGACAGATGATGTTGTTTCTAATAAACTTTGCAACATGTGACGCCTTCAACACCGCATAGGATTGGGCCTCAACCCACTTTGTGAAATAATCTATCCCGACCAAGATGAACTCATGCCCATTCGACCCCTTCGGAGTAACAGCCCCGATCACATCGATTCCCTAAACTGAAAATGGCCATGGCGAAGTCATATTGTACAGCTTCGACGGCGGAATGTTCATGCGGTTCGCATGGATCTGACACTTGTGGCATTGCCGAACAAAACCGATACAATCCTCCTCCATGGTGGACCAATAGTAACCCTGTATGAGGATCTTCCGCGCTAGCATTAACCCGTTCATACGTGCCCCGCATTCCCCTCCATGGATGGCCTCCATCAGGCGCTTTGATTCCTCAGCTTCTACACACAGCTTATGCATTCCCAGATGACCTCTCTTATACAGTTTACCCCCGCAGATGATGAACTGAACGACCATTCTTCTGATTGCTCTTTTATCCTTGGCATTTACCCCTGGCGGGTATGCTTCCTTCTCCAAGAAATTCCAAATGTCGTAATACCAGGGGTTTTCGTCTTGAACCTCATCTATGGCGGCGATCAACTCGTATGCTGGCACAAAATTCTGGTCAATGATGACTAGACGCATCCGGACTCCGGACAGGATGTCTATCATGGAAGATAGAGTTGCTAATGAATCTGCGAACCTGTTGTTCTCTCTTAGTAGGTGAGTGAAGTTTAGCTTCTCAAACCGAGGAATCAGCAGGTCCAAGGTCTGGTGGTACACTATCATCTTTTCTTCCTTGACTTTCCAATCTCCTTTTGCTTGAGATACAACAAGGTTCGAGTCCCCGATGACGTCCAACTGTTTTGCCCCTAGTTCCAAAGCTATTTCTAGACCGGCAATGCATGCCTCATATTCTGCTTCATTGTTCGAGACTTTGAATCGGAGTTTGAATGCTAGAGGGATACGGGAATTGTCGGGTGCTATCAGCAGCATTCCTATCCCATACCCGTACTGGTTTGACGCTCCGTCAAAATACATCGTCCAAGTTTCATCTTCAATGTGCAAAATGGCCTCAACTGGGAATAAGTACTCGACTGCTTCACCCCCTTCCACTGGATGGTTGGCTAAGAATTCTGTTACTGCTATTCCTTTGACTGACTTGCGCGTCACATATTTCAGATCAAATTCGGAAAGCAACAGCAACCAACGAGCTAGCCTACCCGTAAGTGCCGGTTTCTCGAAGAGATATTTGATGGGATCGAGTCGTGAAACCAACATTACGGAGTGAGCTAACAGGTAGTGCCGCAGCTTCCTGGTAGCCCATACCAAAGCTAAGCAAGCCTTCTCTAACGGTGTGTAGCGAGTCTCGTACTCTAGCATCTTCTTGCTCAGATAATAGATAGCTCTTTCCACCTTGTCCTCTGATTCTTGCGCGAGCATGCAGCCCATTGTAGTGTCAGTCACTGAAAGGTATAATATCAACGGTCTCCCCGACTCTGGCGGTGACAACACGGGTGGGTTTTGCAAGTATTCTTTGATCTGTTCAAAAGCAGCTTGGCATCGGCCGTCCCATTGAAATTTCTTTCCTTTCTTTAGGAGGCCAAAAAGTGGTTCACAAGTCAAGGTTAATTTTGAGATAAACTGTCTTATGAATTGCACTTTACCCAGAAAGCCTCGCACCTCCTTTTCAGTCCTTGGTGGTGGCATTTCTAAGATGGCCTTGATTTTGGAAGGGTATACCTCGATATCTCTCTGTGTAATCAGAAACCCCAGCATTTTCCCTGCTGTAACACCAAACATACACTTCTGAGGATTCAAACGCAACCGGAACTCTCTGATCCTTTGGAAGAACTTTTGCAAGGCAGTGTAGTGGCCTTCTCTTTCTTTGGACTTGACAATCATGTCGTCCATGTACACCTCCACTTCTTTGTGGATCATATCATGCAATATCGTAGTCGCGGCCCGTTGATGTGTAGCACCAGCGTTCTTCAACCCAAATGGCATCACTCTGTAGCAGTATGTCCCCCACGGGGTGGTGAAAGCAGTCTTTTCCCGATCTTCAGGTGCCATTACTATCTGGTTGTAGCCCGAAAAGCCATCAATGAACGAAAGCAAAGCATGCCCCGCCGTGAAATCCACCAACTCATCAATATGTGGCAAGGGAAAGTCGTCCTTTGGACTAGCCCTGTTCAAATCCCTGAAATCCACGCATACTCGGATTCTGCCATCTTTCTTCGGCACTGGAACAATGTTGGCCAACCAAGTCGGGTATTCGGATACCAGCAGGAAACCTGCATCGATTTGCTTGGTGACCTCTTCCTTAATTTTGATGGCTCAGTCTGGACGAATCCTTCTAAGTTTCTGTTTGACAGGTCGGGCGTCGGGGTCAAGAGGGATCCGGTGCTGTACAATCTCAGGATCGATTCCAGGCATGTCTTCGTAGGACCACGCAAAAACATCTTTGAAATCTTTTAATAAAGCGACGAAGCGCTCGCGTTCCTCCGAAGACAACGTGGATCCGATCTGGACCAGCCGCGGGTCCTTCTCAGTACCAATGTTCACAGTAGTGATTTCATCAACTAAAGGTTTAACAAATCTTTCCTGCTCTTGATCGATTAATCGTTGCAAAATCGGAGGAATTTCTTCCTCGTAGTTTTCATCAAAATTTTGAAAGTCTTGATTTAAGCAATATATCAAAGGCACAGAAAAGTACTCGGAACCACATCCACATTATTCTCATTAAGTACTTCCAAACCGTCCGATTCTTCTGTTACAACAGACTCAAAGGGGAAAGAAAAAGTCGACCTGGACAGGACTGTGGCATCCGGGTTATCACCCCCAGGAATACCGGACTTAGACTCAGTCGAGCTGGAACCTGATTCCAACTCACAAGACTCGGTGGAATCAGATTTCGGCTCACTACCTGACCCGGTGCTGCTTGACAAAAATCCCTCTTCGTATTGCCAAATGAGAGAGGGTGCGATAGATGCATCCAAAATAGTTGATGGTAGGCCAGTAGCCATTTCATTCCCGATCACGCATACCGAGAAGTTATCCCCCGAGCACTTCTGTTCGATCGGAGGATCTGAAAGTAGACATGCCAGTGCTACCCTCATTTCAAGTTCGGTGTCCTCAGACTCCATTTCCCCACTATGCTCAGCCTCGACTGTCGGGTCTGTCTGCTCTTCGACAACATCGTCCCCAGATAATTGTAGGTCAAAGAAAATCTCGAACCCCAGTACACGCTTCCTCTCCACGTTCAGCCACGGCTCCGGAAAACCACAGAATGGAAAATCTTCCCCCTCCCGGACGAAGCGTCCGTTTAGGGTACCTTGGATGGGCCGGTGCATTAACTCAAAAGGCTTCCCCATCTATTTCGCTCTGGCTCTTCCAGCCATTTCCTTTCCTTTCCTTACCCAATCCTCCTTGGTGGGCAGATAACCCAAGCCAAAGGTATGAGGGTTATGTGGCACTTTGGCCAATGCTGCGACGCCTTTCCGGTCGCTCCTTCCTAACCCCATCCCGGGGATGTGTTGGAGTTTGTTCATGAGGTACACTGATTGAGCACTGACATATATGCCCTTATTAATAGCCAAAATGTTTTGCACAACACGAGCCTCAGCAAGGGTGAAACCGGATAAGAACATATCCTCCATACCGTGCTCAATTTCCAAGACTGGTGTAGACACCTCCGGCGGTGGATGGATCGATGAATTCCCAAAAATGATGACTACTCCCTTCCCATAGGGGTATTTCACCATCTGATGCAAGGTGGATGAAACTGCCTTTATCTAGTGCAACCACGGCCGCCCCAAAAGCAGATTGAAGGTCGCAGGAACTTCCAAGACGTGAAAGTCAATCTCATGTTGTCCCGGCCCAACCATGGTCTGAATCTTCAATGTCCCCATTACCTCTCTACTTGTGTTATCATACGCCCTTATCACCTGGGCTGTCGGCACAAAGTCCGCGGTCTTTAAACCGATTGCATATGCAGTTCTTGCCGAGCACACATTGATGGCGGACCCTGTGTCGACAAGTACCACGGGTATCCATTTGTTTCTACACTCCACAGAGATGTAGAGTGGCTTGTTATGGCTCGCACCCTCAGGTGGAAATTCTTTGTCGGAGAAAGTCAACGTTGGGGTAGCTCCTCACGGAAAAACTAAACCCACCAGCTGTTCGGGCGTGGTGTCTATAGATAGCTTGGCCTTGTCCATGCCTGATAAGACAGCCTGTCTGTGCACTCGTGATACCATAAGCAGTCCCCAGATGGAGATGTCTGCTTGTATCTTTTTTAACTGTTTGAGCACAGCCTCCTCTTCAAGTTGTTTCTCTTTTTGCTTCGCAGCCTCCCTATCTTTCCCAGACGCCTTTGGTTGATCTAGGTGTGGAGGCTTGAAATACCATCCACTCCTAGTCATGTGATCGACTTCGCCGATGTACCAGGTATCATCTGGTTGGTTGCTCCTCCAATCCTCGTCTGTGTGGGCAAGACATAGATCGTCGTCTTCCCACCACATTCCATCAGCAGCCGACAGACACCTATCCGGCTCTAGTACAGTTATACCCACAGTACTTTCCGCCCATATGCTTGAAGCATTCTCTATTTTCGTGTACGCCGCATCTTCAGTCCCCTCCGGGGCCTTGGCTTTCCTGATTCTCTCAGAATCACCAAATCTTTCTTGTTCTAACTGCGTCAGTACAGCTGGCTGTTCAATAATTCCTGTATTCAAAATGCCCCGATCCTGAGCAAAATTCTTAACACCGGCGCTCTCCGGCGATGTACTCTTACTTTCGGCCCTTCCGGCCACAACTGACACCCTTGCCCATGCCGGGCCCTGTTCTGGTTGGCACTCTTCCGCAACATCTGGTTGATCATCTAGCCATCTGGTAGCCTCTGCCGATTCCTCATAGTCAAACCAGTTGACTGTCGCACCCCCTGATTCTTGGTCATCGAAAAACTGTAGGTTGGCAAAGTCCTCTTCTACAGCCACCACGTCATCTGTTCCCTGCTCAAATCTATCCCCCTGGATCACACACAGTTCTCCCCCTGTTAGCAATTCCACATCTGGCCCATCCTGGCCTATTGATGAAATGTAGTCACCCGGACTATATGTCTTCTCAACACGACTCCCAGATTCTGCAGATTCTGACTCAACAAGCTTCTTCTCCTTTGGGGTCTCTTCTCTCCTGTTCTTGATAGTCACCACCGTTGGCTTAGGTCGGGTTATGGAGATGTCCATCATGCATAGGTCGGTGCAGTCGGGAAGGAATATCTCCGGCTTAGGCAGGTGGGAAGGAGTGATATAGATGCTAGGATCGTAAGGCACGACCCCAGTTTGGATGAAGTTGATCCTTTTATGCGGTGGAGCTTCGTTATGTGTGGGGAGAGGGTTTGTTGTAACATTGGGTTTCTCAGGAGGCAGAATCACCCCGTTATCGATGAGATCTTAAATCTCATGAAGTAATCGGAAGCACAGATCGGTGTCATGACCGTGTTGTTGGTGAAATGCACAATATTTGGCTAGGTTGTGGGTAGGGGGAAGTCTTTCTGGTAAGGGCCGCGGTTCTAGGGGCTTCAAATGCCCTTTTCTGATTAAAACCCCCAGAGCTTTGGATAGGGGCATATACAGTGGAGCGAAGGTTCTTGTGTTTTTGGCTGGGTATTTGGCTGTTTGAGTATGGCTTCCGGACACGCCGGAGAATGGCGCAGCTGCCATGGTTCTTGGAGGGGGGTTGGTGGTGACCATGCTCACTTCGGAGGCTCTTGTAGTTGTAGTACCGCTCAGGCCTGCGTTAGTGTTGCGGTTGAAAGTTCTCCGGGGTTGCTCCCGGTCATTATCAATTAAGCCTTGCTTTAAGGCATCCTCAATCTGCACCCTCATTTCATGTAGATCAGAGAAGGTAGGGAAGGGGAGTACAATCATCTTTTGCATCAACTTCGGCTGAAGATTGCGCACAATCATCCAAATCTGGTCTTTGTCTGTATGCCTTAAGGTCATCATCGAAGCCTTGGCCCTCCATCTGGTCACGAATTCTGAGAAACTCTCTATAGGCTCTTGCCTTGTTGTCTCGAGATCATGGGTCGTATTCTTGATTTGTGTATTGTATGAGTATTGCGTAATGAAGGCCTCAACCATCTCATCCCATTTTCTCTTGATATCATCTTCTAATTTGGCATACCATATGGCCGCCACACCCGACAAGGTTCGGCCGAACAGAGACAGCTTTTGAAGTCTGCTAAGGCCCATTGGCCTTAAGAAGTCTGAAAACAGTCTCAGGTGCACCATGGGGTCCCTGGACCCATCAAATCGATCAATGTGCGGCATTTTGAATCTGTCAGGCAGCGTCACAGCTGCGTCAGTATATCCATCTTCGATGTCAGGGATGGTCTTGACTCCTTGGGATCTCTTGAACAGCTTTTTGAGCTTGCTCAACTTCAATGCTGTGGGGTCTGTCTCGAACTCAAAGGGAGAGTCCGGCAGGTTGGTGAGTGTTTTGGATAATTGGGGTTGGATTTGGGGTAGGATCGGGGGTAGAGGTGGTCCCGTGGGAATGTCCGTATCATTCTGAACATTGGCTGTCTCCCCGGGGGTTGGAATTCCTGGCGGGGGAGGAGCTTGCCGCGAAGCAGATGCTCCGGTTTGCTGCTGTAACCTCACGATTAACTCTACTTGTTCATTCATAATCGTGGCCTACTACTTGGCGAACTCTGCCTGTCGGACAGCATCCTGCTGCATCATTTTCATACTCTCTTGGAGCTGGCGCACTGTCTCCTCTAAATTCGCCATACTGTTCTGCTCTGACTGAATTATCGGTATATGTTCCCTTTCTGTGGGAGAAGTAGAATCCTGATCCCTACTGTACACAGGTGGGGTAGACAAAGCCCTCTGTACTAACTGCTGAACTGATACCCTCTGCCTAGCTGTCCTCCGTCTAGTAACCGGGGGTAGAAAGTGGTACACTGGTTGTCCGTCTACTAGATCCTCAGATCGATGGAGTCGACGACCTCTAATCCAGAGTGCTTGGGGAATATCTACTAGGTTAGAAGCAATTGTGGTCGACTATCTAGTAAAAGGATAAATAAAGCATATAAATAAACAGACAATTGGACAGCGTAACAACGTAAAATAAACACAACACACAGCTGGGTATCACAACAAATTACCAACAAGCTGAATGTACTGTTCCCTAATCACTGATCACTGTTTCCAAATCGTTGCCCCTAAGTCTGAATCTGATACCCGTAGATGACTGATTCCCAAAAATACTGATGCCCGCAGGCCTGACACTCAGACTTGCGAACTGATATGTGTGTTCCCTGCATAGACACACTCTAAAAACACATAGCAAGTAAAAGAGAGCCAAAACACCCCTAAGTTGGGGTAGGGTTTCCCTGTCCTATTTTATCAGGAGCTAGGGTTTCACTATGCACGCAGCAGTTTTCAAACAACCTAACATCGGGTAAGCACCCTGTCCTAGTTTGGAATAGTCACTATGGATTTCGATATGCACAAGGTCGAATGGTCGAAAGGGGTGCCCCGGTAAAACCAGGGTTTGTGTTCCCATACTGTCAGAGCCCACAACTGGTCAGCCTTATGGCATGCTTTGGCAAAGTCAAGCCTCCGGCAAACCGTTCAGGAATGGCAGATGGCAAACACGATGTCCTAGCCGCACCAATGCACATGCAATGCAAAGAGACACATAAATGAACTCAAAAACAGGATATCACAAGTTCGAGTCAAGCTCTCAAAGTCCCCAGAAGAGTCGCCAGAAACTGTAGACGTCCCCGAACGCCCCGGGAGGATGAGTCCCCCCCGTTCTGTCCATATTGGGCTCACTACAGTTCAGGACTCTCAGATAGTCACGGTCCTTAATCTGAACCAAAGAGTCCAAATCCAGCAAATCGTTTTGAGAAAACAGATTTTTAGAAAAGAAGTGCCAAACATGGACTGCTTTACCAGATACAGAGTCGCCACCTAAATATTTTTTTTAGGGGAATTTAGGAAACCCTGACTCGGTGCCAAAGGCCACGTGTCTATCATCACCAAAGTTACCTCGGCTCAGGAGCTTGGGTACGATTGGGGAAGGTCAGCTATGAGCACCCCCTCTCGCCCGATCCGAAGATCGGCCTCTACTAACCGTGATATCCTTTTTTTGAAAACGTTATGTGTTCTTATTCCGGTTATTAGCCTAAAATTACTATGTTATGCGCACAGCAAACAAGTATAGATGAAATTGCCTAAATTGGAACAAAACATTTCATGCTTGTTTTGAAAATGGTTTGCTACTCGCAAGTAGGCTGAAATGCAGGTTTTGCCACCCTCAAGTGGGCTCTAGAAAAGATGGTTTTGCCACTATCTAGTAGGCTTAAAACTCACAGTTTTAATGCATTATCCCAATTTAGTTAATTCAACCTCCATCCACAGGCATTCAAGCAGTTATATCACATAAGCAGCTAGCCTCATGGTAATCATGCTATTATGGCAACACTCACACGCATGCAGTATGCTAACGCATAAATGCTTACCGAGTACTCCAAGCCAAAACAAAAGCTAGTTAGTAATCAATGCATGATCCTAGCTCATGTTAAGATGGCTAATGCAACACATACAAAATGCAACTAAGATAGGCTCGGCTAATCTATAATGACATGTGAAATGCTACAACTAACACGTATTCAATTTGGAATTGAAATACAAATGCAGTTAGAATGATGCGCCGAGCCCGGTGCATGCAAAACGAATGAATGGATGCAGTCATGCTATCATACTGTATGCTAAATGAAACATGCCCCAGACTAACCATCAAAAGCTAGTAAATAAAAGGGAAGAAAGACGTGGGGTTGGGAGACATACACACACTTACGCACACTTGTTACAAAATTGCCCTCACTCGGAGGGTCCGAATAAATATTACAGTCCGAACAAATAATACTAAATTAATTATTACAGAACTTTCTAATTTAACTAACAAGTTAAATGCAAGGGGAAAGTGGCCGCAGCCCTGTCTCGGAATGCGTGGGTCATGCATGCTCGAATCCGTCTTGCCTGAAAATCTGTGCCATGCCACTGTTGCCTCTATTTACACTGCCCTGCTCCTCTTAAAATTCTCGCAAGTCCCAAGGGTGCTTATGTGGACACTGGGGAGCATCACCGACCAGGTGAGGACATCATCAGCCAAAGAGGGTTTTCACCGGCCACTGATCAAGCTTATCGGCCACAAATTATTGGTCGGTCGGCACTCTTGGTAGCCGACCGGCCAAAATTTTCCTGCAGAACCTGCAGTTGACAACAGCAGAGGGCAAACAGTGTATGGCATGGAATTTTTTTGAGCAAATGTGAGCATGGACACATTCCCTATCATGCAAGGGACTCAAGGGAGCATGACCCTCGACCCTCGACCCTCGGGCCATCAATTGTGCATTTCGACGCATGATGACCTAAGAGGCCAAGTTTGCAATTCAATGTAAATGCATGCAACCAAAAGAGATGAATGCCAACACCCTATCATGTTGAGGTCAAGGGGATTGACGACCGAGGTTTGAGACGTGTTACATCACTTGGAGTATGAACACTTCTCAATCCTCATACTTGGTTTGACACCCCAAACCAAGCAAAATGTAATGCATGGATGCAATATAGAATGCAAAGTGATGCAACTCATGCAAGGTAACATGAACATGCTAAGCTCTGAAAATGAATAGAGAATGATGCCAAATCAAACAAAACATGCAAGCAAGGCATGCAACAATGACCAACACTTGAAGCCAATAAAGGGGGTCAAACCAAAGCTATGTCAACCAAACCTTAAAGGACCAAAATGACCCAAAACAGTCCCAAGGGACTCCAAAACAAGACTAAAGCATACATAGATCATGATTAAAACACGCCAAGAAATGAGTCCAAAACATGGGCATTCAAGGCCACAAAAGGGAGCATTACTCAACACCTCCCCCAAGCAAACATGGCATGAATTTTTCAATACAAAACAGACTTTTAGCATGCAAAAAGGGCCCTCAAAACCCACTGACATGGCAGTCTAATGTCTAAACACATAGGTATGCACAATGACCATTTCCAAGGCACAAAAGAACAACCCTTCAAAGCATGAAAGAGATGATGAATGCAAGCATATAAGCATGGATTAGGGACTGAAATAGCATTTGAAATGACTCCAAACCAACTAAAACAACCCAACTCAAGCATGCTCATGACTCACACACCCGATGCCAACATGCTAGAATGCAAAGGGGCTATACAAAACATATCAAATACGACCAAACCAGCACCCGACAGACCTCAATCATGATAAATCATGGCCAAAAGCTTCACAAAGCTAGGCAAGAATATGCAAGCATGATGGTCTAATGGCTAGATGCATTTCTAGGCAAAATGGGGGAATACAAAGCAAGTGTATTAAGCATGAGAGGGGCCAACAAACCAACATGGGACAGAGGTAAAACATACTAAATAAACACCAAATAACCTCTGAAATTAAGCCAAACAAAGCTAGGCATACATGCTACCCTTATGAGCCAAAACACAAGCACATGAGACAATGAAGGGAGAGGGGTGTCCCTCCCTTATGCAAGACCTCAAAACCACTTCATCACCGCTGAAAATCCTCTAGATTTTAGTGGTGAAAAGGCCAATATATGAAAGTTCCAAAGCTCAACCGATAAGGCTCAAAATGAGGCCAAACAAGGCCTAAGAGGGGGTGAACGACCCCCAACACCAAAATGACCTTAAACAAACATGTTAAGCATGCAAATACAAAACGTTTTTTTTCAGTTTATAGCTAAACTCGAATCAATATGCAAGATAGTCTAAAAGCTTGTACAAAAAAGAAGGAATAAGAGGGTAAGTGTCTCACCCTTGAAGACCTCTTTCAAAATACCAAACCAGCAGCCCTTTTTTATCAAAAAAAGGCTTCAAATCACCCCAAAAATCACCTCCAAAAACCTCATCCCAAACAAGCCCTAAACTTTAGAGAGAGAGGCAGAAAATGTAGAGAGAGAGAGAGATTTTTTTTGCTCCAAGTTGTATCTCTCTTGTTTTATGTTTGAGAGAGCTTGATTGATATAGATATATCAATCTGCAGCTCCTCAGAACTCCCACGTCCAGGCATGGGCTGAGGTATGGCCTAGAATGACAGCTGCTAGCTGTCTACAGAGATATCTATTAAAAACCACACTGGGCCGACCGGCCATCAAAGTGGCCGACTGTCAGTCAAACTGGCCGGCCGGCCATCACATTTGGCCGATGGCAACAAAACACAGCCGGTGGCCTCAAGCCATGGCCGGTGGAGTGTGGGGATGTCTTACAAGGCATTCTCTGCCCTCCAAAGCAAAACACAAGTGTCTGGTGCAAAACCAGACACAAAACAGTCGAGTCGAGAGATCCTGAGGCAAAGCGCGTAGCCGAGTCCTCCGGGAACTCAAGACGAACACAAACAAAGATGATCACTGAGTGTTCAAACGGTGACGTCCAAGTCTTGAGGACGGTCAAAAATGGGGTGTCTACATGCCCCAGTGCTTACTATTCCATTAAGTGGTGAAGGATTTATTGTTTACAGTGATGCCTCTCATCAAGGGCTCGGTTGTGTGTTGATGCAACATGGAAAGGTTGTGGCCTATGCATCTAGACAATTGAAAAACCATGAACGCAATTATCCCACCCATGATTTAGAGCTCGCAGCAGTTGTTTTTGCTTTAAAGTTGTGGAGACATTACTTATATGGGGAAAAATGTGAGATAAATACTGATCATAAGAGTTTGAAATATTTATTCACACAAAGGGATTTAAATTTGAGACAAAGGAGATGGGTTGAACTGATTAAGGACTATGACTGCACCATTAATTATCATCCAGGAAAAGCTAATTTGGTGGCCGATGCTCTTAGTCGGAAATTTAAAGGGAGATTAACTCACATTCAGGGCATTTAATTTTGTCTCTTACATGAAATAAAATCTATTGGAGTTGATCTAGCAGTTGGGAAGTCAGGATCCTTGTTAGCTACAATTAAAGTGAGACCTTTGTTGGTGGATCACATTTGAGAAGCCCAACGGAAAGACTCAGTTTTGGAGAAGACCCGAGCTCGAGTGAAAGATGGTACTCTGTCAGACTTTATTATTAAAGAAGATGGTATGTTGATGTTTAAAAATCGGTTATGTGTTCCAAATGAGCCCGAGATAAAAAGGGAGATATTAGATGAGGGCCATAATTCACCTTATGCAATGCATCCAGGGAGTACAAAGATGTATCGAAATTTAAGAGAAAGTTATTGGTGGCCAAATATGAAGAGATAGATAGCAGAATTTGTGTCAAGGTGTTTGGTATGTCAGCAGATTAAAACAGAGCATCAACGCCCAGTTGGTTTACTTCAACCTCTTCCTATACCTGAATGGAAATGGGAGCATATCGCCATGGATTTTGTTTCGGGCCTGCCTCGCACACAGAAGGGGCATGAATCTATTTGGGTTGTTGTAGATAGGTTGACCAAATCTGCACACTTTTTGGCTACTAAGAAAAACTTTTCACTTGATCGATTAGCAAAAATTTATGTGGATGAAATTGTGAGATTGCAAGGTGTGCCGGTAACTATTGTTTCAGACAGAGACTCACGCTTCACATCCCACTTTTGGCCGAGTCTTCAAAATGCCTTGGGTACTAAATTGAGATTCAGTACAGCTTTTCACCCCCAAACCGACGGGCAATCTGAGAGGACAATCCAAACTTTAGAAGACATGTTGAGAGCTTGTGTCCTAGATTTTCGAGGTAGTTGGGATGAACACTTGACCTTAATAGAATTTGCATATAATAATAGTTATCAATCAAGTATTGGAATGGCTCCCTATGAAGCTTTATATGGGCGAAGATGTAGAACTCCAGTATGTTGGGATGAGGTTGGAGAGAGAAAATTGTTAGGGCCAGAGATTGTTCAAATTACTACCGATAAAGTGCATATTATTCGAGAAAGGTTAAAGGCGGCTCAAAGTAGACAAAAGAGCTATGCAGATAATCGGAGGAGGGATTTGGAATTTCAAGTGGGAGATCATGTATTTTTACGAATCTTGCCATGGAAGGGAGTGATGCGATTTGGTAAGAAAGGCAAACTAAGTCCAAGGTATATTGGGCCATTTGAGATACTAGAGCGCATTGGCAAGACTGCTTATCGTTTGGCCTTACCACCTAGTCTATCTCGCATTCACAATGTGTTTCATGTATCCACGTTGAAGAAGTACATGTCTGACCCATCACACGTGTTAGATTTCCAACCAATCCAACTCAAGGATGATTTGTCTTACGAAGAGGAAGCCATAGAGATTGTGGACATGAAGGATCAAGTACTATGTTCCAAGACTATACCACTAGTAAAGGTATTGTGGAAAAATCATGCTTTGGGGGAAGCTACTTGGGAGCGGGAGGATGATATGAAAATTCGATATCCACATCTTTTTCAAGGTATGAACTAGACTAAACAAATAAATAAATTTCGTGGACGAAATTTCCTTTAGGGGGGTAGAATTATAATATTCCCAACAATCATCTAGAGCCAAACACACTCCTATGTCAAACTCTATTTAGGATATCTAAACCCAACTCCAAACTTGATAGTAGGTGTGACCAAACACCCCATTTCAACACCAAAAAAAAAAAGAAGTGCAGATTTTTTTTGTTTTTGTTTACATCGTTGTCTTCATGCTTTCCTCTCTAACTTCTCTCTCATTTTCCTCTACTTTCTTGGTGGCCAAACACCACACCCTTGCTCCATCCTTACACCACCACCTTAACCCACCATCTCCACCACCGCCGGCCACCTTATCTCGCCGGAAAAAAAGGGTCCAGTCGGCCACTCCTTAAATCCGTCCGAAAATAGCACAATAGAAGTACCAACTCTAGATTTTTCTTAATCTTTTGAAGAATCAAAGCATGGGGTTTATTTTCTTGATGGATTAGAGGCTTGTAATTGGTAAGAATCTTTCTCTAAAAGTTTAGTTTAAGGTTTTACATATTTTGAGTTAGAGATGATGAAATTTTTTTATATTTTAGATCTATTATGATTTGGGGTTTGATTGTTGAATTTTATACTCTCAATTAGTTTCTATGAATGTTTTACATGTTGAAAAATGATCAATTTGATGGTTGTTTTGGAGATTAAGATTTTGGGTTAATCTAGGGTTTGAATGTGATGTAAAAATTGGGGATTTTGTTGTTAGGAAATTTATATGTTGAAATTGATTTGATAAATGGTGGATTGGATATCTCTATGTTCTATGGAGGAATTTTATAAATGATTGAAGAGATTTTACTTAAGTTGTTGAGTTTATAAAAAATGTTGATTTTTGACTTTTGTAGTTAATTGATGGTGGTATTGTGCATATAAATTGATTGGATATTTAAAAGGTTACTAACTCAAAGATGTACAAAGGATGGGTGTTGTGGAGATTGGATAAGTTATTTGTTTGGGTGACTTGAAGTTGGAGGAGTTCTTTAGCTTGTCATTCATTAGCATAATTTATTTAGGATCATTTTTGTAGATGTTATAATTTTCATAGAAAGCTTTTTCCTAATTTTAGGTCCTATTTATTAATTGTTAGGATTGGAGGAAGGCGTCTCCACACCTCTTGGGAATTAATTTGTACAGTCTCAATCTACGCTTTTGCTATTTTTGGAGGTGAGTATACTTACCATGGAAATTACCTTACCTCTATCTTTATTACAATGTTTGAAGATAATTTTGAATTAAAGGAGGTGAATGATACATTTCATCATGATATATGTATAAAAAGAAAAATCTATAAATCTGTAAATCTATTGAGGCCAATGGTTGAGTTTAAATAAATATATGATTTCATTTGTATAATGAAGCACTAATTTTTTTATGAGAATTTATTTAAGTTGAGTCCTTCAAATTTTATGATGATGATGATTGAATGACAATGAAATGTTGTACATGAGTATTTTTTTTTTCTGTTTTGATCATATAACCAAATATAGCCTTTGGGTCCACAAGGGCCAAAATGCTTTGCTGTCCTAGCAACCGAAATGTTTTAAGGACCATAAGGGTCGTTGTATATATAAGGGGTCTCGGGGACCGAAACATCGAAATAAGAATTGAAGTGCTACGTTGACATGAATTATGTTCCTATGGTTATGTTTTGGGTAACGGTACCGTCACCACCTAAGTCGCGAGGTAACGCGACCCTAAGGCTATGTAGTGGTTCGTATGATGGACATGAAATCTTAACGTATTGAAGAGTTGTATTTTTGTTTACTTTCATTATTTTTATTTTTATTTTGTATAAATTTCAGTCCAATTAAGCTCTTATGTTTATTATCTTTATTTTGAACCCAATTGAAAGGAGCAAGTTTTATAACTCCATGATATTGGTATACTCATTGGGGTTTAGCTCATTCTTTTAAATATATATATTTTTTTTTTCAGATTCATAGAGTTTTGTGTGGCTCGCCTCAACTTGGAAGACTAGAATTTTTTTGAAGGATCAAATGTGGGCATCTTGTAGTTGAGGTTTTGCTTAGGGTCATTCTAGGATGTAAGTTTAACTTCTTTTTTTTATGAAAGAGGTTGATTGTAAATAATTGCTTGTGAAGTTGGATATATTGATGGATTCGTGAATAGTATGTATTATTTTTGGGAAGGAAATGCTTGGGAACTATCTTGTAGCATGATAATACTTTTTGTCTTTGAATAGATCATCTCATATATGTTGGGCAATTGAAAGGTCTTATGCACTTTTGGTGATGTGGTGATGTGATGTAAGAATTATATAGCAATTGTGGTATAAAGGAGCTATAGCGTTTGAGGTGCACCCTCTTGGCGGGGTTTTGCCTTTGCCAAGTTTGAATCCCCTCAATGATTTTTTTATTTTATTTATTATTACATAGATATTAAAATTTATGACAAAAGTCAACAACTGAACCCACTAAATTATAATTTTGAACCCACACTTCTCATATCCGCTACTTTTTGAACCATCCAATGAAAAGTTTTTACTTTTTGATTTTTTTTTTAAGCACTTTGGTGCTGCAGTTTGTTTAAATATTTTACATGTAAAACAATTATTTTGTGGTCTGGCTTTGAGAGATCAATGAATGAATCATTATTTGATTATACATATTAAGAATGATGTATTTAATAATATTGATAATGAGTTTATTATGTGATGATTTCAAAATATGAAATCTTGTCGTTGTTAATTGTAAAAGCTAATATATTAACATGTCTTTTTGTTTAAAGAGTAGTATCAATATATTGACATTCCTTTTGTTTATAATTTAAGAATTTGAATTAATTTGTCGATTTTTTAAAATAGGTGACATATATGATTAACGTGAATTTTTTATATATATGCCATTTAAATTTTTGATTGACACAACTGATAATAATTCCTGAAGTCACCACTGCTAATAAATGCACATAAGTTGAGTTAATTCAATTTAATGCCTACCTTAAAATTGAATCAAAGGCTAGATATAGAACCAATCATACCAAACAATATTGACCATACCTATGAGATATTGGGATTCATCATAAAAGATGTAGTTTAATTCAAATTGAACCGCATATGTTTTATGTAACACCCACAAAATATAGGAACTCGACTTATCAGATATAACCCATATTCAATACCCCTTTCCAGTGATTAGAGAAATATACATGTTGAACCAATATGTTAATTCAACATTCATTCAAATATAATCATAACCCCATCTCCTTATATTTCCATCCAATATTCCAATATAACATTACATGCATTAATAAATTCACTACTCTACAAGCTTGAATCTATAACATATAATTTATAAGAGATAATTCTAAATTAAATACAAAAATATTCCTTAAAGGCTACACATTCCAAGGGACTTGTCCAATTACATCAAAAGTGGGTCTCAACCCAGTACGTGTTAGCCCTTGGTTTTACAAAAGATATAAACAAAGGCCTATTCCCAAACAAGTCCAAAATCGAGCTTCACACTCCAAAATCTTCTACGCTTTCATCTTGGTGGAGGCATACCATCAGCACTTAAAAATGATTTTCTATATAAAAATGAGTATATAACACAGCAAAGATAATCGTAATGAAGTGCATGAAGTTAACAATATCACAATACAATAAATGACACTTTTGGCAACTAATTCTTTAGTTGCCAAAAGTAAGTTTGTAGTCGCCGAAACTTTTTTGTGACTAAAATTTTTGGTTGCCAGATTAGTCGTGGAATAATTGTCGAAAATGGTAATTGGTGACTAAAAAAATTTAATCGCCGAAAGTTCTGAATTGTTGACTAATTTTTTAGTCACCAAAAGCTTTAAGAAAAATAATTTAATATCGCATTTTCAGCGACAAACATTTAGTTGCCAAAAACTGAAATTATTTAAGACGGTTAAAGTTTTAGTCGCCAATTTTATTTATTTTTTGTTCATCTTTTTTTTTCTTTTTCTTTTTTTAACTACTAAATGTTTTAGTTGCCTAAAATCTGATTTTCTGCTGATTTTTTTTTCTTCCTCTTTTTTGGCTACTAAAATTTTAGTTGCCAAAATTTTTTTCATTTTATTTTTGTTTTAGCCACTAAAGTCTTAGTTGCCTAAAGTCTACTTTTTTATGACTACTAATATTTAGTCCCCCCCCAAAAAAAAAAAATCATTTTATTATTTTTTAACTACTAACTATTTAGTCACTAAAAATATTTACTTCTTTTTTGGCTACTAATTATTTAGTCACCAAATACATGATTTTATATATATTTTTTAAAATTAATTTGTCCACAACCTCTATGTATTCCTTGCAACCTGTACCACGTATATAAACAAAACAATACATATATTATCGACCATTCCACAATTTCCATCCATTTCACTTCCAACCATCCAAAAAAGAATAATTTTTAATGTCAAATTCCATACAAACTAAGTATATTTTAACCTAAAATAATAATTCCATGCAAAACAAAGAATCATACAAAAACCATTCCCTCTGATTTCTCTTTTTGGCAATCTCCTCTTCTATACCACGGACTTTGGCTCTTTCCAAAAAATACGTAAGCCATGCCCGACAAACAAGAATAACACCACCAAGATTAAACATATCAATTTAACCTAAAAATCAAGTGCGTATAAATAATATAAAAATTTGAAATGATGCAAAATACTCAAATTGAGGTCATTGTTTGACCAAGAATGCTTAAACTATGTAGTTCTAACTTGTACACGGAATTCTATAGAGGCAAGGGATGAAAGTAGAGATGAAAAGAAAAGTGATGATCTTCGAATGTAACACATCTCTTCATGGCAAGGCATGTTGAGTATCCAAATCATTGACAAGGCTACGAAAAGGTGTTGAATGGGACTCGATAGTTGTGTTTAAGAATTTTACTTGGTTCTGATTCTCAGTCAAGATTCAAATTACTTTTGTCATTCATAATTGGGCAGAAATGAGGTTGTTTTTATACATTGTTAACAAAATGAGCTCACACAAAAGCAAAATACTATGATGAAGCACAATAATTAGAATTCTCAACCACTTGAAATATGTAATTTAGCGAGCAACCAGAGGAGTGTGACATATATAAATTAGCATGACTGATACAAAAAAAAAATGAGATAAAAATACCAAACCTCCTTAAAAAGAACAGCCTCAGACTCTTTTAGGCTCAGTTCTGCAAGGGAACAAAGACTTCAAAGTTAATACTCATTCATCATGGAGGATCCATAATTCTATCAATAACAAAGTTTTAATGAATTCTCAAATTTTGAGACTGTCTAATAACATAATAGGATGGAACAAAAATAGAAATCAGGGCATTCTGCGAGTGAAGCGTCTAGTAATATACCTATTATCACACAAAACAATCAAAAAAATTATTCAAGCTTGCTCAAAGTAGTTTCAGCAGTGTCTAGATTAGCAAGAACGTGCCCTGAAATAGTGAAAGACTTGCAAGTTAAAGAAAGGCATTCATGTCTAGATCAAGACCCAAAAAGAGTGAAACAAAAAGAACCATTATATGATATCACCAAGAATGAAGCAAAACTACGAAAAAATACAAGCTTGTAATAAAACAACTTTTTCGCAGGGACATTTTCTTATCCGTTTGAGGTGATTGTTAAAACAAATCATACCAGTAGCTTGTTCTAACATTTTTTACAATGAAAATCTCTTAACCGAGTGTTATACCTTGCAAAACTTAATTGTAATAGTACTTTTCGGGAATAATTTCCAAAAGATAAGCTATAGCTTATAGTTGATACAAACAACCATATATGCTAAAGGCCAACCAGTAGTGGTTTTAAATAGAAACTAGAAACTACGAGGGAGTTTAACAATTAAAGCAAGTATTAGCCATCAAGCACATCAACATGTATAAGGGAAACCTGAAACAGATAGTCGAACTGCACTTGCATGCCACTGTTGTGCCAATGCAAGCACAATGGCATTCTCAACCTTGGAAAGAGAAACCATAGAACATGTAAGTAGGTATAGTGACAATTCCAACAAAGAAATACTATAGTATGATAAACGCAACTGAAAAGCAAGCAGTCTGGTTTGAAGAACCAAAATTATTGAAGAGCACTAAGAGCGAAGGATAAAAGTGAAAAAAAATTTGATCTTATACTTCAAAAGGAAACCTTCAATGATGCAAGTTCCTTCAAGCCCATTTTAACTAAAAGCATACTCTCTATATTTCCTTCTCTAGTTACACATCCGATCATTAAGAGCAATTACCTGAATAAGAATGATGTGATGAGAAGAGGAAGATTTTGAGGGCGTTACAGAAAAGCAAGTGGTCTGGTTTGAAGAACCAAAATTATTGAAGAGCACTATGAGCGAAGGATAAAAGTGAAAAAAAAATTTGATCTTATACTTCAAAAGGAAACCTTCAATGATGCAAGTTCCTTCAAGCCCATTTTAACTAAAAGCATACTCTCTATATTTCCTTCTCTAGTTACACATCCGATCATTAAGAGCAATTACCTGAATAAGAATGATGTGATGAGAAGAGGAAGATATAGTGATACATAGGTAGTTTGACCATATCTAAGCTTATCTATAGCAGATTTATTAATAACTTTTAGGCACTAGATTGTTAATACTAGTACTTCAAAGTGCTTTAGAGCAAGACTTTGAATAACCTAAAGCATAGCACAACCATCAGACTTGTCAACATCAAATTCATAAATATTTTGGATCTGCTCATGTTGCTTCTCCAAAGGCTAACCTTACAATTCAAATCTCAATCAATCAACATCACAAAGATTGTGAAACATACAAGGAACTTTGAAAATGTTTAATCGCAGAGAAAATCAAATTCAAATCTAACTTGTAATGAAAAGCACTACATATTCAAATTGTAATCAACATATACAAATTATAATGAAATCAAAACATACATTTATGTTTTATACTGTATTGAAATCAAAAAGTTTAGCAGAACGAAAATTATAGTTGATTCTTTGCAAATTATACCTGAATCGAAAGAAGAATGAAAGAGAGAAGGGGAAAACCTTGGCCCAAATCCATTGCTCTCAGAGAATCTATCAATAAAACAAGGTTGTTATTCTTTGTCACTTCCATGCTGGTTGAAAGGGAAAACCTTGGCCCAAATCCACTGCTTTCCAAAACACTCTCAAAGAATCTCTCTCTCTCTCTCTAAAAAAAGAACTCTAAATTTAAGTAAACTTCCAAAAAGCAAGAGATTTTTATAGATCTAAATCTCCAACCTTAATATTCAAACAAATCGACCTCAGAGAAGAGTCGATGATCACTGATTACATAGAAGATGATATTTGTGATGGATGAAAATCAACATGCAAGAGAAAGGATAAACGTCCAACATGTAATGATTTCACTTTCGAATAAGTGTTTTTCGAAGAGTGTTTTGGAAACAAACTAAAGCAAGGATGATTTGGTGTATGCGAGTCTATGTCTCTCTCTATATAGAGGGCTATTATAGTCACTTCACCTTATATTTTAATGGAGAAAAGTGTTTCGTAGGATATAATTAGCTTGTGTCATTTTTACATAAAAATGTTGGGTCAAGGGAGTTTTGGCCAAAACCCCCAAGAAAATAAGACATGGTGGAGAAATTCGAATCACTAATCTCCTCGTGAAGTGCATGAATTCTGGGGTATGATAAAAAAAAAAAAGTTTAATGAAAATTTTTAATTCCACCTCTATGTATAAGAAAGTACTATTCCCTCTAAGGTACGATTTGGGTATTTATTAAATACTTTTGGGGTATGATAAAAATTAGGGTAACTTACACTAGTATCTCTGTACTTTATATCCAATCTTGCTTTGCCCCTCAACTTTTAAAAGTGACAATTAATCCCTCATACTTCAAATCAGGTTCCAATCCCCTCCATTTGTTTACCTGCATTAATGAACCAGAAGGAAATGAGATTCACATGACCTTAGTTAAGTAGAATCTTAAAAAATTCATTAAAGAAGCCTCCCTCCCCCTCCAAAAAAAATAATAATATATAAATAAATAAATAAAACCAACTATTTTTGACTTTTCAATTTTAAAAATTTATTTTACTTTTTTTTTACATCTAGTTAAGTAGAATCTAAAAGTAACTTTTTGATTTTTTTTTTTTTAAAAATTTACTAAAGATGAAAAAAAAAATCAACAAAAAAAGTCAGTAAAATAATGAACCACAAACAACTAATAGTTTCAAGTTTACTAAAGATGAAAAAAAAAATCAACAAAAAAAGTCAGTAAAATAATCAACCCCAAACACCTAATAGCATCCCACTCACTCTAGTGAATATCAAGTGATTTACTATATTACCCTTGAAGGTGGTCATGTGAATATCATTTCCATCTAGTTTATTAACGCATGTTAATAAAGGCGGTGAATTGCCCTAAAGGTGTTGCTAATGTGTCTTTCAATTTGGCTAATTGGACTCCTCATTTGGGGAATTTTTTGAAGCTCAACTATGATGTGGCTCTTCAGAAAAACTCTTCTCAAGGTGCAATTGATGTTCTTTTACGAAATGCTCATGAAAATCTCATTGATGGAATAGCCAAGCATGTGGCTATTTCATTTGTTCTACAAGGTGAAGCACTTGTTATTCGACTGGCTTGCCATGTGGCATAGGTGCATAACCTTTCGAACATTGAGATTGAAGGTGACAACAAGTTAGTCATACACCTCTGTGTGTCTGAAACTGTTCCCCCTTGGGAGTGCAATGTTGTCCATGATATCAGAAGCTTGGCAAGGCAAGGAAATTTGTTATTTAGGTGGAGTCCTCGATCGACAAATAAGGCAGCTTATTGGATAACCCAATCTCTTATGTGAGGTGATTTACTATTTTCTTGGGTGTCTAGTGAGGGCTTTGTCTTTGTAATTGTTTGTTTGGTCTTCTTAGTTTAAAATTTAAAATAAAAAAATTAAAATAAAAAAATTACAATTTTTTTTTTAAAAAAAAAAAGCTTGATTGGAAGTATGAGGGTTTAAGTGTCACTTCTTAAAGGTCAGGGGCCAAAGTGGAATTGAGTGTAAAGTGCAAGGGTACCAAGTGTAATTTTTCCTAAAAATTAAAAGGAAAATTTGAGTGTGTGTGTCGTATACCCAATACATATGCAGAACTACAAAGTATTAATACCTGATATGGATAGATATTTGTGGATGTAGTTCATAGAGTAAATAATAGTTAATGGTGACGTTATTCCTAGAGGGCGCGCTGAAGAGCTTCTCTCTCTAAGTGATTTCCGATGCCTCTTCGACGACTTTATGGCATGTCTCTGTCGAGCTCCGAAAACACTTTCAAAGTGTAGATATGGATATTTTTTTTATGTTTAGAAGGAAGGCTTTGAGAGTTTCTCTCCCGATTTTTTAATTTTCTACACCTACAATGGTTTCCTCTTCTCTCAATCTTCCTCCCATACTATTGTGAGCTTTCTTCTACTTTAATTCTGGCTCTTGGTGGTGACCGCAGTACAACGACTGTAACAGTGGAGTTGAGTAGCAACAATAGAGGTGATGTCGACAACAATGGCAACGACATGTTTGATGTAGATCTTGATTTTCCAAACCACATTTGTGAGATTAGTGGTTTTCTTTGAATTGTACTTGTGTTTTTTGACGGCTTTGTAATTTGTTATTTGTAATTCTTGTTAGGATGTTTATTAGGCACTTTAAGGTCTTATCGTTTTTATTTTTATTTTAATATAATTGCTTTGTATGTTTTTTCAAAAGAAGAAAATAGTTAATGGTTAAATGATAATCAAGGCTAACTAGCTATTCAATTTATAGTGAGTCTAGTAGTGACCATTATTAGCATCTTCAATGAATATTGCACAAGATCACATAATGAACATGTGCTAAAATTAACCAATCTAGGCTTGCAATAGATGGGCAGCCCAAGCAGTCCAAGCACTGAAATCATGGGAAGCCCAATATATGATAAATGGAGATGTCTAGGCCCATCTTCTCAATCCTGTGCCTGGATTCTAAAACCTGGGCTGTGTTGGTCCATTAATTTGAATAATGGTTTGAAAATAATAATAATAAAAAAAGAAGATATGTAAAATATAATTATAATTTAGGAGATTTTTTTTTAAAGTTCATGATATTAAAATTTTATAAGATATATTTTCATTGTAGTTAAGGTCCCTCAACATTTTATATAGAGAAAATTTGACTCAGAGAAATTCTACTCGACTCAGAGAAATTTCGCCCCGACTTAGAGAAATCTGAATTTTAATTTCTTTGATTTCACAAAGATATTTTAAAATTTTTCTGTGATCATACTAGAGAGATTTAATTTCTCTAGAGTTGAGGTCAAAATTTCTTTCAGTTGGGTGAATTTTTTTTGATTTGACACAGAAATTTCTCTGAAATCAAACTAGAGAAATTTCGAAAATTTTCTGAGTCGGATGAAATTTACCTGAGTCAAGCAAAATTTCTCTAAGTCGAATTTTTTATATGAAAATGTTGAGGGACCTTAGCTAATAAAAAAAATATCTTAGACCTCTCCTACTACACAAAGTTAAAGAGGAATGTTTCACTAATTTTTCCTATATTTTATTTACATTTAACTAACTTTTTATTTATTTATTTTTTTCAAGTCTTTATTCAAATAGATCAACCAAACACAATGCCAATTAGGAGTGGGCAATGGTTTATTTGATCCACACAACCCGCCTAAACCGACCCTACCTGCTCAAATTCGACCCTACCCACACGTATAAATAAGGTGGGTGCGGGTCTATTTTTCCATCCAAAATCGGGTTCGAGTCAGACTCGACCCTACCCACATAGATCCATATTTGCACGCAAATTATGTTTAAAATTAAAAAAAAATTCCCCACTCCCAGATTTTTTTTATAACAAAACCTCACTCCTATATTGATCCCAAAAAAATCCTCTCTTTGGTCCTCATCTCTCTCTCTCTCTCTCTCTTTCTCTCTCTCTCATCTCGCCATTATCTTTCTTTCTCACTCTCATCTCACTTATCTTTCTCTTCTTTCCTCCCCGTTGCTGTCACCACCACCATCTCTCACCTCCTTACTTGCGGTCTCTCTCCTCTCCTCTCCTTCGCCATCTCTCTCGTCTCCTCTCGTAGTGACGCTGTTGTCTCTCGTTGATCAACCCCTGCTCCATCGCCGCTCCACCACCTCTCATACATCAACCCAGCCATGCCGTTGTTTGCTCGCCACTGTCCCCTCATTTTCTCCCTACCGCCATCGCTAATCACAAACCAGATTTGGAGATTTCCAGATTTGGAAGATGTAGAAACTGCACACACACACACACACACACACACACAAAAAGTGTTTCGTTGCATAAAGCAGGAGTCCCAGATCTGAAATTCCCCATCTTCATCTATCTATGGTTTGCTGATTGTGGGTTTGCTTTGCTTGATGGGCTAGGATATGTCCCAGTTTTGCTGATTGTAGTTTTGCTTTGCTTCATTGCACAAAAAATTATTTTTCTTGTTTTTTCCGTCTTTAGTTTACTTTTGCTTGACGGCCTGGGGTATGTTCCAGTTTTGTTTTGTACCCTGGGTTGCTTGGTTTGCATGATTTTTTGTTGAGGTCAAAATTTCTTTGAGTTTGGTGAATTTTTTTTGATTTGACACAGAAATTTCTCTGAAATCATACTAGAGAAATTTCAAAAATTTTCTGAGTCGGGTGAAATTTATCTGAGTCAAGCAAAATTTCTCTAAGTTGAATTTTTTATATGAAAATGTTGAGGGACCTTAGCTAATAAAAGAAAATATCTTAGACCTCTCCTACAACACAAAGTTAAAGAGGAATGTTTCACTAATTTTTCCTATATTTTATATACATTTAACTAACTTTTATTTATTTATTTTTTTCAAGTCTTTATTCAAATAGATCAACCAAACACAATGCCAATTAGGGGTGGGCAATGGTTTATTTGATCCACACAACTCGCCCAAACCGACCCTACCTGCTCAAATTCGACCCTACCCACACGTATAAATAAGGCGGGTGCGGGTCTATTTTTCCATCCAAAATCAGGTTCGAGTCAGACTCGACCCTACCCACATAGATCCATATTCGCACGCAAATTATGCTTAAAATTAAAAAAAAATTTCCCACTCCCAGATTTTTTTTTATAACAAAACCCCACTCCTATATTGATCCCAAAAAAATCCTCTCTTTGGTCCTCATCTCTCTCTCTCTCTCTCTCTCTCTCTCTCTCATCTCGCCATTATCTTTCTTTCTCACTCTCATCTCACTTATCTTTCTCTTCTTTCCTCCCCGTCGCTGTCACCAACACCATCTCTCACCTCCTTACTTGCGGTCTCTCTCCACTCCTCCCCTTCGCCATCTCTCTCATCTCCTCTCGTAGTGACGCTGTTGTCTCTCGTTGATCAACCCCTGCTCCATCGTCGCTCCACCACCTCTCATACATCAACCCAGCCATGCCGTTGTTTGCTCGCCACTGTCCCCTCATTTTCTCCCTACCGCCATCGCTAATCACAAACCAGATTTGGAGATTTCCAGATTTGGAAGATGTAGAAACTGCACACACACACACACACACACAAAAAAAAAGTGTTTCATTGCATAAAGTATGAGTCCCAGATCTGAAATTCCCCATCTTCATCTATCTATGGTTTGCTGATTGTGGGTTTGCTTTGCTTGATGGGCTAGGATATGTCCCAGTTTTGCTGATTGTAGTTTTGCTTTGCTTCATTGCACAAAAAATTATTTTTCTTGTTTTTTCCGTCTTTAGTTTACTTTTGCTTGACGGCCTGGGGTATGTTCCAGTTTTGTTTTGTACCTGGGTTGCTTGGTTTGCATGATTTTTTTTTTTTTGCCC
This sequence comes from Camellia sinensis, assembly GCF_004153795.1. Taxonomy (NCBI): domain Eukaryota; kingdom Viridiplantae; phylum Streptophyta; class Magnoliopsida; order Ericales; family Theaceae; genus Camellia; species Camellia sinensis. The sequence goes on from NW_021025899.1 coordinate 1,363,202, forward strand.
AAAAACATATCTCAGAAAAGGGAGGAAGGCCCTAAAGCAAAGCCCAAGAATAAAATTTTCAAATAAAAAATCTAATTTACAAACCACCTACATACACCCGTACAACCGCACGACCCACCTGTGCAACTCACAACCCGAATTGCGGGCAGACGAGGTTCTATTTTTTCCTAGCCCGCACCCAATTGGGCAGGTCTAACCGGCCTCCCGAACCGCGCATAACCGATCTGTAAACACCCTAGTGCCCATAAGATTGGTAATTTTCTTGGGCTTTGTTCTATTCTGGCGTCAACGATTGTTATTTGCATGTGCACATAAGATAAGCTAAGATATTGTTTCGTTCATTTGAATAAAATGATTATTTTATTAAAATATTTATTTTTATACTTGATTGATTTGAAAAAAGGAAAATGCTAATAAGTTAATATTGAAAAGGTAAGGACAAATAGAAAAAGAATATAAAGTGTTTTAAAATTTATAGAAAAAATATATTAAATTTAATAATAAATGTCTCAAAATCTATATATTTTTCGTCTTTTTCTTGTATTTTAGGGATACTTGTTAATAAGACCCTATTTGATTTAATGGAATAAAATGAGACCTTATGTTTGGATGATATGTAGGAATTTTAAAAAGAGAAAGAAAAAATGTATGTAAAATGTGAATGAAATATATTTGTACTTCAGTTACATTTCATCTACTTTTTTTTTTGTCTTTTTGATTTTTTAACCTTTCTAAATATCTACCTAAATTCATTATCCAAAGATAGTCTAATGAAATAATATTATGCTATGTCCGGATTATGGATTTGTGCAGAAATTTTAAAAGAAAAAAGGAAAATGTGGATGAATTGTAACTATTTCATTTATATTTTATTTACCTTTTTTATTTTTATTTTTCAAATTTTTATTAAAATTTATATCCAAAGACATGAACTTAAGTTTTAATTATTTCATTTCATTCCGTTAAACCAAATAAAATGAAGTGTTTTGATAACAAATCCAGTTTTTTTTAATTCAATATTCAACTTCCAAATGAATTTTTTGATTAAGTGTTTTGATAACAAATCCAGTTTTTTAATTCAGTATTGAGCTTCCAAATGGCTTTTTGGATTTGTCATATATGACTAGACTACTAATTAAGGGGTTTGGATCCGCATTGTTGTGTTGGCTTTTGAGCCTATTTGGGAGCCCAAATACATAATTCCAACTGTTTATCTTTTGGATTTGTTTCGGAGTTTATTTATATGATTTGGATCATTTGTTTTTTAGAATATAAAGAAGGAGAACAAATTTGTAAAATATTAAGTTGGTTGTATATCTGTATTTCTATCATAAAATCATATTGTATCTAAAACGTAAAAGAAATTAAAAAAAGAGAAATGTAAATGTAACTTAAAGTATAAAACAAAATATAGATGTGATTTGATGAAAGGGATATTGATATCCAATCAATTTAATTTTGTTCAAGTATGTTTTAGTTGATGTTTAGTAAAATATGAATTATTCAAATCATCTAAATGAGTCTCAAAATGAGCCCAGTACAATAATTCTTGCTGTGCATTTCTAAATCGCTAAGTAACTTGGTTTTGGTTCCATGGAAAATAACAAAAGTAGTTGTGGGTGCTGATTTTCGACCACACCACCAAACAAGAACTCAATGGGAGAGCACAGGCAGAATAGATCACGCTCGAACAACCTATCACAAAAAGATAAGACTTCGGCGATGGTTCGTCCACCTGGGGCACTCCAACAATCAAGTCAGTACTCAGTTATCTCTCAAAGATAGCAAACAGTGCTTAACTCACTAGCCAGAATACAAAAAACGTACCCTAGACCCACAAGGGTACCTTATTTTTATAACCAGCACTAACCTGATCCCTGTAGAAGCCTAGCTTCAATGGACTCTGGCTCAATGCTCATATTAGACTCCCAGCCAGATAGAGATAAACTCCTTAAGAGCTTTATCTTTATCCAGACTAAGGCCCTCTCCCATTCTAGGACTCTTGTCCCCTATCTACTCATCTCGGATTCCGGTATCTCCGCAGATAACCTCGGCATAGCCGAGATCACCTCGGCAACATGACCAAGACACGTGGCACCTCGGTTGACACTCCGGTGCCACCTTGGCTACGTGTTGTCATTCACAAAATATGTCCCCATAACTGCTCCCTAGATTCTATTACCTTGGCATCCTGAGGTGATGGAACCTACATCATTTGTCGACATAGCACGCCAGTTAAGACCTACTCCACCCTTCTTGGCCGAGATCATCACACATCGGCTTGACATGACTAAGACTTTACAGTCTACTTTATCAATGACCAAGAACCAAGAACCTAGTTCTTCAAGTTCCTTAACCAGGACCGCTCCCCTAGTCGAGGTTCTTGCTTCATTAAATCAAGAACTCCAAGAGTTCTATCTGCGCATGAGCTGTCATGCACGATTTTCTCACCCGTTTTATCCATGCGTCCTTTTCTCATTGGTTTGTACCTGACACGCATCATCAGGTCACGTCGCTTCTGTGCATGCCGCCTGACAAAAACGTCGTCCAAGGCATATCATTTATGCTTTGCCACCTTTTCATGTTTTAACAAAACGTCTCTCTCGCTCTCTCTCTCTCTCTCTCCGTCTCTTCACTTTACATTCTTGCTTTCCCTCTCTCTCTCCGTCTCTTCACTTTACATTCTTGCTTTTCCTCTCTTTCTCTCTCTCTCTCTCTCTCTCCGTCTCTTCACTTTACATTCTTGTTTTCCCTCTGCGTTCAAGTTTTTCTTTCTCTAATAAATCCCCAACCTCCATTGCTGTTTTTCTGAGCTTTCTACAACCGCTTCGATCACCTCCTCCAGCGAGCTTTCGGCCATTTGGTTCTGAATACGCTCGTCGTCTGCCTTCGGGGAGCCTCATATCGGCGTTCATCTCATTTGGTAAGTCACAATCTCCTCCCTTTTCAGTCTTTGATTTATTTCAAAATTTATTGCAAGTTTATATGCTGTTTGATGCCATTGTGAATCTGTTTTGTGCTCTTGAATCTTTACTTGTACTTTGAATTCATCATTTTGGGTGTGAAACGTGCTTGTTTGGGACTTAGTCGTTTAATCTGCCACTAGGTATGCATACACGGTTCATGGCCCCTGTGCACACATACGCATTGTTAATGTGTTTTGATGCTTTAATTGTTTATCAATGTTCTTGACTTTTGCACAACTGCACACATTTACACAATGTTCTTGAATTTCTGTTCATTTTCTTGAGTCTGAATCATTGCTCTTTTTCTGTTTTTCTTGCTTGTTTCCAGATCTTTCCCTTCATTTCTTGTTTCCGTATAGATCTAGGCCTAGGGTTTTGATAGAAATCACATACTTTAGGAAAAACTGAACAAAATCCTCCCTTAGATCTGAAAAAACCCTAGAAGCTGGCAGGTTAGGGTTTAGCCGAGGTATTCAATCCTATTCCACTCATTCTTTCCCAAACCTTGCACCTTCTTCCTTTAGCCGACATCATGGGTATGTTTAGATGGAGGGTAGATACCCTAGAAAAAATAGAGTATTTCCATCGAGAGTTCTCCATCCCAGCAGATGTTCACCTTAGGTTGGCAGGGGATGAGGACTCTATTATGCTTGATGGGGACTCCATGCCTTTCCCCGTAGTTGCTTTCATAGAGTGTGGACTTACGTTCCCTCTAAACATTTGTTTTCGAGAAATCCTTCAATATTACAAGCTCAACCTAATGCAATTGGCCATTAACTCCTATAGGGTTATCAACGGTATAATCGCTTTAGCTAGCTGAGAAAATGCTAGGATAACACTAGTTGACATCCAATATTGTTATACCATGTGTGGCCTGAAATCCGAAAGAGGCTACATCTAGTACCTCAAGCCGAGATCCACAGCCTACAAACTCATAACCGACCTCCCAAACTCCAACAAAGGTGCTGGAGATGATTACTTCATTGTCTCAGGCAACTGGGAATTTGCACCTGACGACGACCTTCATCTCTATGCTCTGCGCTGATCGGTATTTCAAGAGAATGAAGGTAAAACCAAGTGTCGACTTTTCTGTTTAAGACTTATCACTTTTGTTCTTGCAGCTCTCCCCCAACCCTCAAAAGATGTTCGCTAGTCCTTCTTTCCCAACAAGGACTTGAGAAGGCTGCTGGGCTTGCCGTTTGATTAGCGCAAAGCCCCTCTGTTGCTCAATTACATTCCAATTTATAAATCCACATTGTTCAACGTTCCCAAGAGGAGCAGGACTCCTCTCTCTACTATAACTCCAATAGTTGCTTCCTCACCAAGGCCAAACCAGGCCTCATCTTCTGATCCAGCCGAGGTTGTATCAACGTCTGCTCCTCAACTGATTCCTCCAGCCCAACGCCAATGCCGACGCTGAGCTCCACTCTTTGCTCCTGCAGGCAGAACTTGTAGTCGCAAATGTCAAAACACTGAGGCCTCGACTTACGATCCAGCCAACCCACCTACTACACTTCCAGCAATCTACTTTGGCACCAAAGTCATTGTAGCCGCCACTGCCGAAGAGATGGGTCGTAGCAAGGCTGTCGTTGAAGACCTTTTGGCCAACCTTCCTGGGGTTGTAACAGTTCAATCCTCCTCATCTCAATCCCAACCCAAGGCTAAGCCAAAGAGGGTAAAGAAAGCCAAAGCTAAGGCAACAGTGACTCAGATCGACTCTGAGGACACTGTTCCAATCTCCAAGTTGATTGAGGCTAAAAGGAGTACTTCCTCGGCCGACAAGAGGCCTGTCGAGGCTGAGGGGTCTAATCCACCATAATCCAAAAGGCCGAGGTCCAGTGGCTCCTCTGATCCTTTCGATTTTGACGCCGACGCTCCCTGGAATCCAACCGTCACAGTCGGAGACCGACCTCTTCTTATAGGGGACAGTGTTCTGGACAATTTAGAGGTCAGTGCCGCCATTTCCAACGCCGTTCTACTCCTAGCCGATATCAACCAGATGGCTGAGCTTTCAGAGTATGAAAATTATGCAATGATGATGCAACATTGTGTCTGGGTAAGTCGTAATACTTGTAACTTTCTATCTAACTTTAACTCTGGTTTCCATACTTAACTAATTTCCATTGCACTCTTGCAGGCTATCCACCAAGGTCACTCCCTGGTAGTCAAGACCGATGAGTTCAAAAAATAGCGTACCCAAAAGACAAAGGAGGCTGCCAAACTCCTTTCCTTTCCTCACTCACCAAGGCCAAGGCTTGCATTCGAGGTCTCTTAGATCCGGCCAAAGCTAATGAGTTGGCCTTGAAGAATGCCGATGATAAGGCCTAGGCTGCAAAAATTGTTGCCGAGGTCACCAAGGTTGAAGCGAAAGAAGCCAAGGAAAAAGAGTCCCAAGCCCAAACTGAGCTCCAAACGACATTGTCTACAAAGGCAGCCGAAATCAAAGAGGTGGACGAGAAGGCCTGCGCCAAGGGGGCAGCCGACGTTCGCAAGGAGTACAAAAAGCAAGTCAGATAGGCATGCAACAGGGGTTACACCCTTGGTTGGATGGCTGCTCTGAACGAACTAGCTGTCCCCGAGGACTCACCTCTCCGAGATGAGAGCCGACTCGTCATGCCATTCCCTCCTGCTCCAATCCAATCCAAAGATGAGGCTGAGGATGATGAAGAAGCTGAAGTTGACAAGTCTGGGATGACTGAAACTACTGGGGCCAAGTCCCCAACTCTGAATGAGCAAGCCGTTGACTTGACTCAAGATGACGAGGATGAGGTTCCCAAGAATGCGCCTGAGGCCGAGGTCGAAAGCGCTGAGAAGAGCCTTAACAAGACTCTCTAAGTGATAGACGCTAAGATCGAAGCCGAGAAGGCTGCCTGTTGAGGCCAAAACCCAGCCAATCGCCGACACAGAGAAGTCTGTTTAGCATCTTCTTTCTGAGCTTTATAATTTTTCTTTGTAACAGTCTTCTACTTTTAGTTGGGCCGAAGTGCTCCTTCTGTCCCACCTACTACACTTCCAGCAATCTGCTTTGGTACCAAAGTCATTGTAGCCGCCACTGCCGAAGAGATGGGTCGTACCAAGGCTGTCGTTGAAGACCTTTTGGCTGACCTTCTTGGGGTTGTAACAGTTCAATCCTCCTCATCTCAATCCCAACCCAAGGCTAAGCCAAAGAGGGTAAAGAAAGCCAAAGCTAAGGCAACAGTGACTCAGATCGACTCTGAGGACACTGTTCCAATCTCCAAGTTGGCCGAGGCTGAAAAGAGTACTTCCTCGGCCGACAAGAGGAGGTCCAGCGGCTCCTCTGATCCATTTGATTTTCACGCCGACGCTCCCTGGAATCCAACCGTCACAGTCGGAGACCGACCTCTTCTTATAGGGGACAGTGTTCTGGACAATTTAGAGGTCGGTGCCGCCATTTCCATCGCCGTTCTACTCCCAGCCGACATCAACCAGATGGCTGAGCTTTCAGAGTATGAAAATTATGCAATGATGATGCAACATTGTGTCTAGGTAAGTCGTAATACTTGTAACTTTCTATCTAACTTTAACTCTGGTTTCCATACTTAACTAATTTCCTTTGCACTCTTGCAGGCTATCCACCAAGGTCACTCCTTGGTAGTCAAGACCGATGAGTTCAAAAAATAGTGTACCCAAAAGACAAAGGAGGCTGCCAAACTCCTTTCCTTTCCTCACTCACCAAGGCCAAGGCCTGCATTCGAGGTCTCTTAGATCCGGCCAAAGCTAATGAGTTGGCCTTGAAGAATGCCGATGATAAGGCCTAGGCTGCAAAAATTGTTGCCGAGGTCACCAAGGTTGAAGCGAAAGAAGCCAAGGAAAAAGAGTCCCAAGCCCAAACTGAGCTCCAAACGACATTGTCTACAAAGGCAGCCGAAATCAAAGAGGTGGACGAGAAGGCCTGCGCCAAGGGGGCAGCCGACGTTCGCAAGGAGTACAAAAAGCAAGTCAGATAGGCATGCAACAGGGGTTACACCCTTGGTTGGATGGCTGCTCTGAACAAACTGGCTGTCCCCGAGGACTCACCTCTATGAGATGAGAGCCGACTCATCGTGCCATTCCCTCATGCTCTAATCCAATCCGAAGATGAGGCTGAGGATGATGAAGAAGCTGAAGTCGACAAGTCTGGGAAAACTGAAGCTGCTAGGACCAAGTCCCCAACTCTGAATGAGCAAGCCGTTGACTTGACTCAAGATGAAGAGGATGAGGTTTCCAAGAATGCGCCTGAAGCTGAGGTCGAAAGCGCCGAAAAGAGCCTTAACAAGACTCTCTAAGACATCGACGCTGAGATCGAGGCCGAGAAGGCTGCCTGCTGAGGCCAAAACCTAGCCAATCACCGACACAGAGAAGTCTGTTTAACATCTTCTTTCTGAGCTTTATAATTTTTCTTTATAACACTCTTCTACTTTTAGTTGTGCTCCTTTTGTAATTGAATAAGTAATCCTTTTGCAGGCCGAAGTGCCTTTTTGCCCATAGACAAGTTTATCTTTTGAATGCAAGTCTGATTTCTTCTTTCAAGTGTTGTATGTTTGTATGCTTTACTGCTTTCTTTCATGCCTTTCATGCTTCCATACTTAGAATATTTTTGCATTCCTTTAAAGTATATCTTAGCTGTATAATGACTCCGGGATAAAATACCTCGAATATAAATCTTAAATGTTTTCCTTGGCTAACACTTAAAAATATCAAAATATTTTTACAAGTGTTATACAGTATTGCTCTTTTACTTTCACATGCTATCTTTTATCAAGACTTCGCCCTTTCCCAGCTTGGCAACCTGGTTGGCCATCTCGGCCAAAATGTATCTCGGATATTTCTTTTGATGTTACCTCGGCTAATCTTCAGCCTGTAAATTTTTATGAAACTTCAACAAGTGTTAAGCCCATTCTGACTTCTAAATTTTGTCTATAAAATTTCAACAAGTCCCAAACACTTCAAAATTTTAAACTTATTCATCATTCTCCAGCTCTCTACCCCCTAATGTGAACCTAAGTTTCACTTAGGTTCACATTAAGCACATATAGTCTTTCGCCGAAGTCAGATTCAAACAAAGACTAGTCGAGGATCTCAACCTTGGTTTCTCTGTTAACCTAACTGAAATGCACTTAGCTCCATGGCAAGTCTAGTTTGAATTCAACTTAGTTCAACTCTATTATATGCAAGTATAATTCAACTCTGCCATATAATAAGTCTAAGTTATTCGTCATGTTTCAATCAGAAACATCGCTAACTTAGTTCCACTCTATTATATGCAAGTATAATTCAACTCTTCCATATAACAAGTCTAAGTTATTCGTCATGTTTCCATCAGAAAACATCGCCAAAGGATTGGGTAGTCCTATTACACAAATTTCAAATATGAAGATCAAACTAAAATTATATTATTACTTCGACTAATGACATAAATTTTGAAAAACAAAAATCTAATGATAGAAAAACTTCAGGTTGCAAATGTTCCAGGGTCTTGGCAACTCTTTGCCCTCATTGTCTTCAAGCCAATATGTCCCATTGCCAGCGACCGAGATAATTCTATATTGCCCCTCCCAATTTGGGCCAAGTTTTCCTTCTCTGGGATCTTTTTTGTTGCTGACGACCTTCCTTAGGACGAGGTCCTCAACTTGAAATTCTCTTAAAGAGACCTTCTTATTGTAAGCCCTAGCAAGTTTTTGCTGGTATGCCCCCAGCTAAATTGCTGCTCTCTCCCTTCTTTCTTCTAGTAGGTCCAGATCTCAGGCCAAGAATGCCTCGTTAGTCCCATTCTCTACTCCCTGGGTTCTGATCCCTGGGATGTCGACTTCTAGTGGGATAACTACTTATGTGCCATAAGCCATGGCAAATGGGGATTCCCCAGTTGATCTTCTCAGCGTAGTCCAATATGCCCATAGTACATTGGGCAACTCTTCCACCCATTTTCCCTTTGTTGTTGCTAACCTCTTTTTGATCCCTTCTAAGATAGTCTTATTAGATGCTTCTACCTGACCATTGCTCTGAGGAAAACTTGGAGTAAAGTAATAGTTCTTGATTTTGTACTTTGTATAGAAGCTTTTGATTAGCCTACTGTCAAATTGTGTACCATTGTCTGCTATTATTTCCCTTGGGATCCCAAACCTGGTGATGATGTTCTTCCATATGAAGTTCTTCATATCAATATCCGAAAACTTCGCAAGGGGTTCAACTTCGACCCGCTTTGTGAAATAGTCAGTTGCTACCAGCAGGAACTTCGTTCGTCCAGTTGCTTGGGGTAGTTGTCCAACAAGATCCATGCCTGTAGGCACCCCAATTTTGACCCCCCTTAAGACTTGGGCGCCACTGATTTCTTACTTGGTGATGAAAGTTTTGCAGTGTAAAGGTTCGATTTCTCAGGCAATGAGAGCGTCAAATCCCAACCCTACACCCCATTTTTGGGCCAAAACTATTTTAGACCTTAAAACCCTCTCTTTCAAAATATTTTTGAAAATGATTCTACGATGTTCCGACGCTCGCATTTTGTTAAATGTTGCGTTTTTCGGTAAATTAAGCAAGGACAAAGTGGAAATGCATGAAAGAGATGTGAACTTTTTGAAAACTCTTTAAAACATCTTGGTTAGAGGTTTGGAGTTGAAGAAAATTAGAGGAGAGGGAAGAAACCAAGTTAGGGAAGAAGATGTGCATGAACCGTTAAGAGAGAGTCGAGCAGCCCTTGCTAAAATAGGCCTATCCTCCTGTACACTTGGATTTCAGCTATGAGGCCACCACCATTAGAAAGAAGACTTCTGGGGCTTCAATTTAGACTCAAGAATGACCTACAAAGGAATCCGGTCGGCCAAAAAAGTGGGTTGCCGGCCACTAATGTCCCAAACTCAGATTGTTTGCAGATATTTTGCGTCTAGCTATTTTCACATTGCTCCAGCTGTCCTAATTTAGATATTTCGACCCGAAGCTCATATATTGCTGTAGATAGAGGCCATATCTCATATTGCAAGGTTAGCAAATTTTTGGAGTCTCTTTCTCTACAATTCTCTTTCTCTAGATTTCTCTCTGTCTTGCCCTTTTGTGCATACAAGTAGAGATACACCTCTTCTTTGCCTAGACATCCTTGATCAAAGTGGTTCATCTTTGGGCTAAGGTTGCTTGAAGCTCTCTTGGAGCTTCCTTTGAGCTCTAGAAGGTGGTTTAAGCTCAAATTGTTGCTTAAGTTGTGTCTTCCCTTCAAGAGGTAGAAACTTCTCTTTGCTAGCTTAATTTCCATACTTGTTTTTCCATCTTTTAACACTGTTTTTGAGCTGGTTTTCAACTGTAAAAACTCTTTTTTTCAGTCCTAAAAATGGTGGTTTGAGCCTATTTTGTGTTAGGGGGTTGTCTCTCCCTTTTGTTCTTTAGCTTGTATAGCTTTTTGTGCCATCTTTCAAGGCTTTCAAATCGAAATTTTTGGGCCTTTAAACCATTCAAATTCAGAGTTATTTCAGTTGTGGAAAGTATGTTTTGAAGTCCAAAAATGGAGGGGTTGGCCTCCCCTCCTTGTGTCTCACTTCCATGCCTGGTTAGCATCACATGGTAGTATGTTTTTGTAGCTTAACTTAGCTTATTTCCAGCATGTGTTTGCCTCTGACTTGGCATGATTTAACTCTATTTTGGTCATGTGAGCCTTGTTTTGACTAGTTATAGTGCACATGGCTTCATTAGCTTGGCATTTTAGACCTCTAAACATGTTTTGCTTGGAATGATTGCATGTTGTAGTGTTTTTTAACATGTAATTTCAATGTATATAACTCTGTCACATGCTCATTTATTTCACTCTTTCATCGCTTTTTAAGATTTGTAAGCTAACATGTGAGCATGTTTTCCTAGCATTTTGTACAATAATCTCAGCATGTTTTAGCCATTGTTTTGATTGGTCTTAGCTTTGTTTTGAGCTGGTTTGGTCCTTTGAAGCTTACTTTATATACTTGTGGTGCAATTGTGCTTAAGGGTCTAGCTCGTGCTATGTTTTGGCCTCTTATTCTAGCCATTTTTGGCTTACTTCAAACAGGTTTTAGTACTTCTTTTAGGCTATTTTAGGACTATTTTGAAGTGTTTATACCTTTTGAGCTTTGTAGTGCATGCCTATAGTGTAATGGCTTCACTAGTTTGGTGATTTAAGGCCTTAGATACCATCTTTTATGTTGATTGCATGCTTTAGTGTTGTTTTACATATAATTTCAGCACTTTAAATCTCTGCAATCTTCCTCCATGCTTTACTCTTTCGTTTCTTTCAAAAGTGGCTTTGAAACCCTTGTTGTCTTGAGTATGGAATTGAGACCCTCATGCCTAATGGTTTAATTCCTTCAGGAGTTCATTACCCAACAACAAGAGGCCTCTTTCATGCTCAAGGTACTTATGGTTTAAGTCCACTTTCAATTAGAGGACATTCACCATTTGGACTAATCAACTAAAGAATGAATTGGTAATCTAAAATGTGTAAACAAAATGAACAAAGTAAAAGAGGCAAGATAAGCATCTTTGTGTTGCATTGCATGTGTTTGGATCGGACGTTAATTCGAACACAAGGAAAATGGGACGTTTCATACTCAAAGTAATGAAACGTGCCACTTTTCTTGGTCACCGTCACCCTAGATCGTGGATGATAGGCTAGTGGTTATTTTGGTCTTGTTTGTGCATTTATTAAGCTTGTACAAGCTTGGTATTCTAGCCATCATGCATTGAAAATGCTTGGTTGATGGCTTGAGAGCCAAGAACTACACTCATTTGAGCTTGTGAAATGATAATGAGGGTAGCAGTACATACATTTCTTGAAAATGCATTGCTTTGCCTCTGCTTGCTCTCTGTTGCAGCAAAAGGAGAAGTCCAGAAAAGGGGGTGGCCGACTGGCCACTTGAAGTAGCCGACCGGCCACTTGAGGTCGCCGACAGCCACTTTTTGTAGCCGACTAGCCACCAGTCAATTTTTTCACAAATGTGTTCCTGTGTTAGAGCAAAGGCAATCAGGAAGTTGGTACGGTAGTGTAAAAAGAGGCATCCGATGGCAAGGCAAGGGCATTTTCGGGTGGAGCAACCAAGCATGCATGTGTCCCTCGCCTTTGAGGCCATTTACTTGCTTTGTTTAAATTGCTTTAGTTAGTTAGTGTAGCTAATTATTCAATTCAAGGGTTGTACTTAATTAGCTTAGCGTAGCTAGTTATTCAATTTGGTTTGTAATAATTAGCTTAGAATAGTTAATTAGTTTTGGTTTGTAATAGTTAGCGTAATTAGCGTAGCTAGTTAGTTTATTCATTCGGACGCTCCTTCGAGAGGGCATAATCTTGCAATAAGTGTGCGTGCGTGTGTGCATGTTTTCCAACCCCGCGTCTTTCTCCCTTTTATTTATCTGCTTTCGATGGTTAGATTAGGGACATTTTTCATTTAGCATACCTTATGCTTGCATGTTTGCATCATTCATTTGCCTTGCATGCACCGAGGCTCGGCGCATCATTCAAACTACATTGTATTTCAATACTTATTTGAATACGTATTTCAAAGCATGTTATCAAATTGAATCAAATCATATGCCATATTAGTAACCGAGCCTATTAATCGCATCATTACATGTGTTGTATTAGGCATCTTAACATAGTTAGGATCATTCATTGTTTCTAACTAGTTTTTATTTTGGCTTGGAGTATTTGGTAAGCTTTTACGCTTTAGCATACTTACATGAGTGTGAGTGTTGCCATGTTTGCAAGCTTGCCATGAGGCTATTTGCTTAAATGATTAACTGCATGAATGCCTATGGATGAAGGTTTTATTACTTGAATTGGAAAAATTCGATAAATGTGAGTTTTAAGCCTACTTTGCCAAATGGCAAATCACGTTTTAAGCCCACTTGAGGTGGCAAATCCATGTTTTAGCCCACTTAAGAGTGGCAAATTCAAACCATTTTCGAAAGAAAACATGAGTTAAATTCATTCCAATTCTTGCGATTTTAGTCTATACTTGCTTGTGCGCATCACATATTAATGTTAGATTAATAACCAGAACAAGAACACCTGAGGTTTATAAAACAACATATCATGATAATAGAGGCTGATCTTTGATCGGGCGGGCGGGGGTGCTCATTTCTGGACTTTCCCCTCTCGTACCCAGTTTTCCGAGTCGAGGCAACTTTGGTGATGGCGGACACATGGCCTTTGGCACGAGTCAAGGTTTCCTAAATTCCCCAAAATAAAATATTTCGGTGGCGACTTTGTAATCTGGCAATGCAGTCCAGTTTTGGCATTATTTGATTCAAAATCTGATTTTCCAAAATGATTTGCCAAATTTGACTCTTTAGTGTTTGTCAATTTCACATTGCACTTTGTGAGATTAGATTCAGAACCTTGACAGGAGTCCGAACTATAAGACCAATTTGAGCTCTCCGAGAGAGGGGCGCAAAAAAGTCAAGCTACAGTTTCTGGCGACTCTGCTGGGGAATTAGAGAACTTGACTTGAACTCATGATATGTTGTTTTATCTACATTTATGTGTTTCTTTGCATTGCATTTGCATCGGTGCGCCTAAGTCACAGTGCTTGTCATCTGCTATTCCTGAGCGGTTTGCCAGAGGCTAGCTTGGAAAAGCTTGCCAAAAGGCTGATCGGTTGCGGGCTCTACCACAATGGGAACACAACCCTTGGATCTGGACTACCGCTGTACCGTTTGATCCTCTTTTCACTTTTCGGTGTTAGGTGTGAGAGGTATATTAGGTAGTCTTGCTAAGGTACCCTTTTTGACCAATTGACCTAGTTGCATATTGGAAGCCGTAGAGACTGTTCCAAACTAGGACAGGTTGCTCACTCGAATGTAGGATTGTTTGAAACTGCATGTTTGCGTAGTGAACCCCTAGCTCCTGACGAAACTAGGATAGAGTAACCCTACCCCATCATAGGGGTGTTTTGGCTCTCTTTAACTGGTATGTGCTTTACAGTGAAACTGTACAGGGATGTGCATATCAGTTGCCAAGTTGGTATCTGTTTTGGGGCAAAATTCAGTAGAGAGCACAGTCATTCAGTTGTGATCATATCCGTTCTAGTGAAATTGGGCTGAGATGCTGTCTGTTTTCTCTTTTGCAAGGTAGTCCTGGAACCATAGCTTCAGAAGGCTCCAATATCCCCTGGGTACTCTGGACTTGTATCGATAGACTTTGTCAGGTCGGAATTGGTTCAGAAGCAACATATGTTTACCTCACTCCCACCGGTTACAAGACGAAGGAGGTTCTGGCAGAATTCACCAATGCAGTTTCTCAAGCAGTCACCCCTCAATTCACCCGGGTCTAGTTTGGTTTGGCAACAGTTATCTGCATTCAGCTCAGCACGAGATCAATCACCTATTCCCATAGCTCAGTATCCCCCAGCCAGTGTGGAAGAACAGATACAGCACCTGTAACAACCAATCGAGGCACTGTAGTAGGACGTAGTTCGTCAGGCTAAGTCACGGCTCGTCAGGCCGAAGTGATAAGCCAGCTACAACAACAACAGCCACAGCCGACCATGGCTTCTGCATCTCATACACCTCCTACGGGTAACCCGACAGCCGGAGCCACTGCCCATACTGCTAATGTCCAAGAGACTCAAGGCAATCCAACAGAGCCAATCCCAAAACAGGCCTCGAAAGCTCCTGTCTATCAAACCGAAGCTTCATTTGAATTTGAGGTTGACCCAACAGCACTTAAGGTCAATAAACTAAAAAAGTTATTCAAACGAGCACAAGGAGTGAACTTCATCCTGGATTTAGAGGACAGGTATACTGAATCTGCAGTTACCTTACCGGAGCGGTTTAAAATGCCGCATATCAACCGCTTTGATGGCTCTGGAGATCCAATGGTGTATCTCTGCCTGTTTTTTGATATTCTAAGGCCAATGGGTTTGACCCCAGCCCAGAAGTTGTCTCTCATCGGCCGAACCATGTCTGGGATAGCCGTAATCTGGTATGCTAAATTAGAGAACTCTGTGAAACAGAACTGGGAAGAGATGGCTGAGGCCTTTATTGCTCAATACTCTTACAACACACAGATCGAGGTCACAACTCGTGATCTCAAAGTCACCTACCAAGAGCCAAATGAGGGTTTCTCAGAGTTCGTGACGAGATGGAGAGCAAATGCCTCAATGGTGACTACAAGGCCTTCCGACAAAGATCAGATCAGGATGATTGTTAGGAATCTGCACGGCAAGTTGCTGCAAAAAATGATCGTTCTACCTCTGTTTACTTTTCCAAACCTTCATGAAATGGGGGTTCAAATCGAGGATGCCTTCAGACAAGGGATCTTTGTGAAGGATAATGAGCCTTTGAAGAAGAATGTTGTTCGCAGTTCCAATGCTACTACTGATGGTAGCATAGCTGTGAAATGCTCAGAAGTAGACACTATCACCACTTCCCTCAATGGCCAAAAACCAACCACTTCAACTCGGTCCCAAGCTCGAAATTTCCATCCTCTTTACATGAGTCTCTCTCAAGCTTTGAAAATGCTGCAAGAAGAAGGGTACCTAGAGCTACTAGAACCTCAGCCCCTTCCAAATCCTCTTCCACCAACATATGACCCAGCTAAATACTATGCCTATCATCAACAGCACAGTCATGATACAAACCATTGCGTCCGCCTCCGTCATAAGATTCAGGATCTTATTGACGAAGAGACCATAGCTCCACCAAAAGGACCTCGGGCTAGTACTAACCCGTCACCTCCCCATGTCAATCTAATCCATACACTCTCGCCTACCTACAATCCCAGCATGTACATCACCCCGGCCCATTTACGCAAGCCTGAGGTGTTCATTCTGGAAAGCATGAACTTGTGCATAATGGATGCACTCGAACCCCAATCATCTCAAATCCATGAACCCACTACTTCTGAGCTGATGAGCATGATTGAAGATCTTCAGAGAACAGTGGAAGATTTAGCCTTTGGGGTTTTGGCTCCATCATTGACCACATCACATGCCAGAAATTTCACGCCAAAAGACTCCCCAAAGCTATCTCAGGTCTAGGTAATGACATGTCGACACTAACTGGGCTCCGCTCTAACATAGCAACCCAATCCCTTGGCCAAGTGAAGGCAAGTGGTAAGAACAAGGTAGGGGCAAGTATCGGTCCCTATGAACATCTTCAGTGGGCTGTTGAGGCTTTGAAAGTCGAGGGACTGAACAAACAGCAAGTGCTTGCAGTTCTTGCAAAAATTATAGATGACACTTTCGCTACTCAGGATGAGGGCATTTTGAATCAAGGGGCAAGCCGAGAAAAGGGATGTCGTGCCAGAAACGTTCCTTTCAGCTCTAATCCTACACTTGGAAGAGATCATCAAACCCAGTCAGCACCTGCCAATCCCTTTTCCAGTACATCCAACACATCCAATCAAACTCCACAAACCTCAAGTCATCAACCTCGAGGCCAAAGGGTCTTCACCTCGCTTTATATGTCCTTATCCAAAGCCATGGGCTTGTTGATAAAAAAGGACTATCTCAAACCCTTTGAGCCTCGGCCGCTTCCGGATCCCCATCCAGCTAAGCATAATCTGGCCAAGTACTGTATCTTCCATCAACAAACTGGCCATGACATTGACGTTTGTTTTCGTCTTTGCCATGAAATTCAAGATTTGATTGACAATGAGGTCATCGTCGCACCAGGTCCTACAAAGTCTATCGGTACTGGATCGATGTACTTGGAGGATAATGTGACTATGTGATCGGGGGATGAACTACCTGCTGATGGCGCTCAGTTTACTCCAGATATAAGGATGGCATGTATTGTTTTGAGCAATTTGCGAACGTTGTTTACTTTAGTTTCTAACTTGGGTATTGAATCAGTTCTGTTATGTTGTATTGAGTCTGTCTTGTTGTATCGAGTCAGTCATGTTGTGCTAGAGTTAGGTGATTTCGGGAGTGTTACCTCGGACATCACTATCGTGTTTTGTATTTGTCTTTTACACACTTTATTTTGCGTTTGTTTCTGCCATTGAGCCAATTGTGCCAGAAGATCTGATTGAAACGGCAGTGCTTTTCACCTACTTTTCTGTGCCTTGAAATCATTGCAGTGACCTAAGTTTTTCAAAACTTTTTCGAACACTGTGATGAAACAAAGAGGGAGGAATTCCTCAGGATTTGTAAAAATTTGATCAATTCAGAGAAAGGGAAGCATGCTCAGCCCTTAATGAATGAGATCATGTTTGCTAATGTGAATACTGAGAAGGATCCTGGCTTGATCCAGATTGGTTCTACATTGTCTTCAGCGTGAGCGACTAATCGCTTTCTTAAAAGATTTCAAAAAATGTTTTTGCGTGGTTCTACGAAGACATGCCTAGAATTGATCATGAGATTGTGCAGCATAGGATCACTCCCGATCTCAAGACTCGACTCCTTTGCTTTCAAACCTTGAACTTTAACTCAGAATGTTCAACGATCAACCAAAACATAAGGCTTGTATGGTCGGATCGGAAGTAGCCCTTGAACTAGGCGCAAGAAGGTCAGATCAAGAAGGTCATATGCCATCAAAGGAAGCTTGCAAAGCTAGATCCGAAGTAGCCCTTGAATTAGGGGCAAAAATGTCAGATGTTCTTAAAGATTCAAAAGATGGGTCATTCCGCAAGTCATTGAAGACTGGAAAGAAAGCCAAATCCCAGAATGGAGAAAAGAAGAAAGTTTTGCTGAAGGATAATCGAGTTCTTATCCACAACACTAGGGGCAAATTCAGACCCGATTAGATGGACTCCTATATCATCAGCGAACAACAGCCTTTCTCCTGGATGCAGATGGCTTCGAGATCTCAAAACCGATCAACATGGACAAATTAAACCTTTTTATCCTTGAGAAGGTCGCTGGGCCGAAAACTTGGAAGGGTGACCCATGTAAAAGTTAGAGCAAGAAAAAGAGAAGAAAAAGAACAAAAATAAAAAAGAAGAAAAAGAAAAGAAAAGAAAAGAAAAGAAATGAAAAGAAAAGAAAAACAGAGTTCACAAGGTTGAAAACCCGGAAGGGCAACCTTGGCAAAAGTTAGAGTGCAAAAGGAGAGTGTCAACACCCGATTGAACCTCAACCCGGAACTACGTCGGGCCTGATTCCCATCTTCGGGATACGTAGGAAACTTCATCCTAAAGTTTGGCCCCAACCATTTTCAACCTGCTGGTCTCATCCATGTTGATTGGTTTATCCTTGTTCAACTTGGCTATCTTATCCATGTGCAAATTGGCTCGTCTTCGTGCTCATCTTTGTTCAAAATTGAATTGTCCTATTCCATTACAAGATTCAGCTGCAAGACATTTCAAGTTCAGATCTGAGACTGTGCATCTCGAGATTAGATTCCGTGTTGGTCGAGCAATGGCTATTTGAAAAAATAGTTTTTGAAAATTTTTAATGAGGTTGACTAATTTTCTCAACAATTATTCCATTTTTTTCAAAAACTGGACCATTTCTTGGACCCAAAAAAGGAAATTTTTCAGTGCTCATAACTTGACTTGCATGATTTCAAATCAGAAAATCGAACAAGTATGTTAATCTAACTCTCATGTTGGTCAAAATTGTTTTAGTAGAAAGCCAAAACAAAAAATGGTCAAAATGATGAACTAGGGGCAAAGTCGAGTCAGGTTTTCTGTCTTTTTCCCCTTGTGAACATACTTGCTGGAAATGACACCATATTCGCCAAAAAGGGCACCACTGAAGCTAACAACAAAGGGCTGAAAGCTCTCACATTCTCCAAGCAACGAGGTATCAAGCTAAGTGCAAAGCACAAACTGGAAATGGAGCGGAATGTTTGGTTCCTTAATCCGGACAATCATACCCAAATTGGCATCTGACCCGAAATGGGGACGTCAAAAACATAATGTGTGAGACCGATTAATTGTATGCCTAGCTGGTAGGACATTGTTGTAATTCATCTCGGTCAAGCTAAGCCAAGGACATCGTCAACCGGTGTCAATTGTAAATTTGGTGCACACCCACTTGTAATGTAACCCCTCTGTGGGAAAGTTCACAAGTTGTGAGCGGAAGAATGAGAATCTAGTAGAATGCTAGGGGAACGAGCCCACAACTTCTTGCTTATCCATCAACCACCAAGGGGAGGGATAAAACATAAGAGAGATTGAAGAACAGAGAGATGTTCGTTGAGAGAAAATTGAGGAAAGGGCTTTTCAAAGAAAAAGAGATTGAGTGCCAAGTGATGTGAGAATCACAAATGAGAAAGGGTGGGAAACATTACCTGGATAAGCTGTGGGTTCCCCACGAACCGAGAGGTCTCTCGCCTTTGTAACACATTCAAGTGTTGTGTTTGCTGTTTTTGTTTGTCTCGATTTTTGTTTTGAGTCGTTTTGAGTGTAAATAGATATGTTTAGGTTGTTTTACCTTGGTTTGTCCTTTGTTGAGTCGTGGTGTGTTGTAGTCAGTCATAGGCTCAATACCCGGTTAAGAACTCATTTCTCAATTTCAATTTCAAAAATAAATCATTTTGTGCTCAGAGTGCTGTGCCATTCTCCACATTTGTACAAAATAGAATTCTTTCTTTCATAAACTGTAGGGTTCAACCCAGGTCATGTGAGAACAACAGATCCAAGACCTATTTGAAGCTACATAGGTTCCGGACTGTAAAACAAAAGAAAAGAGGGAAAATTTGGAGCATCTTAGTGTGTCTCAACTTCAGTAATTTCTAACATTGCATTCCAGATGTACCTCTTTAGGCCTTGTCAATGCTCTGAAGTATGAGTGTACCTCTACCTCAAGCTCAAGATCAAGCCTGCTTCAAGCCAGAATGGTGATCAGAAGTGCACTCCTTAAGTACCATTCCCTTCCAGAGGCATTTGTAGATGTCCCCGAACGTCCTGGGGAAAATCCCATTTTGTCCATTGGGCTTACTACAGTTCGGACTCAATGTCACAGTTCTTAATCTGATCTCGCAAAGTGCAATACGAGATTGATAAATCATCAAAGAGTCCAAATCTGGCAAATCATTTTGAAAAACTAATTTTTAGAAAGAAGTGCCAAACATGGACTGCTTTGCCAGATACAGAGTCGCCACCTAAATATTTTATTTTGGGAGAATTTAGGAAACCCTGACTCATGCTTAAGGCCACGTGTCCGTCATCACCAAAGTTGCCTTGGCTCGGGAACTTGGGTACGATTGGAGAAGGTCATGCAATGAGCACCCCTGCTCGCCCGATCAATGATCGGCCACAACTAAACATGATATCTTGTTTTTGAAAACATATGTGTTCTTATTCCGGTTATTAACCTGGAATTGCTACGTGATGCGTGCAACAAACAAGTATAGACTGGATCGTCTAAGTTGGAACAAAACATCTCATGTTTGTTTTTGAAAGCGGTTTGCTACTCGCAAGTAAGCTAAAATGCGGATTTTTCCACCCTCGAGTGGGCATAGAAAACATGGTGATTTGCCACTCTCAAGTAGGCTTAAAACTTGCAATCGATGAATTGTTCCAATTTGAATAATCCAACCTTCATCCACTGGGATTCAGGCATGTATATCACATAAGCAGTTAGCCTCATGGCAAGCATGCTATCATGGCAGTCACTCACACAAATGCAAGGATGCTAAAGCATAAACACTCACCGAGTACCCCAAGCCAAAATAGAAACTAGTTAGTAATCAATGCATGATCCTAGTTTATGTTAAGATGGCTAATGCAACACATGCAAAATGCAACTAAGATAGGCTCGGCTATTCTAAGATGGCATATGAGATGCTACAGATAACATGTATTCAACTCAAAATTGAAATACAATGCAGTTAGTATGATGCGCCGAGCCTGGTGCATGCAAGACAGACGAATGAATGCAAACATGCGAAGCATAAGGATGCTAATTGAAACATGCCCTAAAACTCACCATCGTAAGCTGGTAAATAAAAGGGAGAAAGAAATGGGGGTTGGAAGACATGCATCACACACACGCACACTTATTACAAAATTTGCCCTCTCGACGGAGGGTCCGAATAAATAACACAAAACCAACTAGCTAACCTAAGCTAATCTAATTAAACTACAACTAATTATTACACAACTCCAACTAATCTATAAATTAACTAAGTAAGCAATTTAAATAAGCTTGTAAACCAAATGACAAAGGATGCATGCATGCTCGAGTTGCCTTGTTCAGAAATCCCTCGCGATGCCCCAACTCGCCTTTGTTTGCAATTGATCTCAAAAACTTGCACAAAGCTCCAGAGAGATGAAACTCCACCCTGGGAATCTGTGGGAAGGCTGCTGACCAGCTTATAGGCATGAGAGACCATCTGTCGACCACCTTTTGTGGTGGAAACCCAAAAAAGTGGTCGGCCGACCAGTTTCCTCTCCTGGTTTTTGGTTTTCTGCAACAAAGGGTAAGAGAGATGCATGGCAAAGTATTTGCAACACATGTGTGCATGACCACTCTCCCCATCATTGCATAAGCTCAGGGGAGTGTAGTCCTCGACCCTCGGGCCACCAATCACGCATTCCGATGCATGATGGCCGAGGAGTTGAATTGCGCAACTCAATGTGAAATGAATGCACATACAAGCACCTAAAGCCAACAGCTCCGTCATGGGTAGTCAAGAGTGTCGGCGACCAGGAATTGCGGCACGTTTCATCACTTCAAGTATGAAACGTCCCTCGCTTCCCATGTTCGGACTAACTCCTATTCCAAACACAATGCAACACATAACATGGCATCCACGAATGTGACTCTAGCATGTAATCTCAATCAATGCAACTAAGTCATGCAAACATGCAAGGGATAACATGTAAACATGCAACTAGCATACACGATGCTATGAGCTAACAATGGCATACTTAATGCACATGACACTTAGCATACACAACGCACATAGAAACCAACATACACAATGAGATGAATAAGGCATGCACAATGCAATGATCAATCATGCGACAACATGGCATACTCAATGCTATGAACTACAATGTCATACTCAATACAAAATGGACTTAAACCAAAATGGATGGGCCTCAGCCACACCCAAATCAGAGGCCAAAGATGATGAAAACAAGGCTCCAAAACTCATGCAAATGTGCCCAATGCAATGGCCCCAAGCTTAAGGCATAAAAAACAACTTTCCAAAAGCATTGAAAAGGATGAAATATGGAGTGCAAGGACACATGTTCCAACTCTGAAATGGCATACAAAATGACTCCAAATGATGTAAACAACTCACACAATGCATGTTGAATGGCCCAAGCACCGAAACTAGTGAAGTGTATTACACTATAGGCATGCAAGGCAATGCTCAAATGGCCAAACCAACTCCAAACAGACCTTATGCAGGCTAGAATAGGAGCAAAAGTGAACTAAGATGATGGCTTGAAAGGCACAAAAATGAAGCTCATGCAATGGCTCACAAATGGGGTATAATGATGCAACTCTCAAGCACATTGAAAGAGTGACAAACATGAGAACATGGCCAAGAAATAACCTCTGAAATGACATTCCTCATAATGCCAAAACATGCAAATACCTCAAGTTAAGCATGCAAGGGACCTCAAAACTCAAAGCTAGGCAAGGCTATTACACTACAAGCATGCATGGCAAGCATCATTCGACCAAGAGGCCTCAAAACAGAGCTAAGGCAGCCCAAAATATGAACAAAATCAGTTTGGATCATGGCCAAAATATGCTAGGATAGAGAGCCAAAACATCATGCATTTCAAGCTAGTAAACATGATTTACACTACAAGCATATGAAGCATATGAGAGGCTACCAAACTAGCCAAAAACAGAAACATGGCATGCCGAAAGATGGACAAAAACCCACTAAGACATGACCAATACATGCAAGAATGAGGTGCTACATTGATAAGCCATGAAAGGGATTATTCTACACATGCAAGAGGCAAACACAAGGTGACCAAACCAGCCATAGACAGAGTCTAGGCAAGTCTCAAAATTCACCAAAACGGGCCTGAACCAAGCCTTGGAAGTATGAAAGTATGTGCTCCTTTGAAAGGCCAAAAATGCAAACAAACAAGGCCCAAAGATAGAGGGTCTCCCCTCTCTGATTTAGGCCCTCAAAACCACATGCCAACCACTGAAAATCCGCTGGATTTCAGTGGCTAAAAGGCCAAGCATAGATCAACACAAAGGTCTCATGGCATGGCACAAAACAAGGCTAAATAGAGCATGCAAGAGGGTAGATGACCCTCAACACCAAAAGAGCCTTAAACAAACATGAAAAACACTTAAATATGAATCTTTTTTCAGTTGACAACAAAGCCTAAATATGCATGCAAGTATGGCTAAGAGAATGATAAAGATAGAGCTTAAAAAGAGGGAAAAGGAGTTACCTTTGAAGCTCAGCCAAACCAGCAAGTTTTCGGACCAAAAACCAACTCTTCAACCTCTGAAAATACCCTCCAAGAACCTCAGATCAATGGTGGAGGTGTATGGCTATGAGGTGTGGTGCAATAGGTCAAGAACAACACACTTTTGAACCCAAAATGTAGAGATATAGAGAGAGATATATATTTTTGCCTTAGCCAATTTCTGAACCTGTGCAAAGGAGAGGGAGGGCCTCTCTTATAGAGGTTTGAAGCTAAAGCTTCCTTAAGAAGCTAAAAGCTTGGATGCAAATCCTGCATACACGTGTATGGAGGATACAGTCCGTGTCTTCCAGCTGGCATAGCTGGCATGCACACAATCCGACAAAACAGGAGAAAACCAGCTGACCAGAAAAGGTGGTCGACCGACCACTTTCCCTGGTCAGGCGACCAGGGCAAGTGTTCTCCCAGATAAAAACTGGTCGGCCAAGGGTATTTGTGGTCTCTACACTGAAGGCAAGCCAATGGTGGGGTGAGAAACCAGAAAATGTGGCCCAAAGACCAAGAAAACCGGCTGGCGAGGAGAAAAGTGATTTCCAAGGAGAAAGCTGGTCTTCCACCCTTGTACCACCTCCCAAACAAGGAAAACAAGGTTCATGCTAAAAATGAACCAACATGGATGCAAAACGAGAGTTCGAGAGGCAAAGTGCGCAGCCAGGGGCCTCGAAAACTGGCTGTTCAGCACGAAAAGTGGCGTACGACCACAAAAGTGGTCTCCCGGGCCACAGTGTCCCTCTGAAGAGAGGAAACAAGGTGTGTTCCAAAAACCGTGCCAAACGGAGAATGTTAAGCGGTCCCGAACCGAGGCGCACGACCGACGGCTCCGAAAATTGAAAACTAGTCTCCAAACGGGAACAGTGGCATACGACCACGAAAAGTAGTCTACGACCACTGAGAGATGGTCTACAAGACCTCTCCCACCCTCCAGGAAGAGAAAAAAAAACTCGGTCCGCGGATCGAGTTAAAGTAGAAAGGGTCCCGAGGTCCGGAGGTGAGGCTCTCGGCCAAGAACTCCAAAACCTCGAAACGAGCATAACATGCGCGATCACCGAGCGCTCAATCGATGACGTCTAAGTCTTAAGGTCGGTCAAAAATGGGGTGTCTACAGTTGCCCCTCTTTGACAGAACTCGAAAGTCTTAAGTGACAGGAGTGAATGTCAAAGCCCAGAGACGACTCATTTTTGACAAGGCCGAAGACTTAGACAAACAGGCAAGATAACAAAGAAATGTGCCCGCAGGCAGGGGCAAAATGCAACTGACAATGCAAGAAGCCGAACATAACTTATGATCATGCAAAGAAAGTTGTAATGAAGCAAATATGCACAATAAATACAACAATTTAAGGAAGCGAATACAGACCAAACTACATCACATGCAGAAAGGATGTAAGAGAATTATACAATTCTTGTCACGTCTCACACGAAGAATACAATACCGTCCAGTTCGTCTGGCCGCACCAGCTTCAATTGAACCGTACATACAATATCGTCTGGTCGCACCAGCCTTGAATGAACTGTACATACAATATCGTGCCTGCAAAAGAGAAAAACTTAACAGGTTCAACATAGTTAGCAACATATGTTCAACGCTATATCGAACGCGGATACGTATAACACCGATGGAAAAGTGCATAGCAATGCAAGCGAAACATGCGTGACGACGTAAGTAAAGTATGGGTGCATGACAATACCAATGGAACGTGCACAACAATACAAGTGGTGTGCATAACAATGCAACTTCAAAAGCATGCTTGAAACAAAACGCTGAGTAAAGAAGTACGAACCTTAAAGAGAGCAACTCAAACGCAACCTCCGATTTACCTCTCAGAGAGGTCGCAACGTACTCAAAAGGATACACCTTGCTCTTGGCGAGTAATGACAAGCCACACGTCGAAGACTTGAATTGAAGTTCCCGCAGAGACATCTCACGCCGAAAAGTGCACTTTTCTTGTACTTCCTCGAGAGCCGAGGACTCCAATCATCACCAAAATACACAGGGAGAACCAAGGTACCTTGGAGACCAACCAGGGGGGATGGCCGACCACCTAGAATAGCCACCGACTAGTTTTTGCTCACAAGGTGGTCGGCCAGCCAGAAAAACTGGTCGGCCGACCAGTTTACAAAAATTGAGGCAGTTTTGTCCTTTCAGGTTCGAATCTTTAAGTTGACTTGTCCAAATCACTTTTTCTCACACCTCTAAGGCTGAAATCAGCTCCTCTTGCTCCCTATACCATTTTCCCCCTCTGATCTGCGCTTTATACGCATTTTCCAACGCCCTACGCGAAGTTGTTTCGCGAAAACGTTTAAAATTTGATTTCGGAGCTTCTTTCTCAATTTTCACCACTTGAGGTATGTTTGTCTCGAAGTCTGGCACATTTTCTCAAGAGTTGACTTTTGTTGACTTTTTCCTTTCTCGAGAGTTGACTTTTGTTGACTTTTTGCAATTTTGACTCATTTTTCTCATTTTTGCAGATTTCTTTGGATGGTGGATCATTTCCATCACGGGGGAGGTTCTCCACATGCCGGGGACGAACCAGACATCATGTCATTGCCTCCGAGGATTCGGCCTTTTGACCCCGAGAGATATCACCCTCAGGAGCACGTCCTACCTCCCACCACCTTTTATCATTTTACTGACTTTAAGCGACAAGCACCCGCGGACCTATTGCTACGGGAGCCAGCGTCTCATTTATCCTACCAGGCGCGAGAGGTACATACCTTACTTCCACGTTCTCTGCAATGTATTATGCATTTCTTGCACATTTCATGCTTTCAATATGTATTTTATCTGTTCGTTCTGAACACCTTCACACACCACCCGGTCTATTTGGCACACAACTCATATATAGAAATATTCTGGTCATTTTAGCACGTGGCTCACAACATAGTATTCTGTCCATTTGGCACGCAGTACACAACACAACACTTTGTTAATTTGGCACGTAACTTACTCTGAACACGCGGCTCATTCTGACCACACAGTTTGTCTCAGGCACACAGCACATTCTCGGGCACATAGCTCGTTCTTCGGGCACACAACTCATTTTTCAGGCGCACAACTCGTTTTTCGGGCACATAGCTCGTTCTTTGGGCATGCAGCTCATTCTTTTCAGGCACACAGCTTGTTTTCGGGCACACAGCTCGTTTTCGGGCACACAACTCATTCTTTTCGGGCACACAGCTCGTTCTTTGGGCACGCAGCTCATTTTCAGGCACACAGCACATTTTCGGGCACACAGCTCGTTTTTAGGCACACAACAAATTTTTTGGGCACACAGCTAGTTTTTGGGCACACAACTCATTCTCGGGCACACAGCTCGCTTTTCATTTTTGAACACACAGCTCATTCACTTCATTTGCACGCAGCTCATATATTTCATCCTGAAAACTGAATACATCTGTTCATTCTGAATGCATGTATCTTCCCGTTCCACACGGGGTTATAGATTGATCCTTGCTAGGGAGTGGTATACGGAGCTCCCAGATGTTGTGCGTCACATCGTGGACGAGGCAGGATTTGGATCTTTCTGCGCGGGGATATCACGTTATCCGGTGAGTAGGACCCTCATGGGGGCACTTATGGAGAGATGGTGGGACACCACCAACTCATTCCACTTTGCAGCTACTGGAGACATGACGATGACCCCATATGACTTTTCTATGTTGACGGGCCTTGACATGGTCGGCCGACCGGTTCCCTATGACGCAGACATGGGCGAGTGGGAGGTGGCTTAGATTTATTTGCTGGGAGCCCGCCCACCGATAGATAGATCATCAGGTAGAGTTAGGTACACCTGGTTTTCTGAGCAATTCGGGAGGACTTTGCCCGAGAGAGGTGATAGAGCAGTACGCTCGGGGTTTTTTGATGTTCCTCATCGGGACCACTTTGTTCTCCGACAGGGGGAACACAGTTGGACTTTATTTGCTCAGTGCTTTGGTAGACCTATCACAGGTCAGCCAGTATGATTGGGGCGGCACCGGCCTCGCTACTCTTTACTGTTATATGAACGCGACCTCCCGCGGACGAGGGAATATAGTAGGTGGCTACTGGAGAGCCTGGGAGGTACATTCTGCCCTCTTGATTTACATTTTCGCTTTTCATTATCTGTACACTACACACACCGCACACATTACATTCTGTATCCTACATTCTCCACTCAACATTCTGTATTTTTTGTATTCACATTCTTCACTCATTCAATATTTTCAATATATTCTGTGTTTTGACAGTCACTGTCTTGCCTTTCACAGCTATGGGTTTATGCATATTTCCCGACGCTGGCCCCTGAGCTCGAGGTGGAGGCGCCACTTAAGATCCCCTACTTTCGCAGATTTGAGGGTCGGTGTCGGCTGAGGACTCGGGAGACTTTGCCCTATCTCCGCCAGTTCTTTGGTACTGCACGGCCGACGGAGGTAATCCAAAACTCTCAGTTCGTCATGTTTTCAGCTTTGGTTCATCTTACATATTTACAACATCTAATCAGTTTATGCACTTGTTATTCGCAGATCTTTTGGCAGCCCTAGGCACCTTTGTCAGAAGATGCCCAGTACCGATTCCCTGGGGCGTGGGCCTCTTCTCGATACAGGACTTTATTTGAGGGGCCAGTTGGCAGGGCTTGGTTTCTGGGGGATCGCTTCATGCGTCAGACGATGGGCAACCCTGATCAGGGTATCCCCTCAGCACCTTCAGATGACATGCGATCCACTGAGGGACTCACTTCCCGGGAGGTCGATGAGCTTATGTTGGGTACTGATGCAGTTCTATTGCTAGAGGAGGGAGATTACGCGACCTATCGCCATACATACTTGATGCCTCCGTTGTCAAATGTCCGTGCCCCCAGGAGGAAGGCTGCTGACGTGCCTTCCTCGAGTCGCACCCGAGCTAGAGACATTCCTTCGACCAGCGGAGCCGGCACATCGAGGGGTGGGGCTAGAGAGATTCCCCTAACTTATCAGTATGCTGGGTGGCCGAATCTTCCGACCGAGCTGATAGGCTAGCGGTATGGGACATCCTACCTGATTCCATTGGAGCCTCCACTGCCTGATCATCGATACGTCAGTGACCCTGACTCACCACCGGTATGCTTTACAGTTTTGATTTATCACTCAGATGTTTAGACATTCATTCATTCACTAATGACTTGCACTTACATCTGCAGCCTCCTAGAGTGTACACTGAGGGGTTACTCGGAGTGGTGGTCTCACTCGAGAGCATGGTCCTGCGGAGAGAGACGCAGCTGTTCATCGCCGGCGTCTTGGTACTTTTCGATTTCCTTGCATTTATCATACTTTTGATGACATACTGAAATTGAACATTCCATTACATTGGTTGACTGCATGTGTAGAGCACATCTGACACACCACATTCACATATTACATCTACAAGCACACACTCTACGCGACATTCCCGCATCTGCATCTGATATACATACTTTGGCTGATGTATTCAAATTGCCCTATTTTGTTTTTTTGTTCTTTTTTTTTTTTCCAGATGCCACCGCTATAGGTTGGACCATCCAGGCCTTCTTGAGGGGTTGGGAGAGGGGACTCAACTCGTAGCCGAGGCAGGCGTAGAGCGCCTATCAGAGATGAGGATGAGTCTAGCGAGGAGGAGGAGTCTGCGCATCCTCAGTCGGAGACATCCGCAGGCAGAGAGGAGGACTCTGGCTCCGGTTCTGAGAGTGGAGGTGATGCTGGGGAGGGTTCTGAGAACGACAGCTCCGATTCGGATGATGGTGCTGGTGGAGGTGGTGCAGAGGCTGCTCAGCCGAAGAGGATGAAGAGAGCCTCCCGATCTTGAGCCTGACAGCACTGATGCAGATGTTCTTGCTTTATTTTCTTTTTGTTTTACTTTTTTACTAGTAGTTGTAGCACATTAGCTTTAGGCAGTTTTATTTTCTTTAAAACTTGTACCCTATTGTAAAATGTTGTAACAAAAGAAGCTTATGATGGAATGAAACAACTTTTTGTTCAAAAAGTGTTGTACTTTGCATTCTTAGCATCACATCGCATCATTTTGCACAAAAATGAGATTGAATGGAAATTGAATATTGTACACTGCCAAGTCAGGTAACTAGCTAACATAACAAACTAAACAACTTAACTCACTAAGGAACAACAAAACCTCAGCAAGTTTACAACTCGATAAGCAAAACTTGACAAAATGATAAACGGAGAGCAACAACTCGATGAACAAAACTCGACAACTCGATAAAACTTAACAACTCGATAAGCCAAACTTAACAACTTGATAAGAAAAACTTAACAACTCAATAAGCAAACTCGATCAGCAAATGTATTTCGGACAAACGGGGCGACAGAATGCATCCGAAATAGAGGTAAACTCGAACCTTCAACACTCCCAACACATGGAAAGGTTAGGAGCTCTCTTCTAGAGACTAGAAAAAGCCAAAAAACAGTTTTTCTTCATGGCCGACCACCAAAAGTGGCTGGCCGACCAGTTTTTTTGCTCAGCAAACCAGTCATGTGGTCGGTCGACCAGAAAAACTGGCTGGCCGACCAAAAAAAGTGGTCGGCCGACCAGTTGGCATGATGACCTCCCGATTTTTGACACTTGTCCCCCAAACAGTGCCTTATCCTCCATAAAAGTTCCAGCTTCGTGGTTTTCTCATTCCATCTCAGTTTAACATCAAAATAGAGGCATTTCTCATCCAAAATCTCACAACTTGGATTGCTACCTTAGACGGCTCGAAAAAGTTGAACTTCCGAGGCTTCGGCATAAATGCACTATTCATGCTGAGTCGCACTCCGTTGCACCTTCCGTTTCTCTATGCTGTGGCAAGGTTTTGGAACCCGGTAACACATGTCTTTGGTTTTGGCGGGCAAGAGATGTGTCCTACCTTCAAAGACTTCCAAGCTTTGATGGAATCCGAGCGCAACGAAGAAATCTTTCCCCAACTTCGCTTCGGCCACGCCCAAGCCTTAAGGCGAATGTGTGGGCTCACTATGCATGATGCTCGATCTTTGATCACGCTCAAGCCCTAGGACGAATGTGTGGGATCACTATGCATGACGCTCGATCTCTGATCCGCGACGGAGAATTAGACATCCTCAGCCTGATTCATCGTTTTTCTAATGCTAGTGACCGCGATGATCACCACTAGCAAGGTTTTCGGCGTCATGCCCTTTGTTTGTGCATGCTATCTCACTTTTTGCTTGCCCCAGGCTTCAGCGGGTCTAGCATTCATCTGATCGAAGTTGCCTAAGGCTTGAAAGAGGGCAAGAGCTACATTGCCATAACATTGGCTGAGACATTGATGGGCTTGGATGCTTTCCATCGCCGGGAGATGACCAGATTCGCGGGGAGTCCACTACTGCTGCAGGTAATGTTTCCCATGCTGTCTCACATATATATTGCTCATATCACTCGGCCCTCGGGCTAGATTTTTCTCTCAAAACCCTCTTCTCACTTTTCTCTCATCGTACATCTCTCTATTCTTTAATCTCTCATTTTTCAGCCCTCCACAGGTGTGGTTGATGGACAAGTTGCAGGTTGTGGACTCTTGCCCAGCATACTCAGCTCGCGGCTACTTCTTCTGACGACGTCTAGTCGATGCCCTTGATGAGGGATGGTGGTTCGACTGGATGTGCAATTTGTCCGTAGACCGCATGGCTTGGCGCTGTCCTTGGCTCAATCTACCGGCAATGAGCTACAGCATGTCCCGAAAGCCCGGGATTCAGTTGATTGGTCTGACACATTGTGTCTTCTACTTTTCATTCCGATTTTAGCGTCAATTTGGACATGATCAAACTTGTCCGGCAGAGGGGATAGAGTACCCAGTTGCATTTCCGGTCCGAGGCGCATAACTAGCTCGGTATGCCACGGCATGGAGAACGAGAGAGCTTCTGGCCCCTGCTCCCACTTTCAGTTACACCCTTTCTGGTGAGTGCATAGATTGGCTCAATGAAGAGGCACATATTGGGCCCAGCTCTGGGAGGGGACGCGGGAACACCTGACTATGCTCCAGATTTATTTGCTTTTAATTAGAACTTTCAAGTTTTCTTTATAAATGTAATGAAAAACAACTTCAATTTGTATGCAAGAGCAGGAGACCTCTGTATTGAAATAAATAAAATTGAAGGTTGTGGGTACTGAATATTTCCCGTTTCGTCCAAAAATGGTCTAGGTCGTAAAAAGATTAATTTGAACAAAATCAACTTTTATTAAAACTTTTCAAAACTGTTTTTGACATGGATCAGAACTGGACACACCTGACATCTGTCACTGAGATGCACAACCCCGGATTCCAGCAACTGGAAAGTTGCCCCATAGTCTGAATAGCGCTGTACCGGAGATCACAACCGAAGTTCTTGAATGCGGATCAGACAAAGATGACCAAACATGATCACATGGACAAAGTTGATCGAGGAAGTGGTTATGGCTGGACTTCAAGATGAAGTTGCCTACGTATCCCAAAGATGGGAATCAAGCCTTACGTAGTTCGGCTCAGGTTCACTCGTGTATTAACCCTCACCTTTTACGCTCTAACTTTTGCCAAGGCTGCCCTTTGCGAGTTTTCAACCTTGCGATCTCAGTTTTTATCATTTCAAATTTTCTGTACTCTAACTTTTGCCTAGGTCGCCCTTTCGTGTTTTCGGCCTAGCGAGCCACTCAGGGATAATATTTCTTCAATTTGTCCATGTTGATCGGCTGTGAGAACTCTAGGCCATCTAGGTCCATTAGAACGACCGCTCCACCCGACCAAATAGACTTAATGATGTAGGGACCAATTCAATTGGGTTTGAACTTGCCCCTGGGGTCATGGATGGGGGCTCGATTATCTTTGAGTACCAAATCTCCTTCCTTCAAATTTCTGGACTTAACCTTCTTGTTGAAAGCCCTGGTGATTCTTCGTTGATAACCTTGAACATGGTACAGTGCTTTTAGCCTTCTCTCATCAAAGAGCATGAGTTCTTCAAATCTGCTCTGCTGCCAATCTGCCTCAGCTACCTAACACTCAGCCAGTACTCGTAATGACGGAACCTCAATTTTGATAGGTAGAACGGCCTCCATCGCACAAACCAATGAATACGGAGTCGCTCCAGTAGAAGTTCTAATTGAAGTCCGGTAGCCCCACAGAGCAAATGGCAGCTTATCTGGCCAGTCCCGGTAGGTTTCCACCATCTTCTGTAGTATGCGTTTGATATTCTTGTTGGCAGCCTCAACTGCTCCGTTGGTCTGCGGCCGATATGTAGATGACTTGTGACAAGCCACGTTGTATTTCTCCAACAAGTCAATCACTTCCTTTTTGAAGTAGGAACCATTATCTGAGATAATCTCGTTCGGGACTCCATAGCGACAGATGATGTTGTTCCTGATAAACTTTGCAATGTGCAATGCCTTCAACACCGCATAAGATTGGGCCTCAACCCACTTTGTGAAATAGTCGATTCGCGACCAGAATGAACTCATGCCCATTAGACCCCTTCGAAGTGACAGGCCCCGATCACATCGATCCCCAAACTGAAAATGGCCCATGGCAAAGTCATATTGTACAACTTCGGACGGCGGGGACGTTCAGCGGTTTGCATTGATCTGACAATTTGTTGCCATCGCCAAACAAAAGCCGATACATCCTCCTCCATGGGGACCAGGTAGTAACCCTGTCTGAGATCTTTCGGGCTAGCATCACCCCGTTCATTGTGCGCTCTGCACTCTCCTCCATGGATGGCCTTCTTTAGGCACTTCGACTCTCAGCCTCAAACACCCACAGCTTATGCATTCCCAGATGACCTCTCTTATACAGTTTCCTCCGCAGATGATGAATTTTAGCAGCCTTCTCGGATTGCCCTTCTTGTCTTTGGCATTTGCCCCTGGTGGATATGCTTCCTTCTCCAAGAAATTCCAAATATCGTAATACCAGGGGTTCTCATCCTGAACCTCATCTATAGCAGCAATTGACTTGTAAGTCGGCACAAATTTCTGGTCGATAATGACTGGACGCATCCGGACTCCAAACGGGATGTCTATCATAGAAGATAGAGTTACTAGTGAATCTGCGAACCTGTTGTTCTCTCTTAGTAGATGAGTGAAGTTCAGCTTCTCAAACCGAGGAATCGGCAAGTCCAAGGTCTGGTGGTAGATTCTCATCTTTTCTTCTTTGACTTTCCAATCTCCTTGAGCTTGAGATACAACAAGGTTCGAGTCCCCGATGACGCCCAACCATTTTGCCCCTAGTTCTAGGGCAGCTTCTAAACCAGCAATGCATGCTTCATACTCTGCTTCGTTGTTCGAGACTTTGAATCAGAGTTTAAATGCTAGAGGGATACGAGAATTGTTGGGTGCTATCAGCAGCACCCCTATCTCATACCCATACTGGTTTGACGCTCCGTCAAAGTACATCGTCCAAAACTCATCTTCGATATGCAAGATGGCCTCGTCTGGGAATAAGTACTCAACTGCTTCATCCCCCTCAACTAGGTGATCGGCTAGGAACTCCGCTACCGCTCTCCCCTTTACTGACTTGCGAGTCACATACTTCAAATCGAATTCAGAAAGCAGAAGCAACCAACGAGCTAGCCTACCCGTAGGTGCTGGTTTCTCGAAGAGATATTTAATGGGATCTAATCTTGAAACCAACATTACAGAGTGAGCTAACAGGTAGTGCCGCAGTTTCCTGGTAGCCCATACCAAGGCTAAGCAAGCCTTTTCCAGCGGAGTGTAACGGGTTTCGTAATCCAGCATCTTCTTGCTCAGGTAGTAGATAGCTCTCTCCACCTTGTCCTCAGACTCCTGTGCAAGCATGTAGCCCATTGTAGTTTCAGCTACTGAAAGGTACAAAATCAACGGTTTCCCCAACTCAGGCGGTGACAACACAGGTGGGTTCTGTAAGTATTGTTTGATCTGTTCAAAAGCAGCTTGGCATCGGTCGTCCCATTGGAACTTCTTTCCTTTCTTTAGGAGACCAAAAAGTGGTTCACAAGTTAAGGTTAGTTTTGAAATAAACCGTCTTATGAATTGCACTTTACGAAGAAAGCCTCTCACCTCCTTTTCAGTCCTCGGTGGTGGCATTTCTAAGATGGCCTTGATTTTAGAAGGGTCGACTTCGATGCCTCTCTGTGTAATCAAGAACCCCAGCATTTTCCCTGCGGTAACACCAAACGTATACTTCTGAGGATTCAGCCGCAAACGAAATTCTCTAATCCTTTGGAAGAACTTTTGCAAGGCGGTGTAGTGGCCCTCTCTTTCCTTGGACTTGACAATCATGTCGTCCACGTACACCTCAACCTCTTTATGGATCATGTCGTGCAATATCGTGGTTGCGGCCCTTTAATATGTAGCTCCAGCATTCTTTAACCCAAATGGCATTACCCTATAGCAATAAGTCCCCCACGGAGTGGTGAAAGCAGTCTTCTCCCGATCTTCGGGTGCCATCACAATCTTGTTGTAGCCCGAAAAGCCATCCATGAGCGAAAGCAAAGCATGCCCCACTGTGAAGTCCACTAACTCGTCGATATGCGGTAAAGGAAAGTCGTCCTTCGAACTGGTTCTGTTCAAATCCCTGAAATCCACGCATACCCGGATCCTGCCATCCTTCTTTGGCACCAGAACGATGTTGGCCAACCAAGTTGGGTACTCAGATACCAGCAGGAACCCTGCGTCAATTTGCTTGGCGACCTGTTCTTTAGTCTTGAGAGCCCAGTCCGGGCGAATCCTTCTAAGTTTTTGTTTAACGGGTCGGGCCTCGGGGTCAAGAGGGATCCGGTGCTGTACAATCTCAGGATCAATCCCAGGCATGTCTTTGTAGGACCATGCGAAAACATCTTTGAAATCTTTTAATAAAGCGACTAAGCACTCGCATTCTTCCGAAGACAACGTGGACCCGATCTGGACTAGTCGCGGGTCCTTCTCAGTACCAATATTAACTGTAGTGATTTCATCAACCATGGGTTTAACAAATCTCTCCTGCTTTTGATCAATTAAACATTGTAAAATCGGAGGAATTTCTTCCTCGTCGTTTTCATCAAAATTTTGAAAGTCCTGATTAATACAATAAATCAAAGGCACAGAAAAGTACTCAAAAGCCACAGCCATTCTATTCTCATTAATTACTTCCAAATCGTCTGATTCCTCTGTTACAACAGACTCAAAAGAGAAAGAAAAAGACGACCTAGACAGGACTGTGGCATCTGGGTTGTCACCCCCAGGAATACCGGACTCAGACTCAGTCGAGCTGGAACCTGATTCCGACTCCACAGACTCGGTGGAATCAGATTCCGGCTCACTACTTGACCCGGTGCTGCTTGATAAAAATCCCTCCTCGTACTGCCAGATGAGAGAGGGTGCGATGGATGCATCCAAAATGCTTGAAGGTGGGCTCGCAGTCGTTTCATTCCCAATCATGGACACCGAGAAGTTATCCCCCAACCACTTCTGTACGATCGGAGGATCTGAAAGTAGACAAGCCAGCGCTACCCCCATTTCAATTTCGGTGTTCTCAGAATCCACTTTCTCATTCTGCTCAACCTCAGCTGATGGGTCTGTCTGCTCCTCGGCAACATCATCCCCGGATAACTGCAGGTCAAAGAAGATCTCAAACCCTGGCAAGCGGCACTTCTCTGCGTTCAACCATGGCTCTGGGAAGCAGCAGAATGGAAAATCCTCCCCCTCCTGGGCAAAGCGTCCGTTTAGGGTACCCTGGATGGGTCGGTGCATTAATTCATAAGCCTTCCCTGCCTGCTTTGCTCTGGCTCTCCCAGCCATCTCCTTGCCTTTCCTCACCCAATCCTCTTTGGTGGGCAGATAACCTAAGCCAAAGGTATGCGGGTTGTGCAACACTTCGGCCGATACTGCAATGCCCTTCCAACCACTCTTCCCTAATCCCATCCCAGGGATGTGTTGGAGCTTATTCATGAGGTACACTAACTGTGTGCTAACATACAACCCCTCATCAACAGCTAAGATGTTCTGTACAACCCGGGCCTCGGCTAAGGTAAATCCGGATAGGAACACATCCTCCATGCCATGCTCGATTTCCAAAACTGGTGTAGACACTTCTGGCGGTGGATGGATTGATGAATTCCCAAAAACTATAGCCACCCCCTTCCCGTGAGGGTATTTCTACATCTGATGCAGTGTGGAAGAGACTGCCTTCACCTGGTGCAGCCACGGTCGCCCCAGGAGTAGATTGAAGGTTGCAGGAACGTCCAAGACATGAAAGTCAATCTCGTGTTGTCCTGGACCAACCTGAGTTTGAATTTTCACAGTACCCATCACCTCTCTGCTTGTGTTATCATATGCCCTTATCACCTGGGCTATTGGCACAAAGTCCGCGGGCTTCAACCCGATTGCATATGCCGTCCTTGACAGTCACACGTTAATAGCGGATCCTGTGTTGACAAGAACCACCGGTATCCATTTGCTTCTACATTTCATAGAGATGTAAAGCGGTTTGTTATGATTCGCGCCCTCAGGCGGCAGTTCCTTATCAGAAAAGGTCAACATCGGGGAAGCCCCTCCCGGAAAAACCAATCCCACTAGTTGTTCAGGCGTGTTGTCTATTGAGAGTTTGGCCTTGTCCATTGCCGATAAGACAGCTTGTCTATGAACACGTGAAGCCATAAGCAGTCCCTAGATGGAGATATCTGCTTGTATCTTTTTCAACTGCTTCAACATGGCCTCTTCTTTAAGTAGCTTCTCTTTCTGCTTCTCCGACTCCTTGTCCTTCCCGGACGCCTCTAGTTGATCTAGGTACGAGAGTTTGAAATACCGCCCACTCCTAGTCATATGGTCAACTTCACCAATATACTAGGTATCATCCGGCTGGTTACTCCCCCAATCCTCATCTGTGTGGGCAAGACATAGGTCATCGTCTTCCCACCACATGCCATCGGCAGCCGACAGACACATATCCGGCTCCGTTACAATGTTCCCTGTGCCAACAGCACCTTGAGTTCCTGTACTCGCAGCACGTTCTGTTCTTGTGCACACAGCACGTTCAGTCCCCACAGGAGCTTTGGCCTTTCTGGCTCTCTCAGAGTCTTCGACCCCTTCCTATTCAAACTGCTTCAATGTAGCCTGCTGTTTAACATATCCTGTACTCAAAATACCCAAATCCTGAGCGAAATTCTTGTCACCGGCGCTCTCCGGTGATGCATTCTGATCCACGGCCCTTCCGGCCACAATTGATGTCCTTGCCCCTGACGGGCCCTTTTCCAATTGAGATTCTTCAACAATATCTGGTTGGTCGTCAAGCCACCCTGTAACCTCTGCTGACTCCTCAAAATCAAACCAGTTGACTGTCATGTCTGCTGGTTCTTGTTCGTTGAAACACTGAAGGTTAGCAATGTCCTCTTCCAAATCCGCTAAGTTATCTAGCCTCTGATCAAGTCCATCTTCCCGTACTATGCAAATCTTTGCCCCAGTTGGCAATTCTAGGTTCGGCCTAGCCTGGCCTGCTGACGCAATGTAGCCACTCGGATCATATACCTCCTCAGCACAACTCCCAATTTCCTCAGATCCTGAATCATCAGCCCCACTTTCCTCCGAAATCATCCCTATTCCATCTTCGATGATCACTACCATTGGTTCAGGTTGGGCTCGGGAGATGTCCAACATACACAAGTTAGTGTTGTCAGGAATGAACACATCCGGCTTAGGTAGGTGAGACGGGGTGATATATATGCCAGGGTCATATGACACGACCCCAGTTTGGATTGAGTTGATGCGTTTGGGAGGTGGGGCTTGGTTGTGTGGTGGGAGAGGGTTGGTTGTGATGTTCGGTTTCTCCAGAGGCACGATCACCCTATTGTCGACGAGATCCTGAATCTCATGACGCAATCTAAAGCAATGGTTAGTGTCATGACCATGTTGCTGGTGAAAGACACAATATTTGGCTGGGTTATGGGATGGGGGAAGTGTTTCTGGCAATGGTCGCGGCTCTAGGGGCTTCAAGTGCCCTTTCTTGATCAAAACCCCTAGAGCTTTGGACAGGGGCATGTATAATGGGGTGAAGGTTCTTTGGCCTCAAGGTTGGTACTTGGTTGTTTGTGAGTTGCTTCCGGACGCACCGCTGAATGATGTAGCTGTAAGGGTTCTTACGGGGGTGGTGGTGACCATGCTTACTTCTGAGGCTCTGGCAGTTGTAGCATTGCTCGTGCCTGCATTGGTGTTGCGATTGAAGGTTCTCCTGGGCTGCCCTCTGTCATTGTCAACCAGACCCTGTTTCAAGGCGTCCTCGATCTGCACCCCAATCTCATGTAAATCTCCAAAAGTGGGGAGAGGGAGGATGATCATCTTTTGCATGAGCTTGGGCTGGAGGTTACGCACAACCATCCGTATTTGATCTTTGTTAGTTGGCCTAATGGTCATCATCGAGGCCTTGGCCTTCCAGCGGGTTACGAAGTTAGAAAAGCTCTCCTTCGACTCTTGTCTAGTTATCTCAAGATCACGAGTTGTGATCTCGATCTGTGTGTTATAGGAGTATTGAGCTACGAAGGCCTCGGCCATCTCCTCCCAGTTCCTCTTGACGGAATCTTCCAATTTTGCATACCAAATGGCCGCTACACCTGACAGGGTTCGGCTGAACAAAGAAAGCTTCTGTAATCTGGTGAGGCCCATCGGCCTTAGTATGTCCGAAAACAGCCGTAAATGCACCATAGGATCCCCAGATCCATCAAAGTGGTCAATATGTGGCATCTTAAACCGGTCCGGCAAAGTTACGGCCGCATCGGTATACCCGTCCTCAATGTCCGGAATGGACTTCACACCTTGAGATTTCTTGAACAGCTTTTCAAGCTTGCTCACTTTTAATGTCGTAGGGTCCACCTCGAACTCGAAGGGAGAATCCGGTAGATTGATAAGTGTGGGTGCCTTGGATAGTTGAGGTAGAATCGGGGGCGGAGGTGGCCCCGCTAGGATGTCTGTATCCTCTTGGACATTCTGGACATTCGCCCTCTCCCCGAGTATTAGGACTCTTGGTGGGGGAGGAGCTTGGTGTGAAGCAGATGCTCCGGTTTGCTGTTGTAGCCTGGCAATTAACTCTGCCTGTTGAGCCATGACCTCCAATGGCCTGTTGTTTAGCAAATTCTGTTTGACGAACAGCGTCCTCCTACATGGCTTTCATGCTCTCCTGGAATTGACGCACCATTTCTTCCATCCCTGACATACTGCCCCTGATCTAACTGAACTGCCGATATCTGCCTCTGCAGTAGACTCGGAAATCTCAACCTGACTGCTCAAGGACCACTAATCTGGGAACCGCAGTACCGATACACTGTGCCTCACTGACCTCCGTCTAGCAACCGGGGGTAAAGAGTAGAACACTGGTTGTCCATCTGCCAGATCCTCAGATCAATGGAGTCGGCGACCTCTAATCCAGAATGCTTGGGGAATATCTGCTTGGTCGGAAGCAATTATGCTAAACTACCTAGAAAAAAGATAAATAAAACATAATAAGGAAATAAACAACCAGAAAAACGGATAGCATAACAGCTTAAATAAACACAACACACAGTCGGTCATTGACAACACACAGTTGGCATTTGTAAGCTAAATATACTGTTCTCAAACACTGATCGTTGTTTATGAATCACTGCCCCAAATCTGAATCTGATACCCACAGGTAAAACAGATTCCCAAATACTGATACTGATGTCCGCAGGCCTGATACCCAGACTTTCAAACTGATACATGCATTCCTGTGGAGACACACTCTAAAAGCACATAGCAAACAAGTGAGAGCCAAAACACCCCTATGTTGGGGTAGGGTTTCCCTGTTCTATTTTGTCAACAGCTAGGGTATCACTACGCACACAACGGCTTTAAACAACCTATAATCGGGTAAGCAACCTGTCCTAGTTTGGAATAGTCACTATGGATTCCAAATATGCACTAGGTCGAATGGTCAAAAGGGGTGTCCCGGTAAAAATGAGGGTTTGTGTTCCCATCGTGGCAGAGCCCGTAACTGGTCAGCTTTATGGCATGTTTCTCAAAGCGAGCCTCCGATAAACCGTTCAGGAATAGCAAATGGCAAACACGGTGTTCTAGGCGCACCAATGCAAATGAAATACAAAGAGACACATAAGTGTAATCAAAACAAGATATCATGAGTTTGAGTCAAGTTCTCTAAATCCCCAACGGAGTCACCAGAAACTGTAGACGTCCCGGAACGTCCCGGGGAAAATCCCGTTTTGTCCATTGGGCTTACTACAGTTCGAACTCAATGTCAGAGTTCTTAATTTGATCTCGCAAAGTGCAATACGAGAATGATAAATCACCAAAGAGTCCAAATCCGGAAAATCGTTTTGAAAAGTTGATTTTTAGAAAGAAGTGCCAAACATGGACTGCTTTGCCAGATATAGAGTCGCCACCTAAATATTTTTTTTGAGGGGAATTTAGGAAACCCTGACTCATGCTTAAGGCCACGTGTTCGTCATCACCAAAGTTGCCTCGGCTCGAGAACTTGGGTACGATTGGGGAAGGTCATGCAATGAGCACCCCCGCTCGCCCGATCAAAGATCGGCCACTACTAAACATGATATCTTGTTTTTGAAAACATATGTGCTCTTATTCCGGTTATTAACCTAGAATTGCTACGTGATGCGCGCAACAAACAAGTATAGACTGGATCATCTAAGTTGGAACAAAACATCTCATGTTTGTTTTTGAAAGCGGTTTGCTACTCGCAAGTAGGCTAAAATACGGATTTTGCCACCCTCGAGTGGGCTTAGAAAACATGGTGATTTGCCACTCTCAAGTGGCCTTAAAACTCGCAATCGATGAATTGTTCCAATTTGAATAATCAACCTTCACCCACAGGCATTCAGGCAGGTATATCACATAAGCAGTTAGCCTCATGGCAAGCATGCTATCATGGCAGTCACTCACACACATGCAAGGATGCTAAAGCATAAACATTCACCGAGTACTCCAAGCCAAAATAGAAACTAGTTAGTAATCAATGCATGATCCTAGTTCATGTTAAGATGGCTAATGCAACACATGCGAAATGCAACTAAGATAGGCTCGGCTATTCTAAGATGGCATATGAGATGCTACAGATAACATGTATTCAACTCGGAATTGAAATACAATGCAGTTAGTATGATGCACCGAGCCCGGTGCATGCAAGACAGACGAATGAATGCAAACATACGAAGCATAAGGATAATAATTGAAACATGCCCTAACACTAACCATTGTAAGCAGGTGAATAAAAGGGAGAAAGAAATGGGGGTTGGAAGACATGCATCACACACACGCACACTTATTACAAAATTTGCCCTCTCGACGGAGGGTCCGAATAAATAACACAAAACCAACTTGCCAACCTAAGCTAATCTAATTAAACTAGTTATTACACACGAAATGAATAACAAGCTATAGCTAATTATTACACAACTCTAATTAATCAATAAATTAACTAAGTAAGCAATTTAAATAAGCATGTAAACCAAATGAAATAGGCTGCCTCAGCTCTACTTTGGATGACAAAGGATGCATGCATGCTCGAGTTGCCTTGTTCGGAAATCCCTCGCGACGCCCCAACTCGCCTTTGTTTGCAATTGATCTCAGAAACTTGCACAATGCTCCAGAGAGATGAAACTCCACCTTGGGAATCTGTGGGAAGGCTACCAACCAGCTTATGGGCATGGGAGACCAACTACCGACCACCTTTTGTGGTGGATAACCCAAAAAAGTGGTCCGGCCTGCCAGTAAATCTGGTCGGCCGACCAGTTTCCTCCTGGTTTCTGGTTTTCTGCAAACAAAGGGAAAGAGTGATCCACGACAAAGTATTTGCAACACATATGTGCAGACACTCACTCTCCCATCATTGCATAAGCTCAGGGGAGTGTAGTCCTTGACCTTGGGCCACCAATTCAGGCATTCCAATGCATGATGGCCGAGGAGCCGAATGTGTGACTCAATGTGAAATGAATGCACATACAGGCACCTAAAGCCAACAACTCCGTCATGGATAGTCAAGAGTGCTGCGATTGGAATTGAGGCACGTTTCATCACTTCAAAAGTATGAAATGTCCCTCGCTTCCCGTGTCGGACTAACTCTTATCCAACACAATGCAAACACAATGCAACACATAACATGGCATCCACCAATGCGACTCTAGCATGTAATCTCAATCAATGCAACTAAGTCATGCAAACATGCAACTAGCATACATAATGCTATAAGCTACATGGCATGCACAATGCTCATGACACTAGCATACACAATGCACATGGAACTAATATACACAATGAGATGAACAAGGCATGCACAATGCAATGATCAATCATGCGACAACGTGGCATACTCAATGCTATGAACTACAATTGCATACTCGATGCAAAATGGACTTAAACCAAAATGGATGGGCCTCAGCCACACCCAAATCAGTGGCCAAAGATGATGAAAACAAGGCTCCAAAACTCATGCAAACGTGCCCAATGCAATGGCGCCAAGCCTAAGGCATAAAACACAACTTTTCAAACGCATTAAAAATGATGAAATATGGAGTGCAAGGACACATGTTCCAACTCTGAAATGGCATATAAAATGACTCCAAATGATGTAAACAACTCACACAATGGATGTTGAATGGC
This sequence comes from Camellia sinensis, assembly GCF_004153795.1. Classification (NCBI taxonomy): domain Eukaryota; kingdom Viridiplantae; phylum Streptophyta; class Magnoliopsida; order Ericales; family Theaceae; genus Camellia; species Camellia sinensis. The sequence continues at coordinate 1,406,036 of NW_021025899.1, forward strand.
TCAAGCACTGAAACTAGTGATGTGTATTACACTATAGGCATGCAAGGCATTGCTCAAATGGCCAAACCAACTCCAAACAGACCCTATGCAGGCCAGAATAGGAACAAAAGTGAACTAAGATGATGGCTTGAAAGGCACAAAAATGAAGCTCATGCAATGGCTCACAAATGGGGTATAATGATGCAACTCTCAAGCACATTGAAAGAGTGACAAACATGAGAACATGGCCAAGAAATAACCTCTGAAATGACATTCCTCATAATGCCAAAACATGCAAATACCTCAAGTTAAGCATGCAAGGAACCTCAAAACTCAAAGTTAGGCAAGGCTATTACACTACAAGCATGCATGGCAAGCATCATTCGACCAAGGGGCCTCAAAACAGAGCTAAGGTAGCCCAAAATATGAACAAAATCAGTTTGGATCATGGCCAAAATATGCTAGAATGGAGAGCCAAAACATCATGTATTTCAAGCTAGTAAACATGATTTACACTGCAAGCATATGAAGCATATGAGAGGCTACCAAACCAGCAAAAAATAGAATCATGGCATGCCAAAAGATGGCAAAAAACCCACTGAGACATGACCAATACATGCAAGAATGAGGTGCTACTTTGATAAGGCATGAAAGGGATTATTCTACACATGCAAGAGGCAAACACAAGGTGACCAAACTAGCTATATAGATAGTCTAGGTAGGTCCCAAAAGTCACCAAAAAGGGCCTGAACCAAGCCTTGGAAGTATGAAAGTATGTGCTCCTTTGAAAGGCAAAAAATGCAAACAAACAAGGCCCAAAGAGAGAGGGTCTCCCCTCTCTAATTTAGGCCCTCAAAACCACATGCCAACCACTAAAAATCCGCTGGATTTCAATGGCTAAAAGGCCAAGCATAGATCAACACAAAGGTCTCATGGCATGGCACAAAACAAGGCTAAATAGAGCATGCAAGAGGGTAGATGACCCTCAACACCAAAAAATCCTTAAACAAACATAAAAAACACTTAAATATGAATCTTTTTTCAGTTGACAACAAAGCCTAAATATGCATGCAAGTATGGCTAAGAGAATGATCAAGATAGAGCTTAAAAAGAGGGAAAATGAGTTAACCTTGAAGCTCAGCAAAACCAGCAAGTTTTGGGACCAAAAACCAACTCTTCAACCTCTGAAAATACCCTCCAAGAACCTCAGATCAATGGTGGAGGTGTATAGCTATGAGGTGTGGTGCAATAGGTCAAGAACAACACACTTTTGAACCCAAAATGTAGAGATATAGAGAGAGATATATATTTTTGCCTTAGCCAATTTCTGAACCTGTGCAAAGGAGAGGGAGGTCCTCTCTTATAGATGTTTGAAGCTAAAGCTTCCTCAAGAAGCTAAAAGCTTGGATGCAAATCCTCCATACACGTGTATGGAGGATACAGTCTGTGCTTTCTAGCTGGCACAGCTGTCATCCACACAATCTGACAAAACAGGAGGAAACCAGCCGACCAGAAAAGGTGGTCGGCCGACCACTTTCCCTGGTTGGCCAACCAAGGCAAGTGGTCTCCCAGATAAAAAATGGTCGGCCAAGGGCATTGGTGGTCTCCACACTGAAAGCAAGCCAATGGTGGGGTGGGAAACCAGAAAATGTGGCACAAAGACCAAGAAAACCAGTTTCCCGACCAGAAAACCGGCTGGCGAGGAGAAAAGTGGTTTCCAAGGAGAAAGCTGGTCTCCCACCCTTGTACCACCTCCCAAACAAGGAAAACAAGGTCCATGCAAAAAATCAACCAACATGGATGCAAAACGAGAGTTCGGGAGGCAAAGTGCACAGCTAGGGGCCTCAAAAACTGGCTGTTCAGCACGAAAAGTGGCGTACGACCACAAAAGTGGTCTCCTGGGCCACAGTGTCCCTCTGGAGAGAGGAAATAAGGTGTGTTCCAAAAATCGTGCCAAACGGAGAATGTTAAGCGGTTCCGAACCGAGGCGCACGACCGACGGCGAAAATTGGAAACTAGTCTCCAAACGGGAACAGTGGCCTACGACCATGAAAAGTAGTCTACAACCACTGAGAGATGGTCTACAAGACCTCTCCCTCCCTCCAGGAAGAGAAAACAAAACTCGATCCACGGATTGAGTTAAAGTAGAAAGGGTCCCGAAGTCCGGAGGTGAGGCTCTTGGCCAAGAACTCCGAAACCTCGAAACGAGCACAACATGCGCGAGCACCGAGCGCTCAATCGATGACGTCTGAGTCTTAAGGTCGGTCAAAAATGGGGTGTCTACAGCATCTTGCACTGAGTTCCTAAGAGACCAACTGCGACGGTGGAAACTAGAGCTTGAATTGCGATGCCTAGAACATAAAGGTTTGGAATTTCCGAGACTAAAGTCTGGTTTGAATGCCCAGGGGTGTATCCTCGGCTTGAAATCTGTATGGCAGCCCCATAGATTGAGATAGCATATGTGCGCCTCAATTCTGGATACTGAACGAACCTAGTCTGTCACCCCGTTGGAGAATAGGGAAAGTTGTGAATATGATCAGGAAGACAAGCGACATCCGTGGCTTCTACATGCAGAGGTTACCCCTTGTCAGTATGTCAGGACCTTTGTACTGTGAGTTGAAGGTAAGAGTTCGAAGAACACAAGGTAAGAGTTTGAAGAACACAAGGGGGGAGGTCCCTGTCAGAGTAGAACGGTTCATCGCCACTCACTCCATGAGGTGCTTTTTAAAGCGCCGCTTTGTTTGTTTATTGCATTTCTCTAAATATCATGCACTACATTGCTTATAACATGTATCATATCAACGCACTTATTGCATTTATTTCCATCTTGTCTTATCTTGTATCATTTATCCTTTTACGTTGAGTAGCATTTAGGATCGTTGTCCCCCTGGGCTTTCTCAAGAATGCGTGGAACGCGCTCCTGATGGCTTGTTTTTGAACCTCTTCTCACGATTTTAGCATGGTTAGAGTGTTCCTTTCCTCACACGATTTCAGCGTGTTTGGAATTTATCTCAGGATGCATAGAACGCGCTCTTGATTGCTTTTCTTCGAACCTCTTCTCATGATTTCAGCATGGTTAGAGTGTTCCTTTCCTCACACGATTTCAGCATGTTTGGAATTTATCTCAGGCTGCGTGGAACGCGCCCCTGAGTGGTTGTTTTCGAACCTCTTCTCATGATTTTAGCGTGGTTGGAGTGTTCCTTTCCTCACACGATTTCAGCGTGTTTGGAATTTATCTCAGGTTGCGTGGAATGCACCCCTGAGTGGTTGTTTTCGAACTTCTTCTCACGATTTTAGCGTGGTTAGAGTGTTCCTTTCCTCACACGATTTCAGCGTGTTTGGAATTTATCTCAGGTTACGTGGAACGAGCCCCTGAGTCATCGTTTTCGAACCTCTTTACACGATTTCAACGTGGTTGGAGTGTTCCTTTCCTCACACGATTTCAGCGTGTTTGGAATTTATCATAGGTTGCGTGGAATGTGCCCCTGAGTTGTTGTTTTCGAACCTCTTCTCATGATTTCAGTGTGGTTAGAGTGTTCTTTTCCTCACACGATTTCAGCGTGTTTGGAATTTATCTCAGGTTGCGTGGAACACGCCCCTGAGTGGTTGTTTTTGAACCTCTTCTCACGATTTCAACGTGGTTAGAGTGTTCCTTTCCACACACGATTTCAGCATGTTTGGAATTTATCTCAGGTTGCGTGGAACGCGCCCCTGAGTAGTTGTTTTCAGATCTCTTCTCACGATTTTTGCGTGGTTGGAGTGTTCATTTCCTCACACGATTTTGGCGTGTTTGGAATTTATTCTTCCTTCTCTCACAATTCCAGCATGGTTGGAGTATGTCACCCTTTGCATTTACTGCACTACCTGTTACATCTATTACATCATACCATCTTATCACCTGCACCATTTCCATGTTAAGCTTAGTTCGACATGTGCACATACTTTTTCCTTGTTGAAGCATGGTTCTGTGATAATGTGTACGCGCCTATTCCATTAAGAGAATTGTGGTCTAAGGGTGTCGGCACCTTTTTTGGGTTAGACGTGGTCTGTTTTGTGTCCATGCTTTTTCTAGGTAAAATGTGGTTCATCTTGCGCCTTATTCACTGCATCCATTGCATCTATTCTATTGTACTTTGTTTTGTTGCATTAAGCATTTAGGATCACGATATTTCCTCAGCAGATCATTCCTCACTTATATCGTACCTCCTAATTACTTGTATTCTTTATGTGAAACACACAGTTCTGCATGTGCACACGCCTATTCCACTATGAGAATTGTGGTTTAAGGGTTCCGGCATCTTTTCTGTGTTAAACGTAGTTTGATGTTGCATTTTCATCCTTTCATGGTATTTGTGTGGTTTTGCACTGCTTGTGGTTTGATAATTCAATTACATTGTATATCATGTGCATTGTTTCATTGCATTGCATATCGTCTATATTGTTTTGTTATATTGTGTATCATTTGGCATTTTGCCCCTGAACTACGCTGGTTTGATTCCTTGTAAATGGATACATAGGCAACCCTCGGGTTCAACCATTTGTTTCTACATCTTCATTTTATTTGTTTGTCCAAGTCTTCGGCCTTGTCAAAAATGGATCGTCTCTGGGCTTTGACATTCACTCACGTCATTTCATGACTTTCGAGTTCTATCAAAGAGGGGCAACTGTAGACACCCCATTTTTGACCGCCCTTAAGACTTGGGTGCCACTGATTGCTGACTTGGGTGCCACTGATTGCTTACTTAGTGATGAAAGTTTTGCAGTGCAAGGGTTCAATTTCTTTGGCAAGGAGAGCGTCAAATCCCAACCTTACACCCCATTTTTGGGCCAAAACTATTTTAGACCTTAAAACCCTCTCTTTCAAAATATTTTTGAAAATGATTCTATGATGTTCCGAAGCTCGCATTTTGTTAAATATTGTGCTTTTCGGTAAATCGAGCAAGGACAAAGTGGAAATGCATGAAAGAGATTTGAACTTTTTGAAAACTCTTTAAAACATCTTGGTTAGAGGTTTCGAGTTGAAAAAAATTGGAGGAGAGAGAAGAAACCAAGTTGGGGAAGAAGATGGGCATGAACCGTTAAGAGAGAGTCGAGCAGCCCTCGCTAAAACAGGCCTATCCTCCTGTACACTTGGATTTCAGCTATGAGGCCACCACCATTGGAAAGAAGACTTCCAGGGCTTCAATTTAGACTCAAGAATGACCTACAAAGGAGTCCAAATGAAGGAGATATGCCCATTTGAAGTTAGACCTGGAGAGCAGATTTTTGCTGTCGGCCACCAGGGGTGGTTAGTCGGCTAGAAAAGTGGCCGGTCGGCCACTAATGTCCCAAACTCAGATTGTTTGCAGATATTTCCCCTCCAGTTGTTTTCACATTGCTCCAGCTATCCTAATTTAGATATTTCGACCTGAAACTCATATATTGCTATATATAGAGGCCATATCTCTCATATTGCAAGGTTAGCAAATTTTGGGAGCCATTCTCTCTAAAAATCCTCTCTCTCTATAATTCTCTCTCTCTAGATTTCTCTCTCTCTCTCTCTCTCTTGCCCTTTTGTGCATACAAGTAAAGACACCTCTCATTTTCCTAGACATCCTTGATCAAAGTGGTTCATCTTAGGGCAAAGTGGTTCATCTTAGGGCTGAGATTGCTTGAAGCTCACTAGGAGCTTCGTTTGAGCTCTAAAATGTGGTTGAAGCTCAGATTGTTGCATAAGTTGTGTCTTCCCTTTAAGAGGTAGAAACTTCTCTTTGCTAGCTTAATTTCCATTCTTGTTTTGCCATCTTTTGACACTATTTTTGAGCTGGTTTTCAACTGTAAAAACCTCTGTTTTTCAGTCCTAAAAATGGTGGTTTGAGCTTATTTTGTGTTAGGGCGCTGTCTCTCCCTTTTGTTCCTTAGCCTGTATAGCTTTTTCTGCCATCGTTCAAGGCTTTCAAATCCAACATTTTGGGCCTTTAAACCACTGAAATTTAGAGTTATTTCAGTGGTGGAAAGTATGTTTTGAAGTCCAAAAATGGAGGGGTTGGCCTCCCATCCTTGTTTCTCACTTCCATGCCTAGTTAGCATCACATGGTAGCATGTTTTTGTGGCTTAACTTAGCTTATTTCCAGCATGTGTTTGCCTCTGATTTGGCATGATTTAACTCTGTTTTGGGCTGCTTTGGTCATGTGAGCCTTGTTTTCCCTAGTTGTAGTGCAACTGGTCATGTGAGCCTTGTTTTCCCTAGTTGTAGTGCAAATGGCTTTATTAGCTTGGCATTTTAGGGCTCTAAACATGTTTTTCTTAGAATGATTGCATGTTGTAGTTTCTTTTAACATGTAATTTCAATGTATATAGCTCTGTCACATGCTCATTTTATTTCACTCTCTCATTGCTTTTTGAGAGTTGCTCTTGAGCCCTGTTTGCAAGCTAACATGTGAGCATGTTTTTCTAGCATTTTGTACACTAATCTCAGCATGTTTTAGCCATTGTTTTGACTAGTCTTAGCTCTATTTTGAGCTGGTTTGGTCCTTTGAGGCTTGGTTTATATGCTTGTAGTGCAATTGTGCTTAAGGGTCTAGCTTGTGCTATGTTTTGGCCTCTTATTCTAGCCATTTTTAGCTTACTTCAAGTAGGTTTTAGGACTCCTTTTAAGCTGTTTTAGGACTGTTTTCAAGTGTTTGTACCTTTTGAGCTTTGTAGTGCATGCCTATAGTGTAATGGCTTCACTAGTTTGGTGATTTAAGGCCTTAGATACCATCTGTTTATGTTGATTGCATGCTTTAGTGTTGTTTTACATATAATTTCAGCACTTTAAATCTCTGCAATCTTCCTCTATGCTTCACTCTTTTGTTTGTTTCGAAAGTGGCTTTGAAACCCTTGTTGGCTTGAGTGTGGAATTGAGACCCTCATGCCTAATGGTTTAATTCCTTCGGGAGTTCATCACCAACAGCAGGAGGCCTCTTTCATGCTCAAGGTACTTGTGGTTTAAGTCCACTTTCAATTAGAGGACATTCACCTTTTGGACTAATCAACTAAAGAATGGATTGGTAATCTGAAATGTGTAAACATAATGAACAAAGTAAAAGAGGCAAGATAAGCATCTTTGTGTTGCATTGCATGTGTTCAGATCGGACGTTAATTCGAACACACGAAAAATTGAACGTTTCATACTCAAAGTAATGAAACGTGCCACTTTTCTCGGTCACCGTCACCCTTGATCGTGGATGATAGGGTGGTGGTTATTTTGGTCTTGTTTGTACAAGCTTGATTTTCTGGCCAACATACATTGAAAATGCTTGCTTGATGGCTTGAGAGCCAAGAACTACACTCATTTGAGCTTGTGAAATGATAAGGAGGGTAGCAGTACATACATTTCTTGAAAATGCATTGCTTTGCCTCTGTTTGCTCTCTGTTGCAGCAAAAGGAGAAGTCCAGAAAGGGGGGTGGCCGACCGGCCACTTGTGGTAGCCGACCGGCCGATTAAGGTGGCCGAAAGCCACTTTTTGTAGCCGACCGGCCACCGGTCAATTTTTGCAAAAATGTGTTCCTGTCTTGGAGCAGAGGCAATCTGGAAGTTGGTACGGTTTTCAGAAATCAAACGAGTGTAAACAGAGGCATCCGATGGCAAGGCAAGGGCATTTTCGGGCAGAGCAACCAAGCATGCATGCGTCCCTTGCCTTTTAGGCCATTTACTTGCTTTGTTTAAATTGCTTTAGTTAGTTAGCATAGCTAATTATTCACTTCAAGCGTTGTACTTAATTAGCTTAGCGTAGCTAGTTATTCAATTTGGTTTGTAATGATTAGCTTAGAATAGTTAATTAGTTTTGGTTTGTAATAGTTAGCATAATTGGTGTAGCTAGTTAGCTTATTCATTCGCACCCTCCTTCGAGAGGGCATAATGTTGCAATAAATGTGCGTGCGTGTGTGCATGTTATCCAACCCCTCGTCTTTCACCCTTTTATTATCTGCTTTCGATGGTTAGATTAGGGACATTTTCAATTAGCATACCTTATGCTTGCATGTTTGCATCATTCATTTATCTTGCATGCACCGAGGCTCGGCGCATCATTCAAACTGCATTGTATTTCAATACTTATTTGAATACGTGTTTCAAAGCTTGCTATCAAATTGAATCAAATCATATGCCATATTAGTAGTCGAGCCTATTAATCGCATCATTACATGTGTTGCATTAGGCATCTTAATATAGTTAGGATCATGCATTGTTTCTAACTAGTTTTTATTTTGGCTTCGAATACTCGGTAAGCTTTTACGCTTTAGCATACTTGCATGAGTGTGAGTGTTTCCATGTTCGTATGCTTGCCTGAGGCTATTTGCTTAAATGATTAACTACATAAATGCCTGCGGATGAAGGCTTTATTACTTGAATTGGAACAATTCGATAAATGTGAGTTTTAAGCCCACTTTGTGAAGTGGCAAATCATGTTTCAAGCCCACTTGAGGTGGCAAATTTGCGTTTTAGCCCACTTGAGGTTGTCAAATTCAAACCATTTTCGAAAGCAAACATGAGTTGAATTTGTTCCAATTCTTGCGATTTTAGTCTATACTTGCTTGTGCGCATCATATAGTAATGTTAGATTAATAACCGAAACAAGAACACATGAGGTTTATAAAACAACATATCATGATAATAGAGGCCGATCTTTGATCGGGCGAGCGGGGGTGTGTAGCGCTCGACTTTCTTCGCGCGCCCCCCTTTCGGAGAGGTGCAAATTGGTCCCACAGTTCGTACTCCTGTTATGGTTCTGAATCTAATATCACAAAATGTATTGTGAGACTGATAAACACCAAAGAGTCCAATCTGGCAAATCATTTTGGAAAATCAAATTTTAAATCAAATAATGCCAAAATTGGACTGCTTTGCCAGATTATAGAGTCGCCACCTAAATTTTTATTTTGGGAAAATTTAGGAAACCCTGACTCGTGCCAAAGTCCACGTGTCCGTCATCACCAAAGTTGCCTCGGCTCAGGAACTTGGGTACGAGGGGGGAAGGTCATGAAATGAGCACCCCCGCTCGCCCGATCAAAGGACCGGCCTCTACAAAGCAAGATATGTTGTTTTATAAACACACGTGTTCTTATTCCGATTATTAGCTAATTTTACTATGTGATGCTCACAGCATACAAGTATAGACTAAATCGCAAGGATTACAACAAAACAACTCATGTTTGTTTTCAAAAATGGTTTGAAAATGCAACCCTCAGCTGGGCTAAAGCGCGGATTTGCCACCCTCAAGTGGGCTTAAAACATGATTTTTCCACTTCACAAAGTGGGCTTAAAACTCACATTTGATGAATTGTTCTAATTCAAGTAATGAAGCCTTCATCTACATCATGCAGTTTAGCATTTAAGCACATAGCCTCATGGCAAGCATGCGAAACATGGCAACACTCACACTCATGCAAGTATGCTAAAGTGTAAAGTTTACAGTATACTCGAAGCCAAAATAAAAACTAGTTAGAAATATGCGTGGTTGTAGCTCACCTGAACTCGCTCCGCGCGCCCCCCTTTTGGAGAGGGCGCGGATTTGGTTCATAGCTACTACAGCTCGGACTCCTGTCATGGTTCTGAATCTAGTCCCACAAAGTGCAATATAAGATTGATAAATCACCAAAGAGTCCAAATTCGGAAAATCATTTTGAAAAATCGATTTTAATCAAAAAGTGCCAAACATGGACTGCTTTGCCAGATTTCAGAGTCGCCACCTAAATATTTTGTTTTGGGAAATTTAGGAAACCCTGACTCATGCCGAAGGCTACGTGTCCGTCATCATCAAAGTTACCTCGGCTCGGGAACTTGGGTACGAGAGGGGAAGGTACTGAAATGAGCACCCCCGCTCGCCCGATCAAAGATCGGCCTCTACTAACATGATATGTTGTTTTATGAACACATGTGTTCTTGTTCAGATTATTAGCTAACTTACTATGTGATGCGCACAACACACAAGTATAGACTAGATCGCCTAAATTGGAACAAAACATCTCATGTTTGTTTTTGAAAATGGTTTGGAATTGCTACCCTTAAGTAGGCTAAAATGCGGATTTGCCACCCTCAAGTGGGCTTAAAAAAAAACATGATTTGTCACTCTCAAGTGGGCTTAAAACGCACATTTTGATGAATTATTCCAATTCAAGCAAATGAAGCCTTCATCCACAGGCATTCATGCAGTTAATCACTTAAGCACATAGTCTGATGGCAAGCATGCTATCAGGGCAGTCACTTACACACATGCAAGGATGCTAAAGCATAAACACTTACAATGTACTCTGAGCCAAAACAAAAACCAATTAGAAATCAATGCATGATCCTAATTATACAAGATGCCTAATGCAACACATGCAAAATGTGACTAAAATAGGCTCGGCTATCTAAGATGGCATATGAATGCAACACTCGAGAACATGCTTTGAAACACGTATTCAAGTAAGTATTGAAATACAATGCAGTTTGAATGATACGCCGAGCCCGGGGCATGCAAGACGAATGAATGCGCATGCAAAGCATAAGTATGTTAATTGACCGAGCCCGGTGCATGCAATACGAATGAATGATGCATGCATGCGACGCATAAGTATGCTAATTAAAACATGCCCTAAAACTAACCATCAAAAGCTGGTAAATAAAAGGGAGAAAGACGTGGGGTTGGAAGACATTCACACACTCACGCACACTTATTACAACATTGTGCCCTCTCGACGGAGGGTCCGAATGAAAGAGAGCTAACTAGCTACGTTAATTAAACTAACTATTACAAAACGAAACTAATTAACTAACAAGTTAACTAATTGCAAACACAAATGAATAGCTAAACGCAATAACTATTTAAGTACAGAATCAACGAGTTAACCATCTAAGCAAAGCAATTAAAAGGAGCCTCGGGGTGAGGAATGCATGCATGCTCGGTTGCTTCTTCCTAAAATCTTGTCGCCTTGCCACCGGTTGCCTCTGTTTGCATTTGCTTTGATTCTGAATACCAAACAAATCTTCAGGTTGTCTTTGCCCTAGAACCAGAATAACTTTGAACCATCTTCAAGCTGGTGGACTGTCGGCTACCAGGGGAGGCTGTAGGCCACTTGTCAGCCACTTAAGGAGGCTGTAGGCCACTTAAAGTGGCCGGTCAGCCAGTTGCTTCTGCACACTTCCAATTTGCTGCAAACAAAGTTCAACAAGGGCAAAACAAGGCATTTGCAGGGTATGTGTGTACAACCACCCTCCTTATCATTTCTCAAGCTCAAAGGAGTGCGGTACTCGACTCTCGAGCCACCAACCGAGCATCGCATTGTACGATGGCCAAAAAGCCAAGTTTGTACAAGTTAATGAATGCACAAGTAACACACAAGACTCAAGAGGCCTCCACCCTATCATGCACAATCAAGGGGGACGTCGACCAAGAAATGAGGCGCGTTTCATCGCTTCAAGTATGAAACGCCCCTCGTTTCTTGTGTTTGGATTAACATCTGATCCAAACGCAATGCAATGAAACACCCATGCAAACAACATGGTTATCTATCAATGCTAGAGTGGCATGCACAAGGCTCTATCATGTAAGCAATGCATGCATGGCATGTTTAGAAGCTAAGGCATCAAGGCTAGTGAAGTGTATTACACATGAGGCATGCACAACAATGCTCAAATGGTCAAACCTACCTCATGCCACAACAATGGTACAATCATGCTAGAAATGAAGCACCAAAAGCTACAACAACATGCTAATGCATTGGCTCGCAAGCCAGACATTAAACACAACTCTCAAACATAATGAAGAAGTGATAAATAAGAGAGTATGGCAGAGATGTAGGCATTGAAATCATATGCCAAATGATGACATGTCATGCAAACAACACAAGTATGGCATGCTAGAGGACTCAAGCATTAAAGCTAGTGAGGTACACAACACTAGGACTAAGCAAAACTATACACAAACAACCAAACCAGCCCAAAATAGAGCTATAACAGGCCAAAACAGTTGCTAAAATGAACCGAAAAGATAGCATGAAAAGCGAGAAAATGATGTTCAGGCAATGGCTCATAAACGAGGCATAAGGCTCAACTCTCAAACCCAATAAAAGAGCGATATATACGAGTGTATGATACAAGTATATGCTCTGAAATACCATGCCAAATGATGCTATATCATACAAAAAACACATATAATTCATGTTAAAGGCCCCAAAACTCAAGGCTAGCAAGGCCAACTACACTATAGCTATTCAAAGCATGAGCCACATGACCAAGACCATTCAAATCAAACCTAAAGCATGCTAAAATAGAGCCAAAAACATGCTGGAATGAAGCATACACATGCTAGAATGAAAGGCCAAAACACCAAGCATGCAAGGCTAATGGGCAAAATTGCACTCCAAGTGCAAGAAGCATGCAAGAGGTAACCAAACCAGCCAAAAACAGAGTTATATCATGGCAAATCAGTGGCAAAAACATGCTCAAACTAAGGCTCAAAGGAGTAGAAAATCATGCTCCCTTGGTAGCCCACAAATAAGGCACAAAGGCACAACTTTCAAAAGCTCTCAGGGAGTGAAAGAAGTGAGAACATGAAACATGTATATGCTCTGAAATTACATGCTAAATGATGCCAAAACATGCAACCATCACAAATATAACATGCTAAGGTGCTCAAAACTCAAGACTAGCTAAGGCACTTGCACCATAGCTATATCAAGCAAGCCCCAAAGGACCAAGATCACTCAAAACAGTCCTAAGGCAGGTCAAAACAATACAAGAAACATGATGGAGTGTAGCCAAAACAAGCTAGAATCGTAAGCCAAAACACTAAGCATGCAAGGCTAATGAGTGGGATTACACTACAAGTACCAAAACCAAGCAAGAGGTGACTCCACCAACCAAAATCCGAGCTGTATCATGTTAAAATAAGGCTTAAAGCATGCTAAGATAGAGCCTCAAGAAGGTAGAAAAACATGCCAAAATGTTAAGCCAATAACACATGCAAACAAAGCACAAAAGGGGGGGACCACCCCCATCCATTTTGGGTCTCAAAGCCCACTTTCCACCACTGAAATTCCTCTGGAATTCAGTGGTGAAAAGGCCAAACAAAAATGATCTCAAAGGCCTTTAGAGATAGCACAAAACAAACCAAAATAAGGCATAAAAGGGGGTAGAACACCCCTAACTCAAACAAGGCCTTAGACAACCATCTTAAGCACTTTAAAACAAAGGTTTTTGTAGTTTCAAGTTATGCCTAAAACAACATGCAAAGATGGCCAAATAAGCAATGAAAATAAAACTTTCAAGAGGCTATTACTCACCCTTGAAGCACAACTTCAAACAAACAGCAACTTCTGAGGCAAAACCAAGCCAAAACCACTCAAATGAAGCTCCAAAGGACCTCAGCAACAAGATGAAGGTGATTGAGTAGGTGTTTGTGTGCAAAAGTATGAAGAAACAACACTTTTAATTCAATATAGAAAAATATAGAGAGAGATGAAGGATTCTAGTGAGAGAGAGATATCTTTTAGCTCTCTAAAAATCTACACCCCAAATAAGGGGGAAGCACTTCCCCCTTATATAAGCAAAGCAAGAAGAAGCTTGCTTGACAAGCTTAGAGCTTGCCTGAATCCCTCCATACACGTGTATGGAGGATGCATTCAGAGGCCAACAACTGGCACAACTGGCACCAAAAATATCTAAAAAAATAGAAAAATGGCCGTAGGCCACTTCCACTAGCCTACCGGCCACTTTAAGTGGCCTACAGGAGGAAAAAGTGGCCTACAACCACCAAAAGTAGCCGACAGGCCCTCCCCTCCCTCTAGGCAAGGGGTAACAAGGTATGGTCCGAAAACAAACCAAAAGGAAGGGATCCAAGAGGCCTTGAGACAAGGCACTCAGCCAGAAGTCCCGAAAACTAGCCTACAGGGCACTACAAGTGGCCTACAAGGGAAAAAAGTAGCCTACAGCTACAAAAAGTGGCCTACAGGCCTCTCTCTCCCTCCAGGCAAAGGCACCAAGGCATGGGCCAAAAACAAACCAAGAGGAAGGGATCCAAGAGACCCCGAGATAAGGCACTCAGCCGAAAGCCCCGAAAACCAACCTACGGGCCACTACAAGTGGCCTACAAGAGGAAAAAGTAGCCTGTAGCTACAAAAAGTGGCCTACAGGCCTCTCTCTCCCTCCAAGCAAAGGCACCAAGGCATGGGCCAAAAACAAACCAAGAGGAATGGATCCAAGAGGCCCCGAGACAAGGCACTCAGCCACAAGCCCCGAAAACTAGCCTACGGGCCACTACAAGTGGCCTACAAGAGGGAAAAGTAGCCTACAGCTACAAAAAGTGGCCTACAGTCCTCTCTCTCCCTCCAAGCAAAGGCACTAAGGCATGGGCCAAAAACAAACCCAGAGGAAGGGATCCAAGAGGCCCCGAGACAAGGCACTTAGCCACAAGCCCAGAAAACCAGCCTATGGGCCACTACAAGTGGCCTACAAGAGGGAAAAGTAGCCTACAGCTACAAAAAGTGGCCTACAGGCCTCTCTCTCCCTCTAGGCAAAGGCACCAAGGCATGGGTCAAAAACAAACCAAGAAGAAGGGAGTTAAGAGGTCCCGAGGCAAGGCGCTCAGCCGAAAGCCCGAGAAACTCATAACGAGCACAAACATGCGCAATCACCGAGTGCACAAACGATGACATCAAAGTCTTGAGGTTGGCCAAAAATGGGGTGTCTATAGTTGCCCCTCTTTGACAGAACTCGTAAGTCATGAAATGACGGGAGTGAATGTCAAAGCCCAGATACGTCCCATTTTTGACAAGGCCGAAGACTTAGATAAACAGGCAAAATAATACAGATGCACCTGTAGGCCGGGGTAAATTGAAAATGACATGCACAATGCAAGAGCATGACTTATGATTATGCAAAGAGGGATGTAAAGAAGCATCTAGATGCAAATGTTATGCAAAGTAAATACAATATTTGAAGCAAACCGATAAGGTAATCTCACACATGAGAAATACAAACATACAAACACACTACGTGCGAGACTCACAAGTCAAACCACATTTCACGCAGAAAGGACGCAAGAAAATTATGCAATCTTAACTACGGCTCATGCAGGAAAGACTAAAAGCGACCGTTGGGCACACCTGAGGTCTCAAACAAGATTCCAACGCGTTGCACGCGAACGAAAAAAGAGTGGTATAAGCATTGGAACATGTTCCAAATGCTCTTAACCAAAGAGGGAGAAACATAGGGACTCGTCCTAGTGTTTCAGAGGGGTATAAGCATTGGAACATGTTCTGAATGCTCTTAACCAAAGAGGGAGAAACACTAGGGACTCGTCCCAGTGTTTCGGAGTGGTATAAGCATTGGAACATGTTCTGAATGCTCTTAACCAAAGAGGAAGAAACATAGGGACTCGTCCCAGTGTTTCGGAGTAGTATAAACATTGGGACACGTTTTGAATGCTCTTACCTACAGAGGGCCTAACACGTCGCGCGCGCGAGGAGAAAGAACAACAATGCCTAAGGCATACGAGATTAAATGTGATAGATACACAGAGTGAACATGTGCGATAGATATACAAAGCAAACGTGTGATAGATACACAAAGTGAGCAAAGTGTGATAGATACACTAAGTGAGCAAGCATGTGCGATAGATACACTAAGTGAACGTGTGATAGATACACAAAGTGAGCAAAGTGTGATAGATACACTAAGTGAGCAAGCATGTGCGATAGATACACTAAGTGAACGTGTGATAGATACACAAAGTGAGCAAAGTGTGATAGATACACTAAGTGAGCAAGCATGTGCGATAGATACACTAAGTGAACGTGTGATAGATACACAAAGTGAGCAAAGTGTGATAGATACACTAAGTGAGCAACCATGTGCGATAGATACACTAAGCGTAATCAATCTTAAATGGAACTTCTCGAATGAACTGCATATACAATAATGTGTATGTATAAGAAAGAAACTCGATAGGCACAATGCAGATACAATGTATGTCTCATGCGAGACGAATGATCATAATACGATGTTTAAGGCATGCTCCATGCACAACATGCAAGAGATGAAACAGAAGCATACTCTATGCAAAAGGATAAACGACGTACATCCAGTGTAACATGTATATTCTATGCGACAACAAGAACAAGCATAGTACAAGATGCATTTATGCACTATGTGTGATGATATGATACATGTTACAAGCAATGTAGAGCATGATGCCTAGGGAATGCAATAAACAAATAAAGCAGCGCTTTAGAAAGCACCTCATGGGGTGAGTGGCGATGAACCGTTCCCGCTCTACTCTGACGGGGATCTCCCCTTATGTTCTTTGAACTCTTACCTTGTGTTCTTTGAACTCTTACCTTCAACTCACAGTACAAAGGTCCTGAAATACTGACAAGGAACGACATCTGCATGTAGAAGCCACGGATGCCGCTTTTCTTCCCGATCATATTCACAACTTTCCCTATTCTTCAATGAGGTGACAGACTGGGTTGGTTCAGTATCCAGAATTGAGGCGCATACACGCTACCTCAACCTATGGGGCTTCCATATAGATTTCAAACTGGGGATACACCCCTGGGTATTTAAACCAAACTTTAGTCTCGGAAATCCTGAACTTTTGCATTCTAGGCATCAGCCATTCGAACTCTAGTTTCCACCGTCCCAGTTGGTCTCCTAGGAACTCATTGCAAACACGGCCGAGATGCCCCTGGCATGGAATGATACTCAAGGAGAGCATTTTTGATCGCCATTCTGGCTCGAAACAGGTTTGAGCTTGAGCTTGAGGTAGAGGCACACTCATACTTCGAAGCATTGACAAGACCTAAGGAGGTACATCCAGAATGCAATCTCGGACTTTCTGAAGCTAAAACAAACTCAGATGCTTCGATTTTCCCTTTTTCTTTTTGCTTTGCAGTCCAGAACCTATATAGCTTCAGATAGGTCCTGGTTTTACTGTTCTCGCATGATCTGGGTTGAACCCTACAGTTTTATGAAAGAACAAATCCTGCTTTGCACATATGTGGAGAATGACACAACACTCTGAGCACAAAACAATTTATTTTTGAAATTGAAATTGAGAAATGAGTTTTCAAACGGGTATTGAGCCAACGACTGACCACAGCGCACCACGACTCAACAAAGGAAAAGAAAAGGTAAACAACCTAAACACATAGAGCAACACTCGAAACGACTCAAAACAAGAATCGAGACAAACAAAAACACACACACAACACTCAGATGTGTTCTAATGGCAAGAGACCTCTTAGTTCACGAGGAACCAGTTTCTTCGGGTAGTGTTTCCCACACTTTCTTATTTGTGATTCTCACATCACTCTGGCACTCAATCTCTATTTTCTCTGAAAATCCATTTTCTCACTTTTTCCTTCAGCGCACATCTCTCTATTCTTGAATCTCTTTGATTTTTTATCCCTCCCCTGGGTGGTTGATGGATAAACAAGAAGTTGTGGGCTCTTGCCCCTAGTATTCTACTAGATTCTCCTTCTTCCTCTCATAACAGTGAGGTATCTCACATTGGGGTTGTAGTGCGACTAGATGCGCAGCAGATTTACAACTGACATCGATTGACGATGCTCTTGGCCAGTTTGGATGTGATCAAACATGTCCAGATGAGGAAGTGGAATATTCTGCTCCATTACAATTCGTGCTTCACCCTTGGCTGGATACCTTGCTGCTTGGAGGATGAGAAAGTTTTCAGCCTCCTGCTAGCTTCAGTTGTGCCCTTTCTGGCAAGTATGGTGCCTTCTCTGACAAATATGTTGACAACGGGGAAAAGACAAGAAGCCTAACTCAACTGTGCCCCTAATTCATCATTTTGACCATTTTTTTTTTTTTTTTTGGTTTTCTATTAAAATAATTTTGACCAACATGAGAGTTAGATTAACATGCTTGTTCGATTTTATGATTTGAAATCATGCAAGTCAGGCTATGAGCACCGAAAATTTTCCTTTTTTGGGTCTAAGAAATGGTCCAATTTTGGAAAAATTGAATAATTTTCGAGAGAATTAGTCAACCTCAATAAAAATTCTCAAAAACTATTTTTGCAAATGGCCACTGCTTGACCAACATGGAATTAACTCTTGAGATGCACATGAGGCATGCACTACAAAGCTCAAACGGTCAAACCTACCTCATGCCACAACAATGGTACAATCATGCTAGAAATGAAGCACTAAAAGCTACAACAACATGCTCATGCATTGGCTCGCAAGCCAGACATTAAACATAACTCTCAAACACAATGAAGAAGTGATAAATAAGAGAGTATGGCAGAGATGTAGGCATTGAAATCATATGTCAAATGATGATATGTCATGCAAACAACACAAGTTTGGCATGGTAGAGCACTCAAGCATTAAAGCTAGTGAGGTACACAACACTAGGACTATCCAATACTATGCACAAACAACCAAATCAGCCCAAAACAGAGCTATAACAGGCCAAAATAGTGGCTAAAATGAACCGAAAATATAGCATGAAAAGCGAGAAAATGATGTTCATGCAATGGCTCATAAACGAGGCATAAGGCTCAACTCTCAAACCCAATAAAAGAGCGATATATACGAGTGTATGATGGAAGTATATGCTCTGAAATACCATGCCAAATGATGCTATATCATACAAAAAACACATAATGCATGTTAAAGGCCCCAAAACTCAAGGCTAGCAAGGCCAACTACACTATAGCTATTCAAAGCATGAGCCACATGACCAAGACCATTCAAATCAGACCTAAAGCATGCTAAAATAGAGCCAAAAACATTCTGGAGTGAAGCATATGCATACTAGAATGAAAGGCCAAAACACCAAGTATGCAAGGCTAATGGGCAAAATTGCACTCCAAGTGCAAGAAGCATGCAAGAGGTAACCAAACCAGCCAAAAACAGAGTTATATCATGGCAAATCAGTGGCAAAAACATGCTCAAACTAAGGCTCAAAGGAGTAGAAAATCATGCTCCCTTGGTAGCTCACAAATAAGGCACAAAGGCACAACTCTCAAAAGCTCTCAAGGAGTGAAAGAAGTGAGAACATGAAACATGTATATGCTTTGAAATTACATGCTAAATGATGCCAAAACATGCAACCATCATAAATATAGCATGCTAAGGTGCTCAAAACTCAAGACTAGCTAAGGCACTTGCGCCATAGCCATATCAAGCAAGCCCCAAAGGACCAAGATCACTCAAAACAGTCTTAAGGCAGGTCAAAACAATGCAAGAAACATGATGGAGTGTAGCCAAAACAAGCTAGAATCGTAAGCCAAAACACTAAGCATGCAAGGCTAATGAGTGGGATTACACTACAAGTACCAAAACCAAGCAAGAGGTGACTCCACCAACCAAAATCAGAGTTGTATCATGCTAAAATAAGGCTTAAAACATGCTAAGTACAGCCTCAAGAAGGTAGAAAAACATACCAAAGTGTTAAGCCAACAACACATGCAAACAAAGCACAAAATGAGGGGACCACCCCCATCCATTTTGGGTCTCAAAGCCCACTTTCCACCACTGAAATTCCTTTGGAATTCAGTGGTGAAAAGGCCAAACAAAGATGATCTCAAAGGCCTTAAGAGATAGCACAAAACAAACCAAAATAAGGCATAAAAGGGGGTAGAACACCCCTAACTCAAACAAGGCCTTAGACAACCATCTTAAGCACTTTAAAACAAAGGTTTTTGTAGTTTCAAGTTATGCCTAAAACAACATGCAAAGATGGCCAAATAAGCAATGAAAATAAAACTTTCAAGAGGCTATTACTCACCCTTGAAGCACAACTTCAAACAAACAGCAACTTCTGAGGCAAAACCAAGCCAAAACCACTCAAATGAAGCTCCAAAGGACCTTAGCAACAAGATAAAGGTGTTTAAGTAGGTGTTTGTGTGCAAAAGTATGAAGAAACAACACTTTTGATTCAATATAGAAAAAATATAGAGAGAGATGAAGGATTCTAGTGAGAGAGAGATATCTTTTAGCTCTCTAAAAATCTACACCCCAAATAAGGGGGAAGCACTTCCCCCTTATATAAGCAAAGCAAGGAGAAGCTTACTTGACAAGCTTAGAGCTTGCTTGAATCCCTCTATACACGTGTATGGAGGATGCGTTCAGTGGCCAACAACTGGCACAACTGGCACCAAAAATATCTAAAAAAAATAGAAAAATGCCCGTAGGCCACTTCCACTAGCCTACCGGCCACTTTAAGTGGCCTATAGGAGGAAAAAGTGGCCTACAACCACCAAAAGTGGCCGACAAGCCCTCCCCTCCCTCTAGGCAAGGGGTAACAAGGTATGGTCCGAAAACAAACCAAAAGGAAGGGATCCAAGAGTCCTCGAGACAAGGCACTCAGCCGCAAGCCGCGAAAACTAGCCTACGGGCCACTACAAGTGGCCTACAAGAGCGAAAAGTAGCCTACGGCTACAAAAAAAAATGGCCTACAAGCCTCTCTCTCCCTCCAGGCAAATGCACCAAAGCGTGGGCCAAAAACAAACCAAGAGAAAGGGATCCAAGAGGCCCCGAGACAAGGCACTCAGCCGGAAGCCCCGAAAACCAGCCTACGGGCCACTACAAGTGGCCTACAAGAGGAAAAAGTAACCTATAGCTTCAAAAAGTGGCCTACAGGTCTCTCTCTCTCTCCCTCTAGGCAAAGGCACCAAGGCATGGGCCAAAAACATACCAAGAGGAAGGGAGTTAAGAGGTCACGAGGCAAGGCGCTCAGCCGAAAGCCCCGGAAACTCATAACGAGCACAAACATGCGCAATCACCGAGTGCACAAATGATGACATCAAAGTCTTGAGGTCGGTCAAAAATGGGGTGCCTACAATGATCCTAACTATACAAGATGCCTAATGCAACACATGCAAGAATGCAACCAAATAGGCTCGACTATCTAAGATGGCATATGAATGCAACACTTTGATAACATGCTTTTAAACACGTATTCAAGCAAGTGTATTGAAATTGCGATGCAGTGTGAATGATGAGCCGAGCCCGGTGCATGCAATACAAATGAATGATGCAATATGTGAGCATAAGGTATTCTAATCAAAACGTGCCCTAATCTAACCATCGAACACGGGTAAATAAAATAGAGAAAGACGTGGGGTTGGAAGACATGCACACACACACGCACACTTATTACAACATTGCGCCCTCTTGAAGGAGGGGCCGAATAAATAAGCTAAGCTACACTAAGCTAAGCTAATTATTACAAACCAACTAATTAACTATTTTAGCTAATTAATTATTACAACACAATTGAATAACTAGCTAAGCTAAGCTAATTAAAATATTACAAAACAGATTAAACTAATTAATTACAACACATGTAATAATTAGCTACAATTAACTAGTAAAGCAATAAAGTAGCCTCGCGGGCGAAGGAGATATACATGCTCGGTTGGCTTCCTCCCGAAAATCCACCACCTTGCCTCTAAATGCCTCTGTTTACACATCTTTGAACCTCTGAAAATCATGCCAACCTCCATATTGCCTCTGTTCCATCACAAGAACACACTGATGGCTGATCGGCTATGATTGGTGGCCATCGGCCACTACTAGTGGCCGGTCGGCTAGTACATGTGGCCGGTCGGCCACTGCTCTCCTGAACTTCCTCCATTTGCTGTAACAGAGAGCAAACAGAAGCATGGCAGTGTATTTGTCAAGGGATGTGTGTACTGCCATCCTCCTTATCATTTCTCAAGCTCAAAGGAGTGTGGCACTTGGCTCTCAAGCCACCAACCAAGCATTTTCAATGCATGATGGCCAAAGAACCAAGCTTGTACAATGTTAATGAATGCACAAGTAAGACTCGAAGAGCCACCACCCTATCATGCATTATCAAGGATGACGGCGACCAAGAAACGTGACACGTTTCATCACTTGGTGTATGAAACGTCCCACATTTCTTGCGTTTGGATTAACGTCCGATCCAAACACATGCAAGGCAGCACAAATGCTTATCTTGTTCATGTTTTACTTTGCTCATTTCTTTTTTACACATTTTACATTACCAATTAATCGTTTAACCGATTAAGTCCAATGTGGAAGTCCTCTAATGAGAGAGAGATCAACCGAAGGATGATTTAAGACATGAGAGAGATCATGCCTTTGGCTAGGAGGAACCCTCAAAAGAGAGTTGAAGCCATTGAGCACAAGCTCTATCTCAAGCTTAAACACAACCTTAAGGCCAACCAACCCTCAAAGAATATTAAAAGTGAAGAAATGAGAGAGGTTGCAGAATTTTCAGCGTTGAAATGGCATGCTAAAGACACTAAATCATGCAAGCAGTGCATGTAAGACATGTTTAAAGCCAAAAGCATTAAAGCTAGTGAAGAGCACAACACTAGAGGCATGCAATACTAAGCTTAAATGACCAAACCAGCTCTGAACAGATCTTAAACATGCCAAAACAATGGCCAAAATATGCTGAGATTAAGGCACGAAAGGCAAGAAAAACATGCTCACATGTTGGCTCACAAACAAGGCACAAAGCACAACTCTCAAAAGTAATGAAAGAGTGGAATATGTGAGAGCGTGACAAAGTTACATGCACTGAAATTACATGTTAAATGATGCTATAGCATGCAATCATCTCAAGCAAAGCATGTTAGAGGCCTTGAAACATAAAGCTAGTGAAGGCATTTATACTATAGCTATGCAATACATGGCTCATGTGACCAAAACCACTCAAAACAGAGTTAAAGCATGCTAATTCAGTAGCTAAAACATGTTGAGATCAAGTCATAAAGAGGTAAAAAAACATGCTCACATCTTAAGCCATCTACAAATGCAAATAAGATACAAGGAGGGGAGGCCACCCCCTCCTATTTGGACCTCAAAACCAACTTTTTACCACTAAAAAATCTCCGAGTTTCAGTGGTTAAAAGGCCAAGAAAAGGAGGTTTGAAAAGCTTTAAAAAAGATGGCACAATACTTAGCAAACAAGTTACAAAAGGAGGGTGAACCACCCCTAACTCCAAAAAGACTTTAAACCACCATTTTTAAACCTTAAAAATAGATGATTTTGTAGTTGAAAACTAGGCCAAAAACAACATGCAAAGGTTGCCAAACAAACAACTAAAGCAAAGCTTAAAAGGGGATAAGGCTATACGTTTGAAGCACAACAGCCACTTTTTTTTAGCCAAAACCAGCTTTGAGAGCTCAAATAAGACATCCAAGAACCTCAGCCACAACGTAGTCTAATTTGGTTAAGGGGTTGTATGCAAATATGTAGAGATTTCCCACTTTCAAGCACAAAATAGGAAGAGAGAGCGGATTCCAGAGAGAGAGGCAAAAATTTTGCTCTAAAAATTTTGTAACCTCAAAAATGGGGGAGAGACCTCCCCTTGTATAGAAAAACAAGCTACAAGCTTATATTCATCGCTCCATACAAGTGTATGGAGATGAGCATCAGTGACCAACAGCTGGCACAGCTGGCAAATAAATATCTAAAAAAGGAGAAAAATGGCCGCCTCTATCAATGTGGCCAACCGGCCATCGGTGTAGGCAACCGGCCACCATGGCCGGCAGGCACAAGCCATGGCCGATGGACATTGGGGATGGCCAACAAGCCACCCTCTCCTCCAGATGCAAAGCACAAAGCTCTTGGTCCACAACCGAGCACAAAACAAACAAGTTGAGAGGCTCCAAGGCAAGGCACTCAGCCAAGACCTTCAGGGACTCAAAACAAACACAAACATGTGAAATCATCGGGTGTTCAAATGATGACATCCAAATCATGTGGACGGTCAAAAATGGGGTGTCTATAGTTGCCCCTCTTTGACAGAACTCGGAAGCCATGAAATGACGGGAGTGAATGTCAAAGCCCAGAGACTACCCATTTCTGACAAGGCGGAAGACTTGGACAAACATGCAAGCAAAACGAAGAACGATTGCGCCCACGGGCTGCCTACATATCCCTTTGCAAGGAATCAAACCAACGTAGTTCTAGGGCAAGATGCAAAAGATATGCACGATGCAAAACATAACTTATGATCATGCAATGAGACTGTAACGAAACATCTAGATGCAAATGTTATGCAAAGAAATGCTACACAAACTCATACATAAGCAAGTAAACACGAACCAAACTACATTTTATGTAGAAAGGATGTAAGAAAATATGCAAGCTTAACTACGACTCACGCAGGAAAGATAAAGAGCAACAACCGTCGGGCACACCCGAGGTAGCAAACAAGATCCCAACGCATGGTACATGCGAAGAAAGAAGTGGCACAAACTTAAGGACACACCCTAAGGTTCCGAGCCACTGAGAATAGTAATAACAGGTGACACACATCCAACTATTATGTAATCAAAGCAAAGAACGGTATAAGCATCAGAATCCACCCAGATGCATTTAACCAAAGCTTCCTAACGCGCCACATGCGAGAAGGAAAAGAGAGCGATTCGAACACCGGAGGGTGATATAAACATCAGAGTACGTCCCAATGTTTCTAACCAGAACAGAGTGGTATAAGCGTCGAACACATGTTCCAAACGCTTCTAACCAGAAGAGTGGTATGAACATCAGGCACGCGACTCAATGCTTCTAACCAAAGGGGTGGTATAAACATCGGGCACACAACCTAATACTTCTAACCAATGGGGTGGTATAAGCATCGGACACACTTCCCAAATGCTTCTAACCAGAGGGGTGGTATAAACATCAGGCACACAACCCAATGCTTCTAACCAAAGGGGTCGGTGTAAACACCGGGCGTACCCGAGTGATTCTAACCAACGGGGTGGTATAAGTGTCGGACACACATCCCAAACGCTTCTAACCAGATGGGTGGTATAAACATCGGGCACACGACCCAATGCTTCTAACCAAAGGGGTCAGTGTAAACACCGGGCGTACCCGAGTGTTTCTAACCGATGGGGTGGTATAAGCGTCGGACACACATCCCAAATGCTTCTAACTAGAGGGGTGGTATAAACATCGGGCACACGACCCAATGGCTCTATCCAAAGAAACATGTCGGTATAAACACCGGGCGTACCCGAATGTTTCTAGCCAACGAGGTGAGTGGTGTAAGCAATGAGCGTACTCGAATGCTTCTAACCAACAAAGGAGTTCAAAGGACAGGAATGATCTTACCCAGAATTCCTTTAAATGAACCGTACATACAATATTGTCTGGTTGCACCAGATTTGAATGAACCGTACATACAATATCGTCTGCATAAGAAAAAGACTTAACAAATACAGTAGGATAGGAATGCATGTTCAGTACAAGATTGGCAGCATGTACCATGCTAATGTGAGAAGTGCATATACAAATGCATGCTCCATGCAATATCGAGATACATATTCTATACAAGGGTAATGAATGTGTGTCTGCTGCTGGAGTAACAAATGCATGTTCCATGCGAGATATCAAAGCGCATATTCAATGTAAGTGTGAGAAATGCATATACAATGCAAACATGAGAAGTGCATATACAATGCAAGTATAAGGAGTGCATAGAGAATGCAACGCAACACAGGAT
This sequence comes from Camellia sinensis, assembly GCF_004153795.1. Lineage (NCBI taxonomy): Eukaryota > Viridiplantae > Streptophyta > Magnoliopsida > Ericales > Theaceae > Camellia > Camellia sinensis. The sequence goes on from NW_021025899.1 coordinate 1,431,505, forward strand.
ACATATTTTGTGCACAGTAATCAATGCATGTTCGATGCAATGACAACAACATGTTCGATGAAGGAATGCGTGTCTTGACAAGACCGATTCAGTTGTAACCTCTGATTTACCTCTCGGAGGAGTTCAATCAATTTAAAAGGATACATCCTCGTACATACTGAGTACCACACACTGAAAACACAGTCCAGAGCTTTTGCATAGGCCATTTGAGCTTAAAGATGTACTTTCCTTGCACTTTCTTGAAGGACCAAGGCACAAAACAACAGAACAGCATATGAGGAGAGCACCAAAGGCCTGCTGGCCACTTTGGGAGGTCATCGGCCACCCATCAGCCACAAAATAAGGTCATCGGCCAAAAATTTGGCCGGTCGGCCAACAACGATGGCCAATCGGCTATCGATGACAGATTCGGGGCAATTTTGACATTTTACCACGGGTCTTTAAATATAGGGTTCCAAACCCTATTTCCTCACTTCCCCTTTGCCAAAAAACATTCCCTTTGTGCTCTACACCACTTTTCCCCCCTAATCCAAGCTTCAAACGCGTTTTCTGTCATCCCACAAACATTCGATTCGTGAAACCCTCGTAGTTTTTAACATTTTGAACCGATTGAAAAGTGTCTTCGGTGCCTCCTTCTTGATTTCCATCACTAGGGTTTATTTCCCCTAAGTTACCCTTGATTTCAGTGCCCTCTCCCGAGCCTTGACCTTTTCTTCCATTTTTTCTCACTCGGAGTTGACTTTTTGTTGACTTTTGGCATTCTCGGCCATTTTCCACACTTGTGGTCGTTCTTTTATATTTTCTTTTGATGGCGGACAACATTCCATACGACAGAGCTCCTCCGAGGATGGAGATGGATCCCGAGTTCGAGCCCTCGCCGTTGAGCATTCGACCGTTCGACCCGGTGACATACTATCCTGAGGTACACATGTTACCTCCTGATAGCATCCGCCAGTTCAGGGGGTTTGCACGAGGTGCACCAGAGGGTCTTCTGCTACGCGAGCCAGAGTCACACCTATCCCATGGCACCTCTGAGGTATACATCTTCTTTTTTATTCTCCGCAATATAGATCACATTTCTTGTATATCTGTACTTTTGAACTGTATTTCATCTGCTCATTCTGAACACATTCACGCACTGTATCTCTGCTCACTCTAAACACATTCACACACTGCATCTCTGTCCATTCTAAACACATTCATACACTGTATTTCTTACACTGCCTTGCATCTGTTTATCCTGCTTACAGGGAGATCCACATGCTTTCCGAGGATACAGGACCACTTCCGCGAGGGAGTGATACATGGAGCTGCCCGACGCAGTACGCCACATCATTGACGAGGCTGGCTTCGGGGCATTTTACATGGGGCTCTCACGTCTCATTGCGAGCCGGCCTCTACTATGCGCTTTAGTAGAGAGGTGGTGGGATACCACCGATTCCCTCCATTTCTCTACAGTAGGGGAGATGATGATGATTCCCTTTGATTTCTCCATGCTCACTGACATAGGAGTAGGAGGTCATCCGATTCCTTACGACAACGACATGGGCGAGTGGGAGGCCGCTCAGATCTAATTGCTGGGGATTTGCCCACCTATCTCTCGATCAGGGATGGTGCGATGTACCTGGTTTGCTGACCATTTTAGGGAGGTGACACAACGACTAGTGAGGAGACCGAGTACTATGCCCGGGGTTTCTCATGTTCTTGTTTGGTACCACTCTGTTCGCCGACCGGGCGAACGCCGTCGGGCTCTACCTCTTTAGTGCACTAGTGGACCTGTCTCACGTCCGACTCTACGACTAGGGCGGTGCAGGCTTGGCCACACTATATGGATACATGAGCTCCTCTTCTTGCCGGAGCGGGCATCTGCTAGGAGGCTACTACGGAGCCTGGGAGGTACATCCTACCCTTTTGCTTTACATTTCTACTTTACATTATCTGTACACCGCATACATTGCATACTACACTGCATACCATCTGAGTTCTGTTTTATCTGTACACTGCACGCACTGTCTACTGCACTGCATACCATCTAATTTTTGCTTTATCTGTACACTACTTTACATCCGATAGATACTCATTGTTACCCTTCTACCTTTTGTAGTTATGGGTCTACACCTACTTCCCGAGGCTTGCCCCAGAGCCAAAGGTAGAGATATCTCCCATGGTACCGTATTCACACAGATACGACGGGAGATGCCAGTAGAGGCCCCGTGAGTCATTCTCATTCTTCCGTCGATTCTTTGATATTGTGGCCGCAGCAGAGGTATTTCAAACCTTACAGTTATTTCAGCTTTGCTTCACATTACATCTTCAATGGCAGCTAATAATTTGTACATTCACTAACTGCAGATCACCTGGCAGCCGTGGGCAGTGATGCCTAACGGGGTCAGTGACCAGTTCGCGGGCCCTCGGGAGGCTTCCCGATTCCAGATCTTGCTCGAGGGCCTAGTTTGTCGGGCGTGGTTCCTAGGAGAGCGATTTCTGTGACAGAGCCTTGGCTTACCTAAGCCGATAGTTCTGATGCCACCTCCTATGTACATGAGGGTTACCGAGAGGTACACCATGCAGGAGATGATCGACTTCACCCGAGGTTGGGATGCCAACTTCTTCAGGCTTGAGGGCGATTACACTGCTTTCATTCAGACATATCTCATGCCGCCTCTGACCGGCACTCGTGAGGGTAAGAAAGACAGAACTACAGCCGCAACAGAGAGAGCGGGAGGATCTAGGGCGACTCAGGCCCATGACAAGAGAAGCTCCCAGACGAGGCGGAGAGTAGGGTGGCTAGAGCTGCCTACTACCATGACCTGCTGGGGACGTTCTGGAGAGACCTATCAGATTCCCATCGAGCCTACACCAGCTGGTCACGAGCTTGTCGGAGTTCGAGGCCCGACCTCAGTATGTACCATACTTTACGTTTTGCACATTCAATTCATTTCAGTTTTGCTTTTAGACCACTGATCATCTCAACACATTCGCAGGCGTCCATAGAGTACACCAGGCAGCCTCTCGAGCTATCGACTTCTCTGATGGAGATGGTCCAGACATGCATGAACCTGCTCAACCTCCATAGGATTCCGGTAAGTACCCTCAACTTGAACTTTATGCCATCAAATTTTCTGCTCATTCATTAACACTTCAACTGTGCCACATTACACCAGTCTAATACGTTGCACTAAAACACTGCATTGATATACTGATTATTGCTCCCGCACACTGTTTTGAACACTGCACTCAGCTTTGCATCCAGTATATACCACAACTAATATATTTAACGAACTGTCCTTTTCAGGTCCCTTTTCAGATGCCAGCCTCATCGGGTGGCCTAGCAAGAGCTGTAACAGGACCTTCAGTTCCTCCCCCAGCAACAGGGAGAGAGAGACGAGGGACTCCGGCACACAGCCGAGGTAGAGCTAGGCATACTCATGCCGAGAGTAGTTCACCAGAGCTAATCCCCGAGGATGATGAGACTGACGAGGATGAGGAGCCAGCGAGCCCACAGTCAGAGTCATCTCAGGGTAGAGGTGACGGCACCGGCTCGGGTTTTGAGGGCAGTGGCGATGCCAAGTGGGGCTCCGGCTCAAATTCAGAAAGCGGGGCCGATAGCGATAGCGCTTCAGAGTCCACTCCATCGAGGAAGAGGACGAAGAGGGCTTCTCGATCTTGAGATGGATGGCACTGATTCAGATGCTTTTTACTTTAGTTTTCTTTTTTGCTAGTAGTTTTAGCACATTGTACAGCCTTTGGCAGTTTTATTTTTCTTTAAAAACTTGAACTTGTTGTAAAAAGAAACCATGATTGGAATGAAAAACTCAGCTTTTTGTTTAAAAAGCGTTACATTTTGCATTCTAAGCACTCATCGCATCGCATCATTTTACAAAAAAAAAACGGGATTTGATGAAAATTGAACATTGTATGGGCAACGACTTAGTCAGGTAATGAACCAACCAACACATAATAAACAGAGTAAAATAACTCAATGAATAAAACAACAACTCGACAATCAAAACAAAATACAACTCGATAAGCAAAACAACAACTCGGTAAGCAAAACAAATACAACTCGATAAGTAAAACAAATACAACTCAATAAGCAAATCGACAAAATTCTAAAAGAGAGACAGAAGAAAGACACCAAGAGTGGAACCAAACACAGGTTCTTGGCATTTTCAACACATGAAAGGGCCGGAGGACAAAATAGAAGGCCACCGGCCATAAAAAGATGTTGCCAGCCATCAAAAATGGTTGTCGACCACCAGTACTGGCCGGTCGGCTACAAAAGTGGTCGGTCGGCCACCAACACTAGCCGGTCAGCCACTAGTGTAAGAACCTCCAAATTGTTGCCACATGTCTTCCACTCAACACCTTATCTTCTACAAAAGCTCCAGCTTCGTAGTTTTTTCAATTCAGCCTTGTTTTTGCTTCAATGGAGCCATTCTTTGCCGAAAAACTCTCGACTTGGATTGTATCTTTAGATGGCTCGGAAAAGATGAATTTCTTGGGTTTCGGGATAAATGCACTATTCCCGCTGAGTCGTACTCCACTATGTTTTTTGTTCCTCCATGTCGCGGCTAGATGTTGGAATCTGATTACACATGTTTTCAACTTCGGGGGGCAAGAGATATGCCCCACAATCGAAGAGTTCCATGCTTTGATGGAATCCCAGCGTGACGAGGAAATCCTTGCCCCAATCGTGTTTTAGCCACATCCAAGCTTTAGGACTGATGTGTGGGCTCACTTTATATGATGCCCGATCTTTGGTTCACAACGGGGAATTGGATATTCCCAGCTTGATTCATCAGTTTTCTTATGCTGGCGACCGCGGCGATCGTCTTTGGCAAGGCTTTTGGTAGCATGCTCTCTGTTTGTGTATGCTGGCTCATTTTCTTCTTACCCCTAGCTTTGGGGGGTCTAACATTCGCTTGATCGAAGTGGCCCAAGGCTTGAAAGAGGGCAAGAGCTGCATTGGCTTAGCACTAGCCGAGACTCTGATGGGTTTGGATGTTTTCCACCGCCGAGAGACAAACAAGTTCGCAAGAAGTCCACTGCTCTTGCAGGTAATGTTTCCCACCCTATCTCACATGTATTTCTCACATCTCAGCCCTTAGGCTCTGTTTTTCTCTCAAAACCCTTTCTCACTTTTTCTCTCCACGTACACCTCTCTATTCTTTAATCTCTCTTATTTTTCATCCCTCCTCAGATATGGCTTATGGACAGGTTGAAGGTAGTGGACTCTTGCCCTGCATATTCAGCACGCGGCTATTTCTTCCGTCAACAGCTAGTTGATTTCCCAAATGAGGGATGGTGGTGCCGCTGGATGTGCTACAGGTCGGCTGTTGACATCGCTTGGTGCTGCCCCTGGTTTGATCTACCTGAGATGAGCTACAGTATGGCCCAGTAGCCTGGCATTCAGTTGGTTGGCCTCACACATTGTATCTTCTATTTTCCATTCCGGTTCCGGCATCAGTTCGGCCACAACCAGACTTGCCCGGAAGAGGAGATAGAATACCCAACTTCATTTCCAATCCGAGGCACACAGCTAGCTCGGTATTCCAGTGCATAGAGGACAAGAGAACTTCTGGCCTCCGCTCCCAATTTCAGTTGTGCCCTTTCTTTCGAGTGCATAGCTTGGCTTGAAGATAAGGCACAAACCAGGCCTACTTTAGCCCCTGAAGCTTCCACAAGCTCTGGGAGGGGGTACAGAATACCTGACTTAACTATGTCCCAAGTTTGTTGCTTTAATCTGTACTTTCAAGTTTTCCTTTCTGAATGTAATAAAAAGCAACTTCAATTTGTATCAAGAGTTAGAGAACTCTGTATTGAAATCAATGAAATTGAAGGTTGTGGGTACTGAAAATTTTTCGTTTGGTCAAAAAATGGTCTAAGTTGTAAAAAGAAATTAATTTGAACAAAATCAACTTTTATTAAAACTTTTCAAAACCATTTTCGATAAGGATCACAACTGGACATGCCCGAGATCTGTCCTTGAGATGTACAACCCCAAATCCAATAACTGGAAAGTTGCTCCTTGTTTGAATAGCATTGCATTGTACTGGAGATCATAACCGAACTCTTGGATGCAGAAAAGACAAAGATGACCAAAACAATCACATGGACACAGTTGATTTAGGAAGTGTTTATGGCTGGACTTCGTGATGAAGTTGCCTACGTATTCCAAAGATGGGAATCAAGCCTTACGTAGTTCGGTGTGGGTTCGCTCGGGTATTAACACTCTCCTTTTGCGCTCTAACTTTTGCCAAGGCTGCCCTTTCTGGGTTTTCAACCTTGCGAGCTCAGTTTTTCTTATTTCCAATTTTTTGTGCTGTAACTTTTGCCTAGGTTGCCCTTTCAAGTTTTCGACCTAGCGAGCCTTTCAAGGATAACATTTCTTCAACTTGTCCATGTTGACTGGTCGAGAGAATTCAAAGCCATCCAGGTCCATAAGAATGACAGCTCCACTCGACCAGATAGACTTGATAATGTAAGGATCAGTCCAATTGGGTCTGAACTTGCCCCTAGGGTCATGGATGGGAGCTCGGTTGTCTTTGAGCACCAAAACCCCTTCCTTAAGATTTCGAGACTTAACTTTCTTGTTGAAAGCCCTGGCAATCCTGCATTGATAACCTTGGACGTGGTACAGTGCTTTCAGCCTCCTCTCGTTGAACAGCATAAGTTCCTCGAACCTGCTCTACTACCAATCTGTTTCTGCTATCTAGCACTCAGCCATAACCCGTGGCGACGGTACCTCAACTTCAATCGGCAGAATAGCCTCCATCCCATAAACTAGAGACTATGGAGTTACCCCAGTAAAAGTCGGCATTGATGTTTTGTAGCCCCAAAGAGCAAATGGCAACTTATCTGGCCAATCCCTGTAGGTTTCCACCATCTTCTGCAGAATGTGTTTGATGTTCTTGTTGGCGGCCTCAACAGCTCCGTTGGTTTGCGGCCGATATGTGGATGACTTATGAAAAGTCACGTTGTATGTTTCCAACAAGTTGATTACTTCCTTCTTGAAGTGGGAACCATTATCCGAGACGATCTCATTCGGGACCCCATAGTGACAGATGATGTTATTCCTGATGAACTTGGCTACGTGTGATGCCCTCTGCACTGCGTAGGATTGGGCCTCGACCCACTTTGTAAAGTAGTCTATCGCCACCAGGATGTACTCATGCCCGTTTGACCCCTTCGGAGTAACTGCCCCTATAACATCAATTCCCCAGACTGAAAATGGCCACGGTGAAGTCATGTTGTATAGCTTCGACGGCAGAATGTTCATGCGATTTACACGGATCTGACACTTGTGGCATCACCGGACAAAACTGATACAATCCTCCTTCATGGTTGACCAGTAGTAACCGGGTCTGAGAATCTTCCGAGCTAACATCACCCTACTCATGTGCGATCCGCACTCACCTCCGTAGATGGCCTCCATTAGGCGCTTTGACTCTTCAGCATCGACACACAGTTTATGCATCCCCAGATGGCCCCGTTTGTACAATTTTCCCCCGCAGATGATAAACTGAGCAGCCATTCGACGTATTGCCTTCTTATCTTTGGCATTTGCCCCTGATGGATAAGTCTCATTTTCCAAGAAGTTCCAGACATCATAATACCAGGGGTTTTCACCTTGGACTTCATCTATTGCGGTGATCAACTCATAGAACGGCACATACCTCTATTCAATAATGATCGGACGCATCCGGACTCCCAAAGGGATGTCTATCATGGAAGATAGAGTTGATAAAGCGTCAGTGAACCTGTTGTTCTCTCTTAACAGATAGGTGAAGGTTAGCTTTCAAACCGAGGAATCAAAACATCCAAGGTCTGGAGATAGGTTTTCATTCATTCTTCTTTAACTTTCCAATCTCCTTTTGCTTGAGATACGACCAGGTTCAAGTCCCCAATGACGTCCAACCGTTTTGCCCCTAATTCGAGGGCAGCTTCCAATCCAACGATACATGCCTTGTATTCTACTTCGTTGTTTGACACGTTGAACCGAAGTTTGAAGGCTAAAGGTATGTGAGAATTGTCGGGCGCTATCAGCAGCACCCCTATCCCATACCCATACTGATTAGACGCTCCGTCAAAGTACATAGTCCAAATCTCTTCTTCGACGTGTAAAATATCTGAGAACAGATACTCTACTAATTCGTCTCCCTCCACTGGGTGATCGGCTAGGAACTCCGATACCGCTCTCCCTTTAACAGACTTGCGCGTCACATACTTCAAGTCGAATTCAGAGAGAAGAAGCAACCAACGGGCTAGCCTACCCGTAAGCGTCG
>NW_021025899.1:1439856-1499664 GCF_004153795.1 Camellia sinensis
AAGTGGCCCAAGGCTTGAAAGAGGGCAAGAGCTGCATTGGCTTAGCACTAGCCGAGACTCTGATGGGTTTGGATGTTTTCCACCGCCGAGAGACAAACAAGTTCGCAAGAAGTCCACTGCTCTTGCAGGTAATGTTTCCCACCCTATCTCACATGTATTTCTCACATCACTCGGCCCTCAGGCTCTGTTTTTCTCTCAAAACCCTTTCTCACTTTTTCTCTCCACGTACACCTCTCTATTCTTTAATCTCTCTTATTTTTCATCCCTCTTCAGATATGGCTCATGGACAGGTTGAAGGTTGTGGTCTCTTGCCCTGCATATTCAGCACGCGGCTATTTCTCCCGTCAACAACTAGTTGATTTCCCAAATGAGGGATGGTGGTGCCGCTGGATGTGCTACAGGTCGGCTGTTGACATCGCTTGGTGCTGCCCCTGGTTTGATCTACCTGAGATGAGCTACAGTATGGCCCAGTAGCCTGGCATTCAGTTGGTTGGCCTAACACATTGTATCTTCTATTTTCCATTCCGGTTCCGGCATCAGTTCGGCCACAACCAGACTTGCCCGGAAGAGGGAATAGAATACCCAGCTTCATTTCCAATCCGAGGCACACAGCTAGCTCGGTATTCCAGTGCATAGAGGACAAGAGAACTTCTGGCCTCCGCTCCCAATTTCAATTGTGCCCTTTCTTTCGAGTGCATAGCTTGGCTTGAAGATAAGGCACAAACCAGGCTTACTTTAGCCCCTGAAGCTTCCACAAGCTCTGGGAGGGGGTGTAGAACACCTGACTTAACTATGTCCCAAGTTTATTGCTTTAATCTGTACTTTCAAGTTTTCCTTTCTGAATGTAATAAAAAGCAACTTCAATTTGTATCAAGAGTGAGAGAACTCTGTATTGAAATCAATGAAATTGAAGGTTGTGGGTACTGAAAGTTTTTCGTTTGGTCCAAAAATGGTCTAAGTTGTAAAAAGAAATTAATTTGAACAAAATCAACTTTTATTAAAACTTTTCAAAACCATTTTCGATAAGGATCACAACTGGACATGCCCGAGATCTGTCCTTGAGATGTACAACCCCAAATCCAATAACTGGAAAGTTGCTCCTTGTTTGAATAGCATTGCATTGTACTGGAGATCATAACCGAACTCTTGGATGCAGAAAAGACAAAGATGACCCGTTCAATCTCATGGACAGGACAGTTGAATTTGAAGTGTTTACGGCTGAACTTCAAAATGAAGTTGCCTTCGTATCCCAAAGATGGGAATCAAGCCTGACATAGTTCCGGGGTTAAGGTTCACTCGGGTGATAACACTCTCCTTTTATGCTCTAACTTTTGCCAAAGCCGTCCTTTCGAGTTTTCAACCTTGCGAGCTTTGTTTTTCTTTTTTTTTCAATTCTTTTCATTTCTTCTTTTCTCTGTTCATTTCTTCTTAGAATTTTTCATTTCTTTTTTGTTCTTTTTGCTCTAACTTTTGCCTGGGTCGCCCTTCCGGATTTTCGACCCAGCGAGCCTCTCAAGGGTAAAGTGTAACTTTGTCCATGTTGATCGGTTTGGGATCTTGAAGCCATCTGAATCCAAGAGAATAGCTACTATTCACTGATGATGTAGAAGTCTATCCAATGGAGGCTGAAGTTGCCCCTAGTGTTATGGATAGGAACTCGGTTGTCCTTGAGCAATACTTTCTTCCTTCAGATTCTGGAATTAGGCTTTCAGACTTAACTTTCTTGTTGAAAGCCCTGGCAATCCTGCGTTGATAACCTTGGACGTGGTACAGTGCTTTCAGCCTCCTCTCGTTGAACAGCATAAGTTCCTCGAACCTGCTCTACTGCCAATCTGTTTCTGCTATCTGGCACTCAGCCATAACCCGTAGCGACGGTACCTCAACATCAATCGGCAGAACAGCCTCCATCCCATAAACCAGAGACTATGGAGTTGCCCCAGTAGAAGTCGGCATTGATGTTTTGTAGCCCCAAAGAGCAAATGGCAACTTATCTGGCCAATCCCTGTAGGTTTCCACCATCTTCTGCAGAATGTGTTTGATGTTCTTGTTGGTAGCCTCAACAGCTCCGTTGGTTTGCGGCAGATATGTGGATGACTTATGAAAAGTCACGTTGTATGTTTCCAACAAGTTGATTACTTCCTTCTTGAAGTGGGAACCATTATCCGAGACGATCTCATTCAGGACCCCATAGTGACAGATGATGTTATTCCTGATGAACTTGGCTACGTGTGATGCCCTCTACACTGCATAGGATTGGGCCTCGACCCACTTTGTAAGGTAGTCTATCGCCACCAGGATGTACTCATGCTCGTTTGACCCCTTCGGAGTAACTGCCCCTATAACATCAATTCCCCAGACTGAAAATGGCCACGGTGAAGTCATGTTGTACAGCTTCGATGGCAGAATGGTCATGCGATTTACACGGATCTGACACTTGTGGCATCATCGGACAAAACTGATACAATCCTCCTTCATGGTTGACCAGTAGTAACCGGGTCTGAGAATCTTCCGAGCTAACATCACCCTGCTCATGTGCGATCCGCACTCTCCTCCGTAGATGGCCTCCATTAGGCGCTTTGACTCTTCAGCATCGACACATAGTTTATGCATCCCCAAATGGCCACGTTTGTACAATGTTCCCCCGCAGATGATAAACTGAGCAACCATTCGACGTATTGCCTTCTTATCTTTGGCATTTGCCCCTGGTGGATAAGTCTCATTTTCCAAGAAGTTCCAGACATCATAATACCAGGGGTTCTGACCTTGGACTTCATCTATTGCGGTGATCAACTCATAGGCAGGCACATACCTCTATTCAATAATGATCGGACGCATCCGGACTCCCAAAGGGATGTCTATCATGGAAGATAGAGTTGATAAAGTGTCAGTGAACCGGTTGTTCTCTCTTAACAGATAGGTGAAGGTTAGCTTTCAAACTGAGGAATCAAAACATCCAAGGTCTGGAGATAGGTTTTCATTCTTTCTTCTTTAACTTTCCAATCTCATTTTGCTTGAGATACGACCAGGTTCAAGTCCTCAATGATGTCCAACCGTTTTGCTACTAATTTGAGGGCAGCTTCCAGTCCAGCGATACATGCCTCGTATTCTACTTCGTTGTTTGACACGTTGAACCTAAGTTTGAAGGCTAAAGGTATGTGAGAATTGTCGGGCGCTATCAGCAACACCCCTATCCCATACCCGTACTAATTAGACGCTCCGTCAAAGTACATAGTCCAAATCTCTTCTTCGACGTGTAAAATATCTGAGAACAGATACTCTACTGATTCGTCTCCCTCCACTGGGTGATCGGCTAGGAACTCCGATACCGCTCTCCCTTTAACAGACTTGTGCGTCACATACTTCAAGTCGAATTCGGAGAGAAGAAACAACCAACGGGCTAGCCTACCCGTAAGCGTCGGTTTCTCGAAAAGATATTTGATGGGATCTAATCTCGAAACCAGTATTACAGAGTGAGCTAACAGGTAGTGCCTCAACTTCCTGGTATCCCATACCAAGGCCAAACAAGCCTTCTCAAGCGGAGTGTAACGGGTCTCATATTCCAGCATCTTCTTGCTCAGGTAATAGATAGCCTTCTTCACTTTATCCTCAGATTCTTGAGCAAGCATGCAGCCCATTGTCGTGTCGGTTACTGACAGATACAAAATCAACGGCTTCCCCGGCTCTGGCAGTGACAGCACCGGTGGGTTCTTTAGATACTGCTTGATCTGCTCGAAAGTAACTTGGCATTGGTCATCCCATTGGAATTTCTTTCCTTTCTTCAAGAGACCGAATAGTGGTTCACAAGTCAATGTTAATTTTGCAATAAACCATCTTATGAATTGCACTTTAGCTAGAAAGTCGCGCACCTCCTTTTCAGTCCTTGGTGGTGGCATTTCTACAATGGCCTTGATCTTTAAAGGATCGACTTCGATGCCCCTTTATGTAATCAAGAACCCCAGCATTTTCCCTCCTGTGACACCAAAGGTACATTTCTGAGGATTCAGTCGCAACCGATACTCTCTAATCTGTTGGAAAAACTTCTTCAAAGTTGTGTAATGGCCCTCTCTTTCTTTTGACTTGACAATCATGTCATCCACATATACCTCAACCTCTTTGTGGATCATGTCGTGCAAGATAGTGGTTGCAGCTCGTTGATAAGTAGCCCCAACATTCTTAAGTCCAAACGGCATCACCCTATAGCAGTAGGTTCCCCACGGCGTGGTGACGGCAGTCTTCTCCCTATCCTCGGGTGCCATCAAGATCTGGTTATACCCCGAAAATCCATCCATAAGGGAGAGCAACGCATGCCCTACTGTGAAATCCACTAATTCGTCGATATGCGGTAGTGGAGAGTCGTCCTTCAGACTAGCTTTGTTCAGATCTCTGAAATCTACACATACCTGAATTATGCCATCTTTCTTCGGCATCGGAACAATGTTGGCCAACCAAGTCGGATACTTAGATACTAGTAAAAACCCTGCGTCTATCTGTTTGGTAACCACTTCCTTAATTTTCAAAGCCCAATCCAGGTGCATTCTGCGACGTTTCTACTTGACAAGTTGGGCCTCAGGGTCAAGAGGGATCTGGTGCTATACAATCTCAGGATCGATTCCAGGCATGTCTTCGTAGGACCACACGAAAACATCTTTGAAATCTTTTAATAAAGCGACTAAGCGCTCGCGTTCCTCCGAAGACAACGTGGACCCGATCTGGACTAGACGAGGATCCTTTTTAGTACCATCATTAATTGAAGTGATTTCATCAACCAAGGGTTTTACAAACCTCTCCTCCTCTCGATCAATCAAATGTTTTAAAACTAGAGGAATTCTTTCCTCGTCGTTTTCATCAAAAATTTGAAAGTCCTGATTAATGCAATAGACTACATGCACAGAAAGTACTCAGAAACAATAGTGGTATCATTCTCATTCACAACTTCCAGCTCGTCCAGTTCCTCGGTTACAACCGACTCAAAAGAAAGGAAAAAAGATGACCTAGACAAAACAACGGCATCCGGGTTATCAACCCCAGGAATACCGGACTCTGACTCAGAAAAACTGGAATTTGATTCCGACTACACAGACTCTGTGGAATCAGATTCCAACTCACCACCTAATTCAGAACTGCCAGACAAAAAGCCCTCCTCGAACTACCAAACGAGAGAAGGTGCAATAGATGCATCCAGAATACTGGTAGAAGGGTCCACAACTGATTGATCCCCAATCATGGAAACGGAGAAGTCATCCCCCAAGCTCTCTGGTGTGATTTGAGGATCTGAGAGAAGACAAGCCAGCGTTACCCCCATTTCAAGTTCTATTCCATCGAACTCATCATTTGCATTTAGTTCTGCCTCGGCAAGCAAGTCAATTTGTTCTTCTAAGGCTTTATCCCCTTGCAGTTGTAGGTCAAAAAAGATCTCAAAACCGGGCAAACGTCGCTTTTCTAAATTCAACCAAGGCTCTGGAAAATCGCAGAATGGGAAATCTTCCCCCTCCTGGACAAAGCGGTCGTTCAGGGTTCCTTGAATAGGTCTATGCACCAAGTCATAGTGCTTTCCACTCTGCCTTGCCTTTGCCCTTCCGGCCATTTCTTTCCCCTTTCTTACCCAATCCTCCTTGGTAGGCGTGTAACTAAACCAAAGGTATGAGGGTTATGTGGCACTTCGGCCAATGCAGCGACGCCCTTCCGGCCACTTCTTCCCAATCCCATTCCGAGTACATGTTGAAGCTTATTCATGAGGTAGACTGATTGCGCACTGACATATAATCCCTAATCAACAGCCAAAATATCTCGTACTACCCGGGCTTCGACCAAGGTGAACCCAAACAAAAAGACGTCCTTCTTGCCATGCACAATTTCTAGGACCGGCGTAGTAACCTTTGGTGGCAGATGGATTGAAGCGTTTCCAAAAACAATAGCTACCCCCTTCCCATGGGGGTATTTCAGCATCTGATGCAGAGTGGAAGAGACAACCTTCACTTGATATAGCCACGGCCGCCCCAGAAGCAAGTTAAAGATGGCTGGGACATCCAGGACGTGGAATTCAATATCCTGTTGTGCCGGGCCAACCTGAGTTCTGATTCGCACTGTCCCCATCACTTCCCGACTTGTATTATCATAAACCCGAATGTAGACCCGACTTTCTCCGCGCGCCCCCCTTTCGGAGAGGGCACGAATTTTGTCTTACTACAGTTCAGACACCAATCACGGTTCTAAATCTAATCTCACAAAGCGCAATGTGAGACTGATAAACACCAAAGAGTCCAAATCTGGCAATTGGTTTTGGAAAATCAATTTTGAATCAAAAAGCTCCAAACATGGACTGTTTTGCCAGATTACAGAGTCGCAACCTAAATGTTTTGTTTTTAGGAAATTTAGGAAACCCTGACTTGTGCCGAAGGCCACGTGTCCGTCATCACCAAAGTTGCCTCGACTCGGTAACTTTGGTACGAGAGGGGAAGGTCCTGAAATGAGCACCCCCTCTCGCCCGATCAAAGATCGGCCTCTACTAAGCATGATATGTTATTTGATATGTGTTCTTATTCCGGTTATTATCTAACTTTACTATGTAATGCGCACAGCATATAAGTATAGACTCGATCACGAGAATTGGAACAAAACAACTCATGTTTGTTTTCGAAAATGGTTTGAAAGTGCTACTCGCAAGTAGGCTAAAGTGCGGATTTGCCATCCTCAGGTGGGCTGAAAACATGATTTTGCCACTTCGCAAAGTGGGCTTAAAACTCACAATCATCGAGTTGCACCAATTCAGGCAATCAAGCCTCCACCCACAGGCATTCAAGCAGTTAAGCACTTAAGCAAATAGCCTCATGGCAAGCATGTTATCATGGCAACACTCACACTCATGCAAGTATGCTAAAGCGTAAATACTTACAGTGTACTCCGAGCCAAAACAAAAAACTATTTAGAAATAATGCATGATCCTAACTATACAAGATGTCTAATGCAACGCATGCGAAAAAATGCAACTAAATAGGCTCGGCTATCTAAGATGGCATATGAATGCGACAATTGATACACGTATTCAAATAGGTATTGAAATACGATGCAGTTTGAATGATGCGTTGAGCCCGGTGCATGCAAGACAAATAAATGGATGCAAACATGCAAAGCATAAGGTATTCTAATCAAAACGTGCCCTAAACTAACCATCGAAAGCGGTTAAGTGAAAGGGAGAAAGAAGTGAGGTTGGAAGACATGCACACACACACGCACGCTTATTACAACATTGCGCCCTCGCAAAGGAGGGTCCGAATAAATAAGCTAACTAGCTACGCTAAGCTAAGCTAATTATTACAAACCCAACTAATTAACTATTCTAGCTAATTAATTGTTACAAACCGAATTGAATAACTAGCTAATCTAAGCTAATTAGAATGTTACAACATGAACTAAGCTAAATTAATTACAGCACATGTAATTAACTACATCTAGCTAATAAAGCGATAAGGATGGCCTCGCGGGCAAGGGAGGTATGCATACTCGATTGCTTCCTCCCGAAAATCCAATGCCTTGCCTCTAGATGCCTCTATTTGCACATCTTTAGTCCTCTGAAAATTGTACCAACCTCCAGACTGCTTCTGTTTGATCTCAAGAATATACTGATGGTCGATCGGCCATGATTGGTGGCCATCGGCCAGTACTGGTGGCCGGTCGGCTGCTCTAGTGGCCGGTCGGCCACTACTTCCCTAAAATTTCTCCTTTTGCTGCAACAGAGAGCAAACAGAGTCAAGGCAATGTATTTGCAAGGGAATGTATGTACTGCCACCCTCCTTATCATGTCTCAAGCTCAAAGGAGCGTGACACTTGGTTCTCAAGCCACCAATCAAGCATCTCAATGCATAGTGGTCAAAGGACCAAGCTTGCACAAGCTTAGTGAATGCGCACATAAGACTCAAAGTGCCTCCACCCCATCATGTATGATCAAGGGAGTTGGCGACCAAAAAATGTGACACGTTTCATCACTTCAAGTATGAAACGTCCCACATTTCTTGTGTTTGGATTAACGTCCGATCCAAACACATGCAATGAAACATACATGTTATCTTGTTCATGTTTTACTTAGTCCAATTCTTGTTTACACATTTTAGCTTACCAATTAGTCCATTAACCGGTTAAGTTCAATGTGAAAAAGTCATCTAATCGGAAAGGTGGTCTAAGCCACAAGTGCCTTGAGCATGAAAGAAGCCTCATGCTTTTGGTTAGTAGAAACCCTCAAGAGAAGGCTAAAACCATTAGGCATGAGAACCTCAATTCCATGCTCAAGCCAACAAGGGGTTAAAGACCTCTTTCAAAGCGAATGAAAGAGTGAAACAATGGAGTGCAATGGCATATATTTCAACACTGAAATGACATGCTAAATGACTTAAAATCAATGCAAACAAATCATGTAATGCATGGTAGAGGCATGAAGCATTGAGCTAATGAAAGGGATTGTACCACAACCTTGTAACACAAGTCTCAAAGGGCCAAACCAACTCAAAATAGAGTTAAAGCATGCCAAAACAAAGGCTAAATCATGCAGAGATTGAAGCTTAAAAGGCAAGAAAATCATGCGCACATGTTAGCTCGCAAGCTAGGCATAAGACACAACTCTCAAAAGCATTGAAAGAGTGGAATATGTGAGAGTGTGACAATCATCTAATCGGAAAGGTGGTCTAAGCCACAAGTGCCTTGAGCATGAAAGAAGCCTCATGCTTTTGGTTAGTAGAAACCCTCAAGAGAAGGCTAAAACCATTAGGCATGAGAACCTCAATTCCATGCTCAAGCCAACAAGGGGTTAAAGACCTCTTTCAAAGCGAATGAAAGAGTGAAACAATGGAGTGCAATGGCATATATTTCAACACTGAAATGACATGCTAAATGACTTAAAATCAATGCAAACAAATCATGTAATGCATGGTAGAGGCATGAAGCATTGAGCTAATGAAAGGGATTGTACCACAACCTTGTAACACAAGTCTCAAAGGGCCAAACCAACTCAAAATAGAGTTAAAGCATGCCAAAACAAAGGCTAAATCATGCTAAGATTGAAGCTTAAAAGGCAAGAAAATCATGCGCACATGTTAGCTCGCAAGCTAGGCATAAGACACAACTCTCAAAAGCATTGAAAGAGTGGAATATGTGAGAGTGTGACAATGATATATGCTATGAAATTACATGCTAAATGATGCTATGGCATGCAAACAACCCAAGAAAAGCATGCTAGAAGCCTTAAATCACAAAGCTAGTAAAGGCATTTACACTATAACTATACAAAACATGAGCCATATGATCAAAGCAGCCCAAAACAGAGCTAAAGAAGGTCCAAAAGGTCACAAAAATATGCTTCTATCAAGCCATGAGATGGTATAATGCTCATGTGTTGGGTCATCAACACAAGCAAAGAAGACTCAAGGAGGGGAGACCACCCCCTCCTCTTTGGGACCTCAAAACCAAGTTTTTGCCACTGAAAATCCCCTGGATTTCAGTGGTTAAAAGGCTAAAAAGAAGTTGTTTGAAAAGCTTTAAGAGATGGCACAACTCTTAGCAAATAAGCAACAAAAGAGGGTGGACCACCCCTAACTCCAGAAGGACCTCAAACTATCATTTTTAACACTTAAAAATAGAAGTTTTTGTAGTTGACAACTTGGCCAAAACAGCATGCAAAGGTGGCCCAAACTAGTGTACAAAAACAAGCTTAAAAGGGGTAAATGCCTTAGCCTTGAAGCACAGTTGCAAAACAGCCTCAACTCTGAGCTAAAACTACCTTTGAGAGCTCAAATAAGACCTCCAAGAACCTCAGCAACAAGGTAGAGGTGTTTGGTCTAGGGTCTCTTTGCAAGAGTGTAGGAAATTCTCACTTCTAAGCACAACATAGGAAGAGAGAGAGATTTCTAGAGAGAGGGGCTGAAATTTTGCTCACAAAATTATGTATATATATATATATAGAGAGAGAGAGAGAGAGAGATTTTAGAGAGAGAAGCTCCCAAACTTGCCAACCTTTCAACCTTCCAATATATGAGATATGGCCTTCATATATAGCAAAAATGAGAGCCGTGGTCGAAATATCTGAATATAGAGACAACTGGAGCATTTGGAAGACAGCTGGAGTAAAATATCTTCAAATTCTGAGCTTTCTGGACATTTCTGGCCGACCAGCCATCTTGGTGGCCGACCTGCTACTTTTTTGGCCGACCAGCTACTAATGCTGGCCGATAAGGGTCACTTTTGGCCGACCTATGGCCGGCAAGCTCCAATTGTGGCCGGCACCCTCCCACAAAGGCCGACGGCAAAAACTAGTCCCAGGCCCCGACTTCAAACAGGCATAAATCCTTCATCTGGACCCCTTTTCAAGTCATTCTTGAGCCTAAACTGAAGCCCCGAAAGTCTTCTTTCCAATGGTGGAAGCCTCACATCAAAATTAGAAGTGTACTAAGAGATGTCCCTCTTTTAGTGAAGACTGCCTAGTTTTGGTCCAACCGGATTGATGCCTAACTTCAACCAATCATGTCTCCCTCATCTGGCCTCAGCTTGAGGCGATTCTTGAATGACAAATGAAGCTCCGAAAGTCTTCTTTCCAATGGTGGTGGCCTCATAGATAAAATTCAAGTATACAAATGGATAAGCCCGATTTACCGAGGACTGCTCATCTCTCTCTTAATGATTCATGCCCAACTTCTTCCTCAACTAGATTTCTTCTCTCCACCCCTCTTTTATTCAAATCAAAACCTTTAAATAAGATGTTTTAAATATTTTTTCAAGGATTTCACCTCTCTTTCATTCATTTCCACTTTGTCCTTGCTTGGTTTACCGAAAAGTGCAACATTTAACAAAATGCGAGCCTTGGAACATCGTAGAAACTTTTTTTTCAAAAATGTTTTGAACGAGAGGGTTTTAAGGTCTAAAATCTTTGGTTAAAATAGTTTTAGTCCAAAAATGGGGTGTAAGGTTGGGATTTGACTCCCTCTTTTCCAAAGAAATCGAACCTTTGCATAACATAGCCTACACCATCAAGTAAGCAATCAGTAGTGCCCAAGTCTTAAGGACGGTCAAAAATGGGGTGTCTACACCGAATCACCTGGGCTATTGGCACAAAGTCTATGGGTTTCAACCTGATAGCATAGACTATGCGCAACGGGCACACATTTATTGCAGATCCCGTATCAACCAAGACAACTAGTATCCACTTGTCTTTGCACTCAACAGAGATGTACAATGGCTTATTATGCTCAGAGCCCTCAGGCGGCAATTTTTTATCTGTAAAGGTCAAAGTCGGTGAAGCCCCTCCTGGGAAAACCAATCCTACCAGCTGCTCAGGGGTTGTGTCGATGGAGAGCTTAGCGTTATCCATTGCAGAAAGGACTGCTTGTCTGTGCACCCGTGATGCCTTGAGCAATCCCCAAATGGATATATCTGCCCGAATCTTCTTCAACTGCTTTAGTACAGCCTCTTCTTCCAATAGTTTCTTTTTCTGTTTCTCTGCTTCCTTGTCTTTCCCTGATGCTTCCAGCTGATCTAGATGTAGGGACTTGAAGTACCACCCACTCCCAGGTCATGTGATCCACTTCTTCAATATACCATGTATTATCTGGGAGATTCTGTCCCCAATCCTTATCAGTATGGGCGAGACACAAGTCATCGTCTTCCCACCATGATCCTCCGACAACCGACAAGCACACGTCTGGTTTCGCTGTAATTGTTCCCTTGTTCACAACACATTCTGTCCCCACAGGACCCTTGGCTTTTCTGGCCTTCTGATCATCCTCAATTCTTTCTTGTTCAAACCGCTTCAGTGCGGCTTTTTGTTCTGTATTAGCTATAGAAATACTGCTCAATTTTCGAGCAAAATTCTTCGTACAGGTGCTCTCTGGCAACTTCCCTTTGTTATCGACCATTCCGGTCGTTGCAGAGGTTCCCGTTTCTGACCGTTCCTGTTTTGGTTGAGACCCCTCGTCAACATCTGGTTCATTGCTGAGCCACCCTGCATTATCCGTTGATCCGTTCATGTCAAACCAACCAAGCTGTACATTCCCCAGATCCTATTCGTCAAAGAACTGCAGGTTACTGATGTCCTCCTCAAGTTTAGCCAAATCATCCAGTCCCTGGCTTGGCCTGTCTTCCCGGACTACATTGACGTCCATTTCCCTCGACAATTCTACCTCTGACCTGGGTTGATCGGCTGGTACAATATAGCGGCCAGGGTTGTATCCTTCCTCTGCTATGTCCTCAGACCTCTCAGGTTCTGAACCAACATTTCCATTCTTCTCTAAGGTCACCCTAACTTTGTCTTCCACGATCACCACCACTAGCTCGGGTTGGGATATGGAGACGCTAATCATGCACAGATCTGTGCTCTCTGGGATGAACAGCGCGGCTTGGGTAGGTGGGAGGGAGTGATATATATGTTGGGGTCATATGGGACGGCCATGGTTTAGATGAAGTTTACCTGCCTAGGTGGAGGGGGTTGGTTATGTGGTGGAAGAGGATTTATAGTGACGTTTGGCTTCTCATGAGGTGCCATTATTTTGTTGTCAATGAGATCCTGGATCTCATGATGGAGTCTGAAGCAGAGGTCGGTGTCATGACCGTGTTACTGGTGGAAAGCACAATACTTGGCTAGGTTATGTGTGGGAAGGAGGGGATTAGGCAATGGGTGAGGCTCCAAAGGCTTCAGGTGCCCCTTTCTAATTAGGATCCTCAAGGCCGCTGACAAAGACATGTAAAGTGGGGTGAACACCCTCTAGCCCCGAGGTGGATACTTTGCAGGTTGTGAGGTGGGTACGGAGGTTCCTGTAAAGGGTGTGGCTGTTTTTAGTGCGTGGTGGCAACCATACCCACATCAGAGGTCCTCGCAGCTGCATTGCTACTCGTAGCTGCATTCGAACTGCGTGCAAAGGCCCTCTTGGGCAGCTCCTTTTCGTGGTCAATTAGACCCTGTTTCATTGCATCTTCTATCTGTACCCCTATCTCATGAAGGTCAGCAAATGTCGAGAGGGGTAAGCCAATCATCTTCTGCATCAACTTCGGTTGCAAATTATGAACGACCATTCTTATGTGGTCCTTCTCAGCTGGCCTGGTTGTCATTATAGAAGCATTGGCCCTCTAACAGGTTACAAAGTCGGAGAAGCCCTGCTTCGGCTCTTGACAAGTAGCCTTGAGATCACGAGTTGTGACCTCGATTTGAATTTTATACGAATATTGGGCGACAAAGGCCTCAACCATCTCCTTCCAGCTCCTTTTCACAGAAGCTTCCAGCTTAGCATACCAGATGGCTGCAATACCCGACAGGGTCCGACCAAAGAGAGATAGCTTCTGCAATCTGGATAGGCCCATTGGCCGCAAAATATCTGAGAATAGTAGCAGATGGACCATAGGATCTCCCAAACCGTCGAAGCGGTCTATGTGAGGCATCTTGAATCTATCCGGCAATGTTACCGCCAAATCCGTGTAGCCGTCCTCTATGTCTGTGATGGAGTTGACTCCCTGAGCCCTCTTAAAAAGCTTTTCAAGCTTACTCATTTTTAACACAGTTGGGTCGATCTCAAACTCAAAGGGGACCTCGATTGGGAAGGCCCTTGCTTTGGAAGTCTGGGGTGGAATTGGATCCACTGGGATGTCCGTATTTTCCTGGACATTGGTTGTGGGGACAGGAGCCCTTGGTACAGGAATTTCTACTGGAGGTGGGTGGGATGCAGAAGTTGTTGCCTGCTGGGGTTGTGGTTGCTGTTGTTGTTAAAGTTTGGCAATGAGTTCAGCTTGCTGGGCTATGACCTCTGTTTGGCGAGTGGTAACCTTCGCTTGGCGAGCAGCGTCTTGCTGCATGGCCTCGATGGTCAGTTAGAATTGACGCATCATATCCTCCATACTTATACTGTCTGAGGGGTGCTGATCTATCTGTTCCGGTGAGTACTCTCTTTCTGAGGTGGGAACAGAAAACTGAACCCGACTGCGCACATGTGACATAGATAGTGACCGCTGAATCGGAGACTGTTGAACCGGTGATCTGAGCCTGACTGTCCTTCGTCTACCAACCGGGGGTAGCGAAGCAAACACTGGTTGTCCTCCAATAAGATCCTCAGATTGGTGAATCCTCCCAACTCTGGTCTACAGTGCTCGGGGGGTGTCTGAGTCGTCAGAAGCAATGATGAAATACTACCTTGCAAAAAGAAAATAAAGCAAAAAGAAAAGAAACATCAATTAGCAAATGGATAGCATCTCGGCTTAGACAAAGACAACACACAATTGAAATCATAAGCTGAACAATTTGTACTCAAATACTGATCTCTGCCCCTAAATTTCTGCCTCAAACTGATACCCAGACTTGCAACTGATACATACATTCCTGTAGAGTCACACTCTAAAAGCATATATCAAGCAAGTGAGAGCCAAAACACCCTTATGGTGGGGTAGGGTTTCCCTGTCCTAATTTCATCAGGAACTAGGGGTTCGCTACACAAGCAAACGGTTTCAAACAAACCTACATTTAGGTGAGCAACCTGTCCTAGTTTGGAATAGTCTCTATGGCTTCCGATATGCAACTAGGTCGAATAGTCAAAAAAGGTGCATCAACAAGACCACCTAATATACCTCTCGTTCCTAACATCGAGAAGTGAAAGGAGGATCAAACGGTACAGTGGTGATCCAGATCCAAGGTTTGAGCTCCCATCGTGGCAGAGCCCGCAACCGGTCAGCCTTATGGCACGCTTTTCCAAGCAAGCCTCCAATAAATCGCACAGGAATAGCAGATGGCAAACACTGTGACTTAGGTGCACCAATGCAAATGTAATGCAAAGAAACACATAAGTGTAAATAAAACAACATATCATGAGTTCAAGTCAAGTTTTCTAAATCCCCAACAGAGTCACTAGAAACTGTAGCACTTGACTTTCTTCACGTGTCCCCCTTTAGGAGAGGCGCGAATTGGTCCTACAGTTCGGACTCCTGTCACGGTTCTGAATCTAATATCACAAATGTAATGTGAAACTAAGAAACACCAAATAGTCTAATCCAGCAAATCATTTTGAAAAATCAAATTTTAAATCAAATAATGCCAAAATTGGACTGCTTTGCCAGATTACAGAGTCCCCACCTAAATTTTTATTTTTGGGAAATTTAGGAAACCCTAACTCGTGCCAAAGGCCACGTGTCCGTCATCACCAAAGTTGCCTCAGCTCGGGAACTTGGGTACGAGGGGGGAAGGTTATGAAATGAGCACCCTCGCTCGCCCGATCAGAGAACCGGCCTCTGCAAAGCATCATATGTTGTTTTATAAACACATGTATTCTTATTCTGATTATTAGCTAATTTTACTATGTGATACGCACAACATACAAGTATAGACTAAATCGCAAGGATTGGAACAAAACAACTCATGTTTGTTTTCAAAAATGGTTTGAAAATGCCACCCTCAAGTGGGCTAAAGCACGGATTTGCCACCCTCAAGTGGGCTTAAAACATGATTTTGCCACTTCGCAAAGTGGGCTTAACACTCACATTTGATGAATTGTTCCAATTCAAGTAATAAAGCCTTCATCCACAGGCATTCATGCAGTTTAGCATTTAAGCACATAGCCTCATGGCAAGCATGCGTAACATGGCAACACTCACACTTATGCAAGTGTGCTAAAGCGTAAAACTTATAGTGTACTCAAAGCCAAAATAAAAACTAGTTAGAAATATGCATGATCCTAACTATAAGATGCCTAATGCAACACATGCAAGAATGCAACTAAATAGGCTTGGCTATCTGAGATGGCAAATGAATGCAACACTTTGATAACATGCTTTTAAACATGTATTCAAGCAAGTGTATTGAAATTGCGATGCAGTTTGAATTATGTGCATTCAATACAAATGAATGATGCAACATGCAAGCATAAGGTATGCTAATCAAAACGTGCCCTAATCTAACCATCGAAAGCGGGTAAATAAAAGGGAGAAAGACGTGGGGTTGGAAGACATACACACACACACACGCACACTTATTACAACATTGTGCCCTCTCAAAAGAGGGTCTGAATAAATAAGCTAAGATACACTAAGCTAAGCTAATTATAACCAACTAATTAAATATTTTAGCTACTTAATTATTACAACACAATTGAATAACTAGCTAAGCTAAGCTAAGATAATTAAAATATTACAAAACAGATTAAACTAATTAATTACAACACATGTAATAATTAGCTACAATTAACTAGTAAAGCAATAAAGTAGCCTTGCGGGTGAGCGAGATATGCATGCTCGGTTGGCTTCCTCCCGAAAATCCACCACCTTGACTCTAGATGCGTCTATTTGCATAACTTTGGACCTCTGAAAATTATGCCAACCTCCAGATTGCCTCTGTTCTATCTCAAGAACACACTGATGGCTAATCGGCTATGATTGGTGGCAGGTCGGCTGGCTTTGCTGGCCGGTCAGCTAATACATGTGGCCGATCGGCCACTGCTCTCCTAAACATCCTCCTTTTGCTGCAACAGAGAGCAAACAGAGACATGGCAGTGTATTTGTCAAGGGATGTGTGTACTACCACCCTCCTTATCATTTCTCAAGCTCAAAGGAGTGTGACACTTGGCTCTCAAGCCACCAACCAAGCATTTTCAATGCATGATGGCCAAAGAACCAAGCTTATACAATGTTAATGAATGCACAAGTGAGACTCGAAGAGCCACCACCCTATCATGCATGATCAAGGGTGACGGCGACCAAGAAACGTGACACGTTTCATCACTTGGAGTATGAAACGTCCCACATTTCTTGTGTTTGGATTAACGCCCGATCCAAACACATGCAATGCAGCACAAATGCTTATCTTGTTCATGTTTTACTTTGCTCATTTCTTGTTTACACATTTTACATTACCAATTAATCCTTTAACCGATTAAGTCCAATGTGAAAGTCCTCTAATGAGAGAGGGATCAGCCGAATGATGATTTAAGACATGAGAGAAATCATGCATTTGGCTAGGAGGAGCCCTCAAAAGAGAGTTAAAGTCATTGAGCACAAGCTCTATCTCAAGCTTAAACACAACCTTAAGGCCAACCAACCCTCAAAGCAAATTAAAAGTGAAGAAATGAGGGAGGTTGCAGAATTTTCAGTGCTAAAATGGCATGCTAAAGACACTAAATCATGCAAGCAATTCATGCAAGACATGTTTAAAGCCAAAAGCATTAAAGCTAGTGAAGAGCACTACACTAGAGGCACGCAATACTAAACTTAAATCACCAAACCAGCTCTGAACAGAGCTTAAACATGTCAACACAGTGGCCAAAATATGCTGAGATTAAGGCACGAAAGGCAAGAAAAACATGCTCGCATGTTGGCTCACAAACAAGGCACAAAGCACAACTCTCAACAGCAATGAAAGAGTGGAATATGTGAGAGCGTGACAAAGTTACATGCACTGAAATTACATGTTAAATGATGCTATAGCATGCAATCATCTCAAGCAAAGCATGTTAGAGGCCTTGAAACACAAAGCTAGTGAAGGGATTTACACTATAGCTATACAATACATGGCTTATGGGACCAAGACCACTCAAAACAAAGTTAAAGCACGCTAAATCAGTAGCTAAAACATGTTGAGATCAAGTCATAAAGAGGTAGAAAAACATGCTCACATCTTAAGCCATCTACCCATGCAAACAAGATACAAGGAGGGAAGGCCACCCCCTCCTATTTTGGACCTCAAAACAACCTTTTTACCACTAAAAAACATTTGAGTTTCAGTGGTTAAAAGGCCAAGAAAAGGGGGTTTGAAAAGCTTTAAAAAAGATGGCACAATACTTAGCAAACAAGCTACAAAAGAGGGTGAACCACCCCTAACTCCAAAAAGACTTTAAACCACCATTTTTAAACCTTAAAAACAGAGGTTTTTGTAGTTGAAAACTAGGCCAAAAACAGCATGCAAAGGTGGCCAAACAAACAACTAAAGCAAAGCTTAAAAGGGGATAAGGCTATACCTTTGAAGCACAGCAACAAACAACCACTTTTCTGAGCCAAAACTAGCTTTAAGAGTTCAAATAAGACTTCCAAGAACCTCAGCCACAAGGTAGTCTAATTTGGTTAATGGGTTGTATGCAAATATGAACAGATTTCTCACTTTTAAGCACAAAACAGAAAGAGAGAGAGGATTCTAGAGCGAGAGGCAGAAATTTTGCTCTGAAAATTTTGTAACCTCAAAAATGGAGGATAGACCTCCCCTTATATAGAAAAACAAGCAACAAGCTTGTATTCATACCTCCATGCACGTGTATGGAGATGAGCATCAGTGACCAACAGCTGGCAAATAAATATCTGAAAAAAGGAGAAAAATGGCCACCGGCCATCACTAATGGCCGGCAGGCACAAACCATGGCCGATGGACACTGGGGATGGCCAACAAGCCACCCTCTCCTCCAGATGCAAAGCATAAAGCTCTTGGTCCACAACCAAGCACAAAACAGACAAGTTGAGAGGCTCCAAGGCAAGGCACTCAGCTGAGACCTTTAGGGACTCAAAACAAACACGAACATGCGAAATCATCGGGTGTTCAAACGATGACGTCCAAGTCTTGAGGACAGTAAAAAATGAGGTATCTACAGGGTGCTCATTTCAAGACATTCCCCTCTCGTACCCAAGTTCCCGAGCCGAGGCAACTTTGGGGATGACGGACACGTGGCCTTTGGCACGAGTCAGGGTTTCTTAAATTTCCCCAAAATAAAATATTTAGGTGGCGACTCTATAATCTGACAAAGTAGTCCAGTTTTGGCATTATTTGATTCAAAATTTGATTTTCCAAAATGATTTGCCGGATTAGACTCTTTGGTGTTTATCAGTTTCACATTGCACTTAGTGAAATTAGATTCAGAACCGTGACAGGAGTCCGAATTGTAGGACCGATTCGAGCTCTCCGATATGGGGACGCATATAGAGCTTCAGCATCCTTCTGCATGTAGGGCCACCAGTACCCCTGAGTAATGGCCCTATGAGCAAGTGATTTGCCCCCAGCATGGCTTCCACATACTCCTTCATGTATTTCATACAAGAAGTCTTCAACTTGGAAGGGATGCACACATCTCAAAAAGGGACCAATAAAAGACCTTCTGTAGAAATGTTCTTCTGCTGTCAGGCTAAACCTAGCTGACTTCTGTCTAGTCTTGTGTGTTTCTTTGCAGTCATCTGGCAGCTTCCCATCTCTAAGGGACATTACTATTGCATCCATCCAACTTGGGCCCATCTCCACATAAATTGCTTCGTACTCTGTGATCAATGGTTCCACACTTGGGCCTGATAAATAATCAACCATTATTGTTTTCTCGGCTAACCTGCTATAGTCAGTAGTCTTGAAAAAAGGCTAGCAGTCTAACAATCTCTTTGACATAGGCTATCATTCTTTCATCTCGGGCTGCATACTCGTCTGTTTCCTGGTTCACAATAAGCTAAAAGTCACAGAAGACCACCACCTCGTCGCCTTCCATTGCTACTGCCAACTTCAATCTTGCGATCAGTGCTTCATATTCTGCTTCATTGTTTGAGGCTTTGAACCCCAAACGAATAGACTGCTCTAGCATTCGCCCATCTGGAGATACTAGCACTACTCTTGCCCCCGCTCCTTGATGGTTTTAACTCCCATCCACAAACAAGCGGAAGGAGTCGCCAATATAAATATCGCAGGGCTTGAGTTTCTCTTCCTTCTTCCGCTCTGTTGTGGGGTTTTTCATTCCTAGCTGGGTCTCTTCTTGTTCCATTGGACACCCCAAGTCGCGGCTCATCGGAGCCCGACATAGGATGGCTCTAGGTGTGAACTCGGCCACAAAGTCGGCCAAAACCTGGCCCTTAATTGTTGTTCTGGGCCTAAATTCTAGGTTGTATTGGCCCAGTACTACTGTCTATCTGGCTACCCTGCCTGTCAGATCTCCTTGTTGTAGCAAGGACTTCAAGGGGTGCTCAGTTAGTACCATAATCTTGTGGGCTTGGAAATAATGGTTTAACTTCTTGGAAGCCATCATTAAGGCCAATGTCAATTTCTCTAGGGGTAAATACCTGGTCTCTGTGCTTGCTAGGGTTTTACTCACATAGTATACTGCCCTTTGTTCTTTCTTCTCTTCTCTGATTACCACTGCACTCACTACATGCTCCGAAACTGCCAAGTATAAGAATAGCTCCTCTCCAGGTACTGGATTTGACAGAACTGGAGCTATTGTCAGGTACCTCTTCAAATCGGCCAAGGTGACTTCGCACTCCTCTGTCCACAAAAAATATGTAGCCTTCTTCAATAGACTAAAAAATGGTTTACATTTATTTGAAATTCGACTTATAAACCTATTGAGGGTTGCGGCCCTTCTTGATAACATCTATAGTTGTTTTGTCGACATTGGGCTTTTCAAGTCCAAGATAGCCTTGATTTGATCTGGGCTTGCCTCAATGCCCTTTCTGGTAACCAAGTATCCCAAGAACTTACTAGACCCAACTCCAAATGCACACTTCGAAGCATTGAGTCAGAGCCGATATGTTCTAAGGATGTCGAAAACTGCCTTCAAGTCCACTAGATGATTCTCAGGTTCTTTGATCTTCACGACCATATCATCAATGTATATTTTCACTGTTTTGCCAATTAGATGTCTGAATATCTTGGTCACTAACCTCTAGTAGGTTGCTCCTACATTTTTCAACCTCAAAGGCATCACTTTGTAGCAATACAATCCTTTTGGATCAAACTTATCATCATATATCTAGAACCTCAGCATGTGAAACCTTTTTGGGGCCTCAAACTTATCCAACTCTACTGGAAATGGCGTTCTTGGCTTGACCGGGGTTGTGACCTCGGCATCTTGTCGCTTCCTCTGGAGGTAGTCCCTCAAATCCTCCTTAGTCCGGCCAAGAACTCTGCTGTCAATGGATTTCAGCCATTTTGGTACGCTGCTCCCAGTGTCATTATGAGTCCTCTTGGACCTCCCTTCATTCATCATGTCAAAACAAAGCTCCTTCCGTTGAACATACCGATGTTCCTTGACGTAAGTTTCCTTGGCACGATATGTCTTCTGAGACTCTCCTATCATCGATTCTCCTCGCCCGACCTCCCGTGATGGCCAATGCGAACGCTCATTCGCCCTATCATACTAAGAGACTGCAGGGATTGCTTTCTGTCCCCCCTTCTGGGCATCGTTCTTGGCCGCTGGAATCGGCATGTCTTCTAATGGAAACAGTGGTTGTATGACGTTGTTCTGCATCATGAAGTTGACAACTGATTGTAGGTCTACCAACTTGTTTGCCATACCTTTTATCTCTCCGTCCCTCCTTAGGCATCTATCTTTCCATACCTAAAGGTCGCTTTCGTTGTAATACGCGCCTTGACATGCTTTCTTCGATGCGTCTCCCTCTTAGCCGACATCCTTTTCTCTGGGATTCTTATCTCAAGGTTCTTCATTACAGTTGTCCTCCTGAACGTTAGGATCAGCGTTTTTACCACTCCCACTAGGGATGTCGCCCCCAATCTTTTCTTTATGTCCGTCATTGGCCATTTATTCTCCTTAAGTTTCCCACAGACGATGCCAAGTTGTGGGTGCTGATTTCCGACCACACTGCCAAACTGGAACTCAACGGGAGAGTATAGGCAGAATAGATCACGCTCGAACAACCTATCACAAAAAGATAAGACTCCAACGGTGGTTCGTCCACCTGGGGGCACTCCGACGATCAAGTTAGTACTCAATATCTCTCAAAGATAGCAAACAATGCTTAACTCACTAGCCAGAATACAAAAAGCGTACCGTAGACCCATGAGGATGCCTTATTTTTATAGCCAACACTAACCTGATCCCCATATAAGCCTAACTTCAATGGACTCTGGCTCAATGTTCATCTTGGACTCCCAGCCAGATAGAGATAAACTCCCTAAGAGCTTTATCTTTATCCAGACTGAGGTCCTCCCCCATTCTAGGACTCTTGTCTCCTATCCGCTCATCTCGGATTCCGGTATCTCCGCAGATAACCTCGGCTTAGCCGAGATCACCTCGGCAACATGACCAAGACACGTGGCACCTCGGCTGACACTCCGTTGCCACCTTGGCCACGTGTTGTCATTCATAAAATATGTCTCCACAGTAGTAATACTATAAATTCAGAGTTACCTATTTTAAAATTATTGAAAATTATTATCTTGTGATTCAGATTTATTCTATGCATAGATTCTGTACCATACAAACTCAATCTCAATCACACAATTCTCAATCAGGATAAATTTGAGATACTTTAGTAGCTTTCATAGGATTTTTCTAACAAAAATGCTACAAATTTTACAAAAATTACTAAAACATTAAAGGAGAATTCTACCCTACATACTTCCACTATATGCACATCTAATTATGTCATTTTCTTTGATAGTTAGGAATAATTTTTTTTAATAGTTATGACATTATTTTAATTTTACATATGTGATATTTAATTATGATTTTTTTAATTATGACTAAAAAATATATATAATTAATATTTTTTTTCTTTCATTAGAGCAACTCCAACCACACTCTCTACTTTTCACTAACTAAAGTACGAAAAAAATACGCTCTTTATTTTACCTAATTACTTTAGCTATTGTGTTCTCTAACCACACTCTTTATTTTAGCTAATCATTCAAACTAACTTAATTAATTTTTAAAACAAAAAATATTAATTGTTGATATTTTACTAATGTAAATTAGCAATAATAATAAATTTGCCCATACAACCATACAAAACCTGTAGAATGAAGGAAAAAAAATACAAAATACAAAATAAGTTATTCCGTAATTCATCAAACAGAATTGAAAGAACATATAAAGTTGCTACATATACATATACATATATAAAATATATAAAATCTCAAATCCAAGACATAAATATACCAAAATCCAAAACATATACATACATATTTATTTGAAGGGCCTATGAGACTCTTTAATTGTAGCTAGCAAAAAGATAGGATGATAAAATAACTAACCCAATAGCCAACACATTAAAACTCAAAATTAGAGTTATATTGACTAAAAAACCTAACAAACTTTTTTTTTAAGCTATCCCATGCTCTTATATATATATATATATTTTGGAACTGTCCCATGCCCTTATATGTTATACACATTTTTGCGCCTGTACATTATTTTTCCCAATGTTAGATACAAAATTGCACCTACAAACAACGGTCTTCTCTGTGGGTCGTCGTCTCCGTCAACTGGATGAGAGAGGAGAGAGAACCATACCATGGAAGCTCTGCTTAGGCTTCTTCGAGTAGCTCTAGTGTCTCAGTCGTGGCTCACTTCTCTCTCCTCGCCAAATCTTCTTCTTTCTCCTCGCAGGAGTTTCAGATCGTCAATGTCGAAAGCAGAGTAAGCTCTCTCAGTTCATCAAATTTGTCTCTCATCAATCTATATACATATATATATATATATATAGCATCCGAACGAGCCCCTGTAGCAAATTGAGCTACAGATCTTACACTTTAGGCTTTGGTCTTTTTGATAGTATAATGGAATCTGGCTTTCTTTCTGAAATAAAACCATCTAGGTTCGTTTGGCCGCCAAGAAAATGGAGGAAAAGAAAAGAAAGTGAATTTATTTATCTCATGTTGTCAAAATTTCTCATTTTCCCCAGTTTCTAGAAAATATACGATGAAATAAATCAAAGTGTAAAAAGTTGTTTCAATGGTTACAGAGCTTGAACTCAAGTTTAGATGGTTACAGAGCTCGAATTTTGAATATTTCGATTTTTCAGAAAGAAAGCTATGGAGTTTTTTTTCAAAAGGTGTGCACATTTATAATAAAAAACAATGTGCTGTGACTTCTTGTTGACCAGATGCCCCCAACTGTGAATTCAACCAAATTTCAACAAAAAATGGAATTTTTTTTCTTGTAATTCTATAGAAGAATGAGCCCCTTTCTTTTTCTTTTTTTTTTGGGTATGATTTTCACAAATTCATAGATGATTATTATTATTATTATTATTATCTTTGAAGTTAATTCTGAGGGAAAATAAAGTTTCCTAGTTTTATTTTGGTGATTATAAAATACTAGGCCCTTGTTAAACAACTATCTATGCATGCACCATTTCCATCAATCTTCGTCGACAACATCAACCAATGGCCGATGCCATGCGCATTTTTCATGGCAGGATTAGGTGCTCTTTTTTTTTTTTGTTAAAGGAGTTTCTAAAAATACACACTACTACATAAAGTCATAGGCTAAGCAAATAATTTAACACAACCCTTAAGGATAGAACAACCTACAAGGCCAAAAACAAGAGGACATGTTTCAATCTTGTTTAGCTCTTTTGGTGTAATAATACTGCCCATTTGTTTTCTCTGAATGAACTATGGTAAACAACGTCACAACCTTGTCAAGATTATCATTTCTCTTTTTTTGCTAATAAAAAAATGATTTATCATTCATGGTGTGAAGCAGACATGATTCCTATACCCTTTGAACTGGATAAGAGCATCAGGTTCCCATCCAAGAGCTAACTTGGCCATGGTAGGTAGTTATTTGGTTATGATGATGATCGATCCAGTTTCATAAATAGATGGAATGGAAATGTTAATTTTGTGAGTAATGATTGTGAAATAGTCACAACAACATATGGTTTTAGATTTTAATGATGTGCTACAAACTTATGATTAATATCTGAACACGAAAGTGTGCAGTTCCACCCCTTCTCCCATGCTGAGTCACAAATAGTGCCTCGAAAAGCATGAACGAGCCACGTGACTTTCATTCCAATGCTAGGCTAGTAAGCATGATTGTACTACAAGTACAAAAAGCAAGCAAGAAGTGTTCCAACCAACCAAAATAGCATTTAAGCAAATAGCCTCATGGTAAACACGCTATCATGGCAACACTCACACTCATGCAAGTATGCTAAAGCGTAAAAACTTACAGTGTACTCCAAGCCAAAACAAAAACTAGTTAGAAATATACATGATCCTAACTATACAAAATGCCTAATGCAACACATGCAATATGCAACTAATAGGCTCGACTATCTAAGATAGCATATGAATGCAATGATAACATGCTTTGAAACACGTATTCAAATAAGTGTTGAAATACGATGCAGTTTGAATGATGTGCCAAGCCCGGTGCATGCATGACAAATGAATGATGCAAACATGCAAGCATAAGGTATGCTAATTGAAAATGACCCTAAACTAATCATTGAAAGCGATTAAGTAAAAGGGAGAAAGAAGTGGGGTTGGAAGACATGCACACACACATGCACACTTATTATAACATTGTGCCCTCGCGAAGGAGGGTCCGAATGAATAAGCTAACTAGCTACGCTAATTAAGATAATTATTACAAAATAACTAATTAACTAACTTAGCTAATTAATTATTACAAACCGAATTGAAACTAGCTATGCTAAGCTAATTAAAATATTACAACACAGATTAAACTAATTAAGTACAACACTTATATTAATTAGCTACAACTAACTATCAAAGCGATAAAGTGGCCTTGCGGGCGAGGGAGACATGCATGCTCGATTGGCTTCCTCCCGAAAATCCATCGCCTTGCCATCGACTGTCTCTGTTTGCATTTGTTATGATCTCTGAACATTGAACCAACTTCCAGATTGCCTCTGCTCCAACGCATGAACACATTGGACAATCTTTGCACTGGTGGTCGGTTGGTTACTACAAGTGGCCGGTCGGCTACCTCACCTGGCTGGTCGGCTAGTGCAAGTGGCCGGTTGGCTAATGCAAATGGCCGGTCGGCCAGCCATTTTTTCAAGCTTCTGTTTTTGCTGCAACAGAGAACAACAGAGGCAAAGCAATGTATTTGCAAGGAAATGCGTGTATTACCACCCTCCTCATCATTTCTCAAGCTCAAAGGAGTGTGGCATTTGGCTCTCAAGCCACCAATCAAGCATTTTCATGCATGATGGCCAAAGGACCAAGCTTGCACAAGCTTAATGAATGCGCACATAAGATTCAAAGGGTTGCCATCCTATCATGCATGATCAAGGGTGACAACGACCAAGAAATGCGACACATTTCATCACTTTGAGTATGAAACGTCCCACATTTCTTGTGTTTGGTTTAACGTCCAATCCAAACATATGCAATGCAACACACATGTTTATCTTGTTCATGTTTTACTTTGCTCATTCTTGTTTACACATTTTAGCTTACCAATTAAGCCTTTAACCGATTAAGTCCAATGTGAAAGTCCTCTAATGAAAAAGGGGTCAACCAAAGGATGGCTTTAAGACATGAGAGAGATCATGCCTTTGCTTAGGAGGAACCCTCATAAGAAGATTAAAGCCATTGAGCAGAAGCTCTATCTCAAGCTTAAACACAATCATGAGGTTAACCAACCCTCAAAACAAATGGAAAAATGAAGAAATGAGGGAGGTTGCAGAATTTCAATGCTGAAATGGCATGAAACACAAGACTATAACATGTAAACAACTCATGCACAACATGTTGAAAGCCAAAAACATCAAAGCTAGTGAAAAGCATTACACAAGAGGCATGCAATACTAAGCTTAAATGACCAAACCAACTCTGGATAGAGCTTAAACATGTCAAATCAGTAGCCAAAACATGCTAAAATTTAGACACGAAAGGCAAGAAAAACATGCTCACATGTTGGCTCACAAACAAGGCACAAAACACATCTCTCAAAAGCAACGCAATAGTGGAATATGTGAGAGTGTGACAAAGTTACATGCACTGAAATTACATGTTAAATGATGCTATAGCATGCAATCATCTCAAGCAAAGCATGTTAGAGGCCTTGAAACACAAAGCTAGTGAAGGGATTTACACTATAGCTATACAATACATGGCTTATGGTACCAAGACCACTCAAAACAGAGTTAAAGCATGCTAAATCAGTAGCTAAAATATGTTGAGATCAAGTCATAAAGAGGTAGAAAAACATGCTCACATCTTAAGCCATCTACACATGCAAACAAGATACAAGGAGGGGAGGCCACCCCCTCCTATTTTGGACCTCAAAACCAACTTTTTATCACTAAAAAACATTTGTGTTTCAGTGGTTAAAAGGCCAAGAAAAGGGGGTTTGAAAAGCTTTTAAAAAGATGGCACAATACTTAGCAAACAAGCTACAAAAGAGGGTGAACCACCTCTAACTCCAAAAAGACTTTAAACCACCATTTTTAAACCTTAAAAACAGAGGTTTTTGTAGTTGAAAACTAGGCCAAAAATAGCATGCAACGATGGCCAAACAAACAACTAAAGCAAAGCTTAAAAGGGGATAAGGCTATACCTTTGAAGCACAGCAACAAACAACCACTTTTCTGAGCCAAAACCAGCTTTAAGAGTTCAAATAAGACTTCCAAGAACCTTAGCCACAAGGTAGTCTAATTTGGTTAATGGGTTGTATGCAAATATGTACAGATTTCTCACTTTCAAGCACAAAACAGAAAGAGAGAGAGGATTCTAGAGCGAGAGGCAGAAATTTTGCTCTGAAAATTTTGTAACCTCAAAAATGGAGAAGAGACCTCCCTTATATAGAAAAACAAGCTACAGGCTTGTATTCATCCCTCCATGCACGTGTATGGAGATGAGCATCAGTGACCAACAGCTGGCAAATAAATATTTGAAAAAGGAGAAAAATGGCTGCCGGCCATCAATGTGGCCGACCGGCCATCAATGTGGCCGACCGGCCATCAGTGTAGCCGACCGACCATCACTAATGGCCGACAGGCACAAACCATGGCCGATGGACACTGGGGATGGCCAACAAGCCACCCTCTCCTCCAGATGCAAAGCACAAAGCTCTTGGTCCACAACCAAGCACAAAACAGACAAGCTGAGAGGCTCCAAGGCAAGGCACTCAGCTGAGACCTTTAGGGACTCAAAACAAACACGAACATGCGAAATCATCGGGTGTTCAAACGATGACGTCCAAGTCTTGAGGACAGTCAAAAATGGGGTATCTACAGGGTGCTCATTTCAAGACATTCCCCTCTCGTACCCAAGTTCCCGAGCCGAGGCAACTTTGGTGATGACGGACACGTGGCCTTTGGCACGAGTCAGGGTTTCTTAAATTTCTCCAAAATAAAATATTTAGGTGGCGACTCTGTAATCTGGCAAAGCAGTCCAGTTTTGGCATTATTTGATTCAAAATTTGATTTTCCAAAATGATTTGCCGGATTAGACTCTTTGGTGTTTATCAGTTTCACATTGCACTTTGTGAGATTAGATTTAGAACCGTGACAGGAGTCCGAACTGTAGGACCAATTCAAGCTCTCCGATAGGGGGGCGCATATAGGGCTTCAGCATCCTTCTGCATGTAGGGCCACCAGTACCCCTGAGTAATGGCCCTATGAGCAAGTGATTTGCCCCCAGCATGGCTTCCATATACTCCTTCATGTACTTTATACAAGAAGTCTTCAACTTGGAAGGGATGCACACATCTCAAAAGGGGACCAATAAAAGACCTTCTGTAGAAATGTTCTTTTGCTGTCAGGCTAAACCTAGCCGACTTCTGTCTAGTCTTGTGTGTTTCTTTGCAGTCATCTGGCAGTTTTCCATCTCTAAGGGACATTACTATTGCATCCGTCTAACTTGGGCCCATCTCCACATAAATTTCTTTGTACTCTGTGATCAATGGTTCCACACTTGGGCCTGATAAATAATCAACCATTATTGTCCTTGCCTCCCCTAATTTCATTGTACTAGCCAGGTTAGCCAAGGCATCGGCATGGCTGTTGTTTTCTCGACTAACCTGCTATAGTCAGCAGTCTTGAAAAAAGGCTAGCAGTCTAACAATCTTTTTGACATAGGCTATCATTCTTTCATCTCGAGCTGCATACTCGTCTGTTGCCTGGTTCACAATAAGCTAGAAGTCACAGAAGACCACCACCTCGTCGCCTTCCATTGTTGCTGCCAACTTCAATCTTGCGATCAGTGCTTCATATTCTGCTTCATTGTTTGAGGCTTTGAACCCCAAACGAATAGACTGCTCTAGCATTCGCCCATCTGGAGATACTAGCACTACTCTTGCCCCCGCTCCTTGATGGTTTTAACTCCCATCCACAAACAAGCGGAAGGAGTCGCCAATATAAATATCGCAGGGCTTGAGTTTCTCTTCCTTCTTCCGCTCTGTTGTGGGGTTTTTCATTCCTAGCTGGGTCTCTTCTTGTTCCATTGGACACCCCAAGTCGCGGCTCATCGGAGCCCGACATAGGATGGCTCTAGGTGTGAACTCGGCCACAAAGTCGGCCAAAACCTGGCCCTTAATTGTTGTTCTGGGCCTAAATTCTAGGTTGTATTGGCCCAGTACTACTGTCTATCTGGCTACCCTGCCTGTCAGATCTCCTTGTTGTAGCAAGGACTTCAAGGGGTGCTCAGTTAGTACCATAATCTTGTGGGCTTGGAAATAATGGTTTAACTTCTTGGAAGCCATCATTAAGGCCAATGTCAATTTCTCTAGGGGTAAATACCTGGTCTCTGTGCTTGCTAGGGTTTTACTCACATAGTATACTGCCCTTTGTTCTTTCTTCTCTTCTCTGATTACCACTGCACTCACTACATGCTCTGAAACTGCCAAGTATAAGAATAGCTCCTCTCCAGGTACTGGATTTGACAGAACTGGAGCTATTGTCAGGTACCTCTTCAAATCGGCCAAGGTGACTTCGCACTCCTCTGTCCACAAAAAATATGTAGCCTTCTTCAATAGACTAAAAAATGGTTTACATTTATTTGAAATTCGACTTATAAACCTATTGAGGGTTGCGGCCCTTCTTGATAACATCTATAGTTGTTTTGTCGACATTGGGCTTTTCAAGTCCAAGATAGCCTTGATTTGATCTGGGCTTGCCTCAATGCCCTTTCTGGTAACCAAGTATCCCAAGAACTTACTAGACCCAACTCCAAATGCACACTTCGAAGCATTGAGTCAGAGCCAGCTCCTCTCCAGGTACTGGATTTGACAGAACTGGAGCTGTTGTCAGGTACTTCTTCAAATCGGCCAAGGTGACTTCGCACTCCTCTGTCCACAAAAAATCTGTGGCCTTCTTCAACAGACTAAAAAATGGTTTACATTTATCTGAAATTCGACTTATAAACCTATTGAGGGTTGCGGCCCTTCTTGATAACATCTATAGTTGTTTTGTCGACATTGGGCTTTTCAAGTCCAAGATAGCCTTGATTTGATCTGGGCTTGCCTCAATGCCCTTTCTGGTAACCAAGTATCCCAAGAACTTACTAGACCCAACTCTAAATGCACACTTCGAAGCATTGGATCGGAGCCGATATGTTCTAAGGATGTCGAAAACTGCCTTCAAGTCCACTAGATGATTCTCAGGTTCTTTGATCTTCACGACCATATCATCAATGTATATTTTCACTGTTTTGCCAATTAGATGTCTGAATATCTTGGTCACTAACCTCTAGTAGGTTGCTCCTACATTTTTCAACCTCAAAGGCATCACTCTGTAGCAATACAACCCTTTTGGGGTGATAAATGCAGTATTCTCCTCATCAGAGGGGGTACATTGCTATCTGATGGTACCCTTTGTAAGGGTCTTGGAAGCTTATTATTTCATGCCCTGAAATGGCATCCACTAATTGATCGATCTTGGGGAGTAGGAAGCTGTCTTTAGGACAAGCCTTATTCAGGCTAGTGAAGTCCACGCAGACCCTCCACTTCTCATTCTTCTTTTTCACAACAACTGTGTTTGACAACCAAGTAGGCTAGTTTACCTCTCAGATAGCTCTGGCCTCTAACAATTTGTTCACTTCCTCCTCTACTGCCTTCATATGAACCAACGTTGGCCTACTCACTCGCTGAATGACGGGTTTAGCCGACCTGTCTACGTTCAATCTGTGGTATGTAACCTCGGGGTCAATGCCAGGCATCCCGTATGGCATCCAAGCAAATACCTCTATGTTTTCCCGCAAGAATGCTTCTAACTTTCTTTCCTCTTTTTAGGCCAAGCCTGAGCCGAAAAGGAAGAATCGTTCTTCATCCCCTTGCTGAACCAGAATTTTCTTCAAGGCTTCCTCGCTTTTGTTAGCCGGCTCTTTGCCGACGTCATCCAAGACCTCCATGTCCTCGTCCTCAATCTCTACTGTTTCTGCTTCTCATATGTTGCACGTGGATTTCATTGCTACCATGGAGCAATTCTTTGCCTACACTTGATCCCTTTTGACCTCCTCAATTCCATACTCTGTTAGGAATCGTAACAACTGGTGTAGTGTTGAGGAAACAGCCCTCATTGCATGCAACCATGGCCTCCCCAAGATAACATTGTAAGGGGAGGAGGTGTCAATTACTGTGAACTTTGTACTTACCTTATTGGTGTCTGCCTGCACCTCCAAACTTATTGCCCCCAGGGGCTATGTCGGCGTTCCATTGAACCCGACCATTGGACTGTTGGACTGCTCCAGGTCATCTAGGTGAAGGCCGAGCTCCTTGTAACATTTGACATACATAATGTCACAAGAGCTGCCTTGATTGATCAGAATGCGCCTTACCTGGCATTCTCCAATCTTGAGGGATATCACCAAAGCATCGTTGTATGGATGCTGCACTATGTCTAGGTCGACTTTAGTAAAGGACACCATTACTCCTTGGTACTCATTTTCTCTAGGCCTCTTTTGTTGGACTTGATACATATGATGTAAGTGTTTTACCCTCTGAGTCTCCCCACGTACCTCGTTCTAATTAACCTCTGAGTGAGTCACATTGATCACTCAAGGTTCGCCTACCTGCGGTTGCGGTGCTGGTAGAGGTGGTGCTGCTAGTGCCTGGGGCAACCTTGCTTGCTCTTCTCTTGTTCTGGCCTCATCTACTAGGTCCCTTAAGTGACCTTGTCTTACCAGATCTTCCAGATGTGTCTTTAGGGCTCTGCACCCTTGAGTTAGATGCCCATCCTCATTGTGGTAGGCACAGTGCTTTCCAAGGCTTCTTCCCATAAATTCGCCAGGGA
Organism: Camellia sinensis; assembly: GCF_004153795.1. NCBI lineage: Eukaryota > Viridiplantae > Streptophyta > Magnoliopsida > Ericales > Theaceae > Camellia > Camellia sinensis. Next base: position 1,471,771 of record NW_021025899.1, read on the forward strand.
TCTTCTCTAGTGCTCTATAGTAAGGTTGATTCCTAATCCTTTCCAAGATTTTGTAAACCGGGATCTGAAACACTATGGTGACCGCCTGTGCAGCTCTTAGTCCTGTTTCTTGTCTATTAAAATTTGTATTATGTCGGCCTCGCTTCGGCGAGCTGTTCCGCTTCTCTTGTTTTGATGCCTTTGTTCCTGGCGTGTCTCCTTCTACTCTCGCATATTTCTTGATTCTGGTCATAAGTTCCTTCATACTTTTTGGCAGTGTCTTTCTAAGTGACTTTCGAAGCAGGCAGTCATCGTTCAGACCGTTCTTAAAAGATACGATCGCCAACTCTTAGTTGCACCCTGGTATTCGGTTAAACATCTCATAATACCTTTTGACATAAGCCCTGAGACTTTCATCCTCGCCAATTCTCAAAGCCATCAGGGAGTCTACCCTCAACGGCTGCCGTTTGTTTGTAACAAACCTAGCCACAAACATCTCGGCCAGACCTTCCCAATTTTTCACAGTTCCTTTCGGCAATTTGTGAAACCAATTTGATGCGATTTCCCCAAAGGATGAGGGGAACACCTTGTAGAGCAACGGTTTGTTCCTAGTATATAGTGCCATCGAGTTCAAATATAAGCCGACGTGGAAGTTTGGATCAAACTTACCGTCATATATCTAGAACCTCGGCATGTGAAACCTTTTTTGGGCCTCAAACTTATCCAACTCTACTGAAAACGGCGTTCTTGGCTTGACCGGGGTTGTGACCTCGGCATCTTGTCGCTTCCTCTGGAGGTAGTCCCTCAAATCCTCCTTAGTCCGGCCAAGAACTCTGCTGTCAATGGATTTCAGCCATTTTGGTACGCTGCTCCCAGTGTCATTATGAGTCCTCTTGGACCTCCCTTCATTCATCATGTCAAAACAAAGCTCCTTCCGTTGAACATACCGATGTTCCTTGACGTAAGTTTCCTTGGCACGATATGTCTTCTGAGACTCTCCTATCATCGATTCTCCTCGCCCGACCTCCCGTGATGGCCAATGCGAACGCTCATTCGCCCTATCATACTAAGAGACTGCAGGGATTGCTTTCTGTCCCCCCTTCTGGGCATCGTTCTTGGCCGCTGGAATCGGCATGTCTTCTAATGGAAACAGTGGTTGTATGACGTTGTTCTGCATCATGAAGTTGACAACTGATTGTAGGTCTACCAACTTGTTTGCCATACCTTTTATCTCTCCGTCCCTCCTTAGGCATCTATCTTTCCATACCTAAAGGTCGCTTTCGTTGTAATACGCGCCTTGACATGCTTTCTTCGATGCGTCTCCCTCTTAGCCGACATCCTTTTCTCTGGGATTCTTATCTCAAGGTTCTTCATTACAGTTGTCCTCCTGAACGTTAGGATCAGCGTTTTTACCACTCCCACTAGGGATGTCGCCCCCAATCTTTTCTTTATGTCCGTCATTGGCCATTTATTCTCCTTAAGTTTCCCACAGACGATGCCAAGTTGTGGGTGCTGATTTCCGACCACACTGCCAAACTGGAACTCAACGGGAGAGTATAGGCAGAATAGATCACGCTCGAACAACCTATCACAAAAAGATAAGACTCCAACGGTGGTTCGTCCACCTGGGGGCACTCCGACGATCAAGTTAGTACTCAATATCTCTCAAAGATAGCAAACAATGCTTAACTCACTAGCCAGAATACAAAAAGCGTACCGTAGACCCATGAGGATGCCTTATTTTTATAGCCAACACTAACCTGATCCCCATATAAGCCTAACTTCAATGGACTCTGGCTCAATGTTCATCTTGGACTCCCAGCCAGATAGAGATAAACTCCCTAAGAGCTTTATCTTTATCCAGACTGAGGTCCTCCCCCATTCTAGGACTCTTGTCTCCTATCCGCTCATCTCGGATTCCGGTATCTCCGCAGATAACCTCGGCTTAGCCGAGATCACCTCGGCAACATGACCAAGACACGTGGCACCTCGGCTGACACTCCGTTGCCACCTTGGCCACGTGTTGTCATTCATAAAATATGTCTCCACAGTAGTAATACTATAAATTCAGAGTTACCTATTTTAAAATTATTGAAAATTATTATCTTGTGATTCAGATTTATTCTATGCATAGATTCTGTACCATACAAACTCAATCTCAATCACACAATTCTCATTCAGGATAAATTTGAGATACTTTAGTAGGGTTCATAGGATTTTTCTAACAAAAATGCTACAAATTTTACAAAAATTACTAAAACATTAAAGGAGAATTCTACCCTACATACGTCCACTATATGCACATCTAATTATGCCATTTTCTTTGATAGTTAGGAATAATTTTTTTTAATAGTTATGACATTATTTTAATTATACATATGTGACATTTAATTATGACTAAAAAATATATATAATTAATATTTTTTTTCTTTCATTAGAGCAACTCCAACCACACTCTCTACTTTTCACTAACTAAAGTACGAAAAAAATACGCTCTTTATTTTACCTAATTACTTTAGCTATTGTGTTCTCTAACCACACTCTTTATTTTAGCTAACCATTCAAACTAACTTAATTAATTTTTAAAACAAAAAATATTAATTGTTGATATTTACTAATGTAAATTAGCAATAATAATAAATTTGCCTATACAAGCATACAAAACCTGTAGAATGAAGAGAAAAAAAATACAAAATACAAAATACAAAATAAGTTATTCCGTAATTCATCAAACAGAATTGAAAGAACATATAAAATTGTTACATATACATATACATATATAAAATATATAAAATCTCAAATCCAAGACATAAATATACAAAAATCCAAAACATATACATACATATTTATTTGAAGAGCATAGGAGACTCTTTAATTGTAGCTAGCAAAAAGATAAGATAATAAAATAACTAACCCAATAACCAACACATTAAAGCTCAAAATTAGAGTTATATTGACTAAAATACCTAACAAACTTTTTTTAAGCTATCCCATGCTCTTATATATATATATATATATATTTTGGAACTGTCCCATGCTCTTATATGTTATACACATTTTTGCGCCTGTACATAATTTTTCCCAATGTTAGATACAAAATTGCACCTACAAACAACGGTCTTCTCTGTGGGTCGTCGTCTCCGTCAACTGGATGAGAGAGGAGAGAGAACCATACCATGGAAGCTCTGCTTAGGCTTCTTCGAGTAGCTCTAGTGTCTCAGTCGTGGCTCACTTCTCTCTCCTCGCCAAATCTTCTTCTTTCTCCTCGCAGGAGTTTCAGATCGTCAATGTCGAAAGCAGAGTAAGCTCTCTCAGTTCATCAAATTTGTCTCTCATCAATCTATATACATATATATATATATATATAGCATCCGAACGAGCCCCTGTAGCAAATTGAGCTACAGATCTTACACTTTAGGCTTTGGTCTTTTAGATAGTATAATGGAATCTGGCTTTGTTTCTGAAATAAAACCATCTAGGTTCGTTTGGCCGCCAAGAAAATGGAGGAAAAGAAAAGAAACTGAATTTATTTATCTCATGTTGTCAAAATTTCTCATTTTCCCCAGTTTCTAGAAAATACACGATGAAATAAATCAAAGTGTAAAAAGTTGTTTCAATGGTTACAGAGCTTGAACTCAAGTTTAGATGGTTACAGAGCTCGAATTTTAAATATTTCGATTTTTCAAAAAGAAAGCTATGGAGTTTTTTTTCAAAAGGTGTGCACATTTATAATAAAAAACAATGTGCTGTGACTTCTTGTTGACCAGATGCCCCCAACTGTGAATTCAACCAAATTTCAACAAAAAATGGAATTTTTTTCTTGTAATTCTATAGAAGAATGACCCTTTCTTTTTCTTTTTTCTTGGGTATGATTTTCACAAATTCACAGATGATGATGATTATTATTATTATTATTATTCATGCAAGTTTGAGGTTCATAACTTGCAAATTCATTTCATGATAAATTTTTGGAAAACTTAATTTGTATGCTTCTTTATTAAAAACATACATAGATCTAAGTTACTGGAGCGGAATGGGAAAATTGCTAGTTTCTTATAGTATCAACTTGGTTCTGAGTTTTTTGGATCCAAATCGAAAAAAAATACTACTTACAAAAAGTCTGCTAAATTTTTCTTAAATATATAATAAAGTTTACAAAAAATTTAAAAATATATAAAATGTTCATCAATTTATATGAAAAAAAAAAAAAATTAGTTGAATAGGTCCATAAAATCAATCAATAAATAAAAATAGAGAGGGAAAGAAAATATCTTCACCATTTATGATGGATGAAAGATGAGAGAAGATCAATAATGTTGAGTTTTAGGCCTCCAATTTCTCATTCTTTGAACTTCAATTAATCTTTGAGTGGCTGTTATGTGTGGCTAGCTTTTGTTTTGCTCTAAGGGTTATGTTTTGTTTTTCCCCAATTTTGATTGTCAGTCAAAGAGGCACGAACAACCCACCAAGATCCTTTAGAGTGTTTTTTTCCTAAAGTTTTTTAAAGTTATGTATTGTGTGGTTGAGATTTAATGTTGAAAAATTGATGTGACTTGTTATTAAATTTTAACCACACAATGCACCACTCTAAGAAATTTTAAGAAAAAAAAACTCCAAATCTTGCTCCAACAACCATAGATAAGAGAGAGAAGAGATTGATTGGACCTCAAATTTCTTTACACTTGGGCTTTTGTTGAAGAATATCACTTTTTAATTTAAAATTAAAAAGTTAGTAAAATAATCAAATAACCAATAAATTATATAAAAATGTGAAAGATTTTTTTTCTTCCTACTTTTTATATTTTTTCATAAAAAAATTAAAAAGTTATCTCACATATTAATTTTTTTATATCAAATTTTAGTCAAAAAAATAAAAAAAATATTTAAATAATTTATTTTCAAACGAGACCTAACTTTAAAAGATTTAAGAATATAGGCCTCAAATTTTTGGACTTTTTAAATTTAATTTGGGTTATTGTATTAAACAGATTTTTGTAGTGAGTTTTTATTTTTTTATATTTTAGATTGGGCCTTTTATTTGTTAAAAAGTTTAGATTGGGCTTTTTATTCATTCAGGCCTTTAAACTTATACTAATAGTAAATTGGGCCCCATTTTTTTTTAATATACTAGTACAAAATTGTAAATTTTTTTAGGGTCCTATTTTCAGCCTTTTTTTTTTAAGGCCAGAAGCGACTGCTTTGTCGCCCTCCAAACTGGGCCTGCAAATTCGTATCCATTTTTCTTAGTTTTTCGCCCACAAGAATATATAATATGTGTGTTTGTTTTGAAGGATTAGGGCGTGGGATTGGATTATTAGTCCCACTGGACTAATAGTTCATTATTTGTTTGAAAAATTTTACTCCGGATTATTAGTCCCACAAATATGGGACTATCCTATCTCATGGGGGAAGGTGGGATAGAAACCATGTAGTTGGTATCCCATGAGATTATTTTGTGAAATGTCCATTTTACTCTTCATGCTATTACTTAGTAAACAATTAGAAAATGAGAAAATAGTCTTTTGAACATTTATAAATTACTTTTTTAATGTTGTTAATTTAAAATTATATATTAAATAAAAATTTAAATTATAAATTATAAATTAAATTTAATTAAAAATAATAAATTAAAAATTATGGCCTTATAAATTAAATTTTTTTAATGTTGTTAAAAAATTAAATTTACATATTAAATAATTTTTTTTTAGTATTGTTAATTTAAAATTATATATTAAATAAAAAATATAAATTATAAATTAAATTTATTTAAAAATAATAAATAATAAATTATAAATTATGGCCTTATAAATTAAATTTTTTTAGTGTTGTTAAATTTAATTTAATTGAAAATAATAAATTAAAAATTATGGCCTTATAAATTAAATTTTTTTAGTGTTGTTGAAAATTTAATTTATATATTAAATAAAATTATTTTTTTTATTGTCGTTAATTTAAAATTATATATTAAATAAAAAATATAAATTATAAATTATAAAATTTAATTTAATTGAAAATAATAAATTAAAAATTATGGCCTTATAAATTAAATTTTTTTAGTGTTGTTAAATTAGAAATTATAGATTACAAATTTTAAATTATATATTAAATAAAAATTATGAATTAAAAGGGTAAAATAGTCTTTTGAACATTTATCCTTATCCAGTCCGTCCAACCAAACATTAGATTCACTAAAAATAGTCAAATCCAAACATATAATCCCATGACTAAACAAACATAGGATACAAATCCAATCCAACCAAATAGTCCGGGGACAATATATCCCGGAACTAATAGTCCGATGGATTACAATCCTCTTTATCCAGTCCGTCTAAACAAACACGTCCAATGGGTATGGATTGAATCTTATTGATGATATGGTTTTCAGTTGCTTCAGAAGTTTGAAATCACAAATCTTGGAATACAGAACACTCTAATACCATAAAAACATCAACAATATGAAAGTTCCCCACCAAATTTCCAAGGGAATGATGGAATTCCATGTAGTACTATTATATTGGGTAAATTCTCAATAGATCTTAATAAGTTGAAATCCATTCTCTTCAAATTTTATTAAAAATAAATCCAAATAAAATCGTCGCTAAAAATAATTTCTTGTGACGATTTTTTGCATATAGCGATAAAAATTGACAATTAGTGATTCTTTTTATTACGATTTTTATAAATTGTTGTTAAAATTTATACTTAGTGACTTTTTTTTTAACGAATTTTTTAAAATGTCGCTAAAAGTTTAAAATTAGTGACATTTTTTTGTGACAATTTTTTTAAACTATCGCTAAAACTTATAATTAGTGACATTTTTTAGACAAATTTTTTATATTGTCGCTGAAAATTTGTAACGCCCTCAAAATAAACCCATTATACGTATATCATCAACATGCATTATTTAAATAAAATAATTTATTTATTCATTCATCAGAGTATTATTAAATAAAAACATTACATGTAATACCAAATTAAATGCCCTACGGGCTTACATTTTTCCAAGCTAACACTTGGACACAAAATATGAGTTCTAACTCAAATACAAATAAAGCCCTAGGCTTGATTATATATCAAATAAAAACAAATAACTAAAGATGGTCTTCAGAACCCAAAAGCTAAATCCTTCCAAGCTAAGTCCTTGGAGGTAGCTTATCACCTGAACCTGAAAATGATGTTCCCATAAAGGGTGAGCCACAGCCCAGTAGAAAAATACTAAACCAAATATAAGCATTGAATAAAGCATTAGCATCCAATAGATGGTTAACCAAGATAATCAATTACATCATTTTACAGTCTCATGACAATATCGTCTAAGACACGTTTTACTTTCCAACTTTATCAATATGGCTCAGAACCTGGCCAAACTTACAACAGTGAACTATATATATTATTCACATTCTTTCCATGTCAACAAACAGATGAGACTCAGGCTCAAATCAAACACTTTCATACTTCTATTTGATACACATTTTATGTGCTGTATCAAATAAAACACTTCCATATAAAATAAGCACACATAAAAGTGATGCTAATGGAGTCCATCCCCTTCTCCTCCCAAACAAAATTCGGTTTAGAGGTCCATCCCCTATCTTCCCTAAACCGTGGAGTACATCCCCTATCTCCTCCCACACAGAACAATATATGCAAATGGCAATGCTCAATCAATACACGTATTTTCTGTATTAATGCAATAGTCAAAATTAATGACTTAACAATGTGATTAGTTTCAGTTTATTCCTATCCACATGCATGTCTACAACAAACACGACTATCCCACCGATAGCCAAAACAGTTATTTCTAGACTGGAAAATAACTATGTCAACAATTCAATAGACAAATGATTCAAATTATCCAATTACGCCATTTAATCAATGAATTCCCCAATTCCATGAATTTAACCATCTTTTCCCAATTCCATGAATTAATTATACAAATTAATTTATTAATACAACTAGGGTTTTTTTCCAAAATTACCAAGTACTCCCAACATATCAAAATACCAAAACTTAGGACAAAACTTATAGGATGGAGTAGGAAATCCCTACCTTGAAGCGAAGAATTCGAATGGAGAAGATGACAAAACCCAAAGTGCTCCAAACCCAAGATTGTTCAGATTAAACGGAAGCCCTCGACCCACTCTATTTTTTTAACAAAGGACTTAGGGTAGAAATACACTCTAAGTAGATCAAACCTAAGAGAGAAGGTGTGTAGGGAGAGGGAGAAGACGGTTCTAGGGTTTTAAAATAAAAAATGAGATGAAAAATGATCCAGAAAGTCGGATCTCGGATTTTTATACCAGTCGCCCTGCTCGAGCGTGGAAACCCCCGCTCGAGTGCCACTCACAGACTCCCACTCGAGCGGCCAAACTCCCACTCGAGCGGCGAACGCACACTCCTAGAAGTTTTTGCAGACAGGTCCCCGCTCGAGCGCCCAAATCCCCGCTCGAGCGTCACTCACGACTTCCCGCTCGAGCGTCCAATTCCCCGCTCGAGCGGCCAACACTACACAGGACATACTGGATGGGTGTATTCCCCGCTCGAGCGTCCAAACCCCCGCTCGAGCGGACAAGCCAAAATCTGGGCAACTAGACTTGGTTCCTAAGCTCAACCAACCTGCTCCAAATCTTCCCAACACAACCCAAGACTCAAAATAAGAAGATAATGAATGACAACAACAATTATACAATGACGGAATCTACGGAACCTAAGTCCGGATACAATAATCAAATGGGAAAAGACCGGGGTCGCTATAAAATTAATAATTAGTGACAGTTTTTTATAGTATTTTATTAAAAACGTCATTAATTCTCACAAAACTTATTGGACAATAAGTTCACTTAATAGGACCTACTAAGTCCCCTTACTATTTAACTACAAAAAATGCGCCGCATTAAATTTTTTTCCTTTTTAATTTTTGGAAAATAGTTTCATATTTTGGATGTTGAACCCTTTCAGGCTAATATCCTATCTAAAAAATTAAAAATTAAAAAAATAAAAATAAAAATAAAAAAACCCTTTCAGGCTAATAGATATATATCACATCTAACTGTTTATGTCGATTATTTATGTCAACCACTACAAGCTAATGAAATAGGGAGTATATCATCATCACATTTACGTATAGATTCTAGGAATATAGTTATTGTTTCTTATTTTCTGTTATCAACTGCAGCGGAACTAGATTTCAATGTAATTCTTGAAATTTCAATTGCTACAATGTCCAGGATCCATATGCTTTTCAGACATGTGTCTGTTTTTTTTTTTTTTTTGGAAGATTGGCTCAACATTTGTCCAATTTATTACATTAAGCATAATCATAGTTATTGTTTCTTATTTTCTGTTATCAACTGTAGAGGAACTAGATTTCAATGTAATTCTTGAAATTTCAATTGCTACAACGTCCAGGATCCATATGCTTTTCAGACATGTGTTTTTTTTTTTTTTTTTTTTTGGAAGATTGGCTCAACATTTGTCCAATTTATTACATTAAGCATAATCAACTCCGTTTGTTTTTCCAAAAAATATTTTCTACATTTTTTGATATTTGATATGACAGAAAATAAAAGTCATTAGAAAATATTTTTCATGATCAATAGAAAACAAGCATATTTGAACAGAAAATATTTTTCACTTTTAAAAGTTGGAAAACGTTTTCTGAACTAAATTTTTACTAATGCTACCACTAACATACTACTATCACCACCATCCATCATTGCATTGCCGTCACCACCTCCATTGCCACCAAACCACCACGACTGCCACCTCCACCCTATCACTACCATCACTATCACTGTCGCCACCACAAACACCCCAACACCTCGAACCTCCACCACCACTTTCACCACCTGCTCCTCCTCTATTACCACCACTAATGCAACTATTAGTGCATTAGTTTAAAAAAACAAAACCAAATATAAGAAAACATTTTCTATGAAAAATATTTTTTGAAAAAAAATTTCCATAAAAAATATTTTGCACTGAAACAAACAAAGAGTAAATTCAATTGCTAAATTTCCTACTTGATGCTTGCGGGAGTGATATTTTCCAAGTACCAAAATCATTGGTCCTTAACGTACATATGTATACATACATATATATAGACATACAATCCTTCAATTCGGCAACATTTGTTTTGGGGTATTTTATTCATGTTTTGTTGTTCGGTTAAACAAAAAGTAAATAAAACATTTTTTTAAGGAAAATGTTTTTGCATCCTTTTTTTAAAATAACTTACTTTTAAAAATTTTCTGAGTCAATTTTTATGACGTTAACTCTTACTCATTATCTTTTCAACACATTTAGTATTTTTAAATAAATATCTTAACCCACTCAAAAATCATAAATGACACTTATTGAATCAAAATTTATCTTTTAGGTAATCAAATATTTTTATTTTTAAATGTCAATCAAACGTCGAAAAACAAAACAAATTTTTTATTTTTTTTGGTGTAAAATATTTTAAGTTGAAACAAACTGAATCGATTGCCATATATATTTCTGATCTGGCTAGGTTTTGCTAGTCTCATTGTGTGTTTTCGGCTTCTTTAAAGACTGCAAGTTCAGCATGATAAGAATTACTATTCAGCTTTTGGTTGTTTTTGATTTTACTATTTCCCTCTATAGAATTTTTTTTCCCTTTCCATTTGGATGAAAGAATGATCTCAGTTTCATGCAGTGATCAATTTAAACAATAAAAAAAAAAAACAAATGAGACAATGAAAATTTTTCCTAAGGTTAATGTTAAAAAAAAATCAACAACACTATAAATTCAAATTTATTGACTCAAAATTTATCCCAAAAAAAAAAGAATTTATAATTTAAACTTATTTTATTAATAAACTTTACATTTTATTAATTTAATTTCTATCTTATAAACATATACGGAATAAATTATAGACCGATAAGAAGGACTTTATAACATTTTTGTAAAAAAAATTCTTTATACTGATGACTTTTTCTTTGCAATCAGAATTGGAAATAAAGCCGCGGTATGCCTTTATTTGGGGGGTCACTGGATATGGAATACCGTTGCAAGACTTCCTTTTTTGAGTCATCTCATGTAGCCCCCTCACTTCACTTCAGCTTTTGGATATCCTCTTGTTGAGGCAGTGGCAGACGAGTTGACCATGAAAGTGGGTACGTATATTTTTTCTACTTTCTATTTATTCACTTAAGTTTCTCTCTGTTGGACATTTCCCTGGAATGAAACATCATATAAATACTAAAACAGAAACTGTTGCCAGAGGGATTAAAAAAGGGGAATTAGCACTTCACTCTATATTTGTAATAGATAAATAAATGATTAATTAGTTAAATTAGTGATAAATTTTAGGGTAATTTCCAAACACACCTCATGAAATTTACTTAAATTATAAATTATTTCCTGTGATTTTAGAAATTACATTATACCCCCTAAGGTTTCTAATTTCATAACAGATATGTCCTTTTATTAATAAATCATCAAGTCAATTAAAAATTTCAGATAATTTTATTATTGTATAGGTAAACAGTTAAAAATTTCACTTTTTCAATTAATTATGTTAAATAAAAATTCTGATAGGGAGGTATTTGTAATTTTCCAAACCACAGGAGGCAATTCGTATTTTAAGCAAATCTCAGGGGTGGATCTGTAATTTATCCTAAATTTTAATAATCAAAGGAAAAAATTGTTAAAAAATTCAAGGTAGAAAGAGTATAAGACCATTGTTTCGAAACCCAGACCAAACCAGCCAGTCGGTCAGACCGGAAACTAGGCCTTGTTTCGGTCCGAAAAATCCTCTAAACCTGGACTAAGGGAAAAATCGGTATAAAATTGGTAAGAAGTCCTTTTATTGGTTTTGAAGGATATTTTATTTCTAATTTTACCCCTTAATTTATCTATGGACTTTTTTTTTTATTATCTGTTTAATTTTTTTTCTATCTGTTCAAATTTTTTGACTATCTATTTAAATTTATATCTATCTTTTTATATTTTTTCTATCTGTCCAAAATCTATCTGTTCAATATTTTTATTTGTACAAATTTTCTATCCAAATTTTATTTGTATAAATTTTTCATATTTTTACAATTTTTATCTATCCAACTCACTAAATTAATTTTTCATATCTGTTGAATATCACAAAGCTTATTGAACATATATGTGCTAAATAATTATTTGTTGAACTTATCTGTGTGAAATTCTTATCAAAGAAAGAGAAATTGAATAGATCGATCATCCATTGAACAGTCTAGGTATGAACAGATCAATTCAAAAACCATTAAAAGCACATATCTACACAACAAGCATATATAACCGCAAAACACACATATCTAAATCTAAAGCATATATAACCGCAACAATCACATTCTTGAGAATCAATGGTTGATCTATGTGGATGCTACTCCATAGAAGAGGATCACTTCTAATAGTTGAATGCAAAGATTTGCAAATCCGTTCCACAGAAGATGATTACTTCTAATAGTTGAATTCAAAGATCTGCAAATCCGTTCCATAGAAGAAGAAAAAAAAAGATCCCGAACACCAAGAAAACTAAGGGCAAAAGGTAAAGCCACATGAGCAGCTCCACTATCTCCATCAGCACAACTTTCAACAACCTCCAGAGATTGCCGACCAATAGAACGTAGATTCATTTCCAAAGCAACTGTCATCGCCGGTCACCTGCAAAGCCAAGTTCATGTGTAGTTTTGGTGGAAAGAGATAGAGGATGAAAGATAGATAGAGAGATCAGTCGGCAGAGAGAGAGAAAGAGAGAAAGAGAGAGAGCGACAGTGATGGCAGTGACACAGTGGTGGTCTAGATCTAGGGTTAGGGTAGGCAGATCTAGGGTTCGGGTAAGTAGCAACGAAACCCTTGGGATCACGGGCGACGAATCCCCTATTCCCTCATTCGAATGTCTCTCTCTCTTTAATGGTAGCTCCGGTGAATGTACTGAAGTGAATGTAAAGATTTGAGAAGATGAGTGATCAAGGCAGAAAGAGAAGATAAGAAAATAAGAAGACGAATGATCTAAAGTAGATCTAAGAAAGATCGATACTCTCTGCTTCATCTTCACCGGCGGCGAGGCTTTATTCTGGCAGAAGATTAATAACAAAACCCTAACACCTTGTTCCGTCAATATCTCCAATGAATCATCGAGAAGTGTATTTGTGATGTTGAGAAGTAGCGGCTGAAACGGCACCGTCGGAACCCGCCATTGTTGGGCAATGTTGGATGGGTTTTTATTAGTGGTGATGGAAGAGAAAGATAGGTTTTTAGCAGTGGTGATGGAGGAGAAAGACGAAGAAGAAGAAGAAGAGAGAGACAGAGAGAGACAGATGGAGAGAGAAGAGACAGAGAAATGCATAAATGAGGAGAGTTGTGTACATATATATAATATGGGTAGTTTCGTCATTTTGCACAACCGTGTCCTTATGGACATAATTGTTTACCGCCTAGACTTTTCGACTAAAAGAATTCGAATTTGGATTTATAAACCGAATGCCCTAATCAAAATCATATAATTTTTCATGAGTTAGTAATTATTTTGGGAGAAAAACCACTGATTTGTAAATTCCCTATAAAAAAAATAAAAAAATAAAAAAAACCCTTTTGATATGGTTCTTTTTCTAGTGCAACAACACCTGTAAGTATTTTTTTTATGGTATACTAGTTTTGTCAGAAATTTGAAATAAATTTTGCCATATATGTTAAGAAATCGACTCTTCCTAATCAGAATCAATGAGATACAAAATAGATAGGCAAAAAATTAAAATGAATTGAAACAATCATATACACAAGAAACACAAAAATTTATCCCATAATATGACTGCATCCACGCTGTGGTTTTCACTATGATCATAAAACAATTACAACTCCACAATAAAAGAAATGTGCCCCCCCCCCTCTCATCTATTTATAAGTATAGAAATTAAGGTAATGCGGAAGCAACAGGAAATTATCCAAATATCCAAAAAATTTGAGCCTCCGCCCAACCCTCCATCACTTGAGGGAGGAACCCCAAACCCCCCATTGAACATATAGCCCAGTGTACAATACTTATTAGGGTTCACAAACCTTGCAATGGGTGCATATGATGGAGTGCATTACTCACATCACAAACCACAAAATTTGGGCCTCCGCCTAACCCTTCATCACTTGAGGGAGGAACCCCAAACCCCCCATTGAACATATAGCCCAGTGTACAATACTTATTAGGGTTCACAAACCTTGCAATGGGTGCATATGATGGAGTGCATTACTCACATCACAAACCACCAGATTCATCTGATGCTTTCATATTGCTTATTCTTTGTTGAAAAGATTTATTAGGGAAATAACATGTGTACCTTACAATGTTAACTGTAATTTCCTCTCATATGGATCTCTACAGACCAATTATTTATACCTTGACGTCGTTGGAAAAGAAAAATGTAGTTCTTGAAAACAAGTCTTCCTTTCTAGGTGATTTGCCAACCTCTTGTGCTGATTTTCACATTTGCACAGCATTAGTTCTTTTCAACCTTGAGTTTTAACATGGTTAAGCATAATTTTAGATGATTTTAGGGTTTGGTGCCCGTATGTTGAGAATTAGTTCAGTAATTTTGTAAGACAAATAAATCATACATACAAGACACAACAAAGACTCACATGTCATTTGTACAACATTTTGCTAACTTGAATAGTTGACAAATGTTCATAGAGACATTAGTGAACAAACAAGACATCCAATATGCAGTAAACACATGTTTAGATAAAAACATGTTTAAACAAGCATATTTTATGTTAAAACTTTTTCATCAGTAAGTAGCATGTTATTTATTGTTATTTCTAATATGTGCTGATGCTTTTATTTTCATTTTATGAGTAAGCAAACTTTTTAGTCACCGACAAGTAGCATACCTCATCAAAACAAAAGATATACATTCATGTAGCCTGTTACAATATCTAAGAGAGAGAGAGAGAGAGAGAGAGAGAATATTATATGATGTGTATATTCAATATTATGTTGAATAATAATGTAACAATGTATACCATACTCCTTTATATAGGAAAAGAGCAACTTAAGTATGGTAATGAATATAGTATGGTATATATGATAGACAGAATATATAGTTACTATATTTAACACCCCCTCTCAAATTTAAATAAAGATACCAACTTGAGTTTGGAGAGAAAAATTAGAACATGAAATAAAACTAGAAATAAAATAAAACATTGATAAATCTAAGGCAAATAGATTGCAAAGTCCAGATGAGAGCATAGGGGCGCTTGAGATAGATTAGAGCCCGGAGCTAATGCAAGCATATAGTTTATGGTCATGTCGAACCATTGTAGGAACATGGCCGAAGCTCATAGAGCTAATGCCAAGAGACAGTTTATGGTCATGTTAGACTGTTGTAGAAGAAGAACGTGTGTTGAACCAACAAACGTGGCACACATGTAACATATGACGTGGTGTTGAACGGTGATGGCAACAGATGAAGAAGTGTGCCAGGGAGAGGCTTGGAAAGGAACCATGTGCACTAGGAGGTGGCTTGGAAAGAAACAAAATGCGCCAAGGGGGCGGCTTAGGTAGTGTGCCAAGGGGGCGACCAACAGCTTAACCTATAGCTCTGATATTATGTTACAATATCTAAGAGAGAGAAAAAGATAATATTATATGATATGTGTATTCAATATTATGTTGAATAATAATTTAACAGTGTATATAACACTCCTTTATATAGTAGGAGAGAAACATAAATATGGTAATCCTAAGTATGATAACGAAAGTAATATGGTATGTATGATAGACAAAATATGTAGTTATTATATTTAACATAGCGCTTAAGATTATCTATAAAATCCAAAAGATACTCTCTGCCATTTAGTTACTAACCCTTGGAGACCCACATATACAAAAGAGTCAACAAACAAGATTTCAACTTAGAAAGGGGTATCAAAAGACCTTCTATTCATTTCCCCCCATAAAATCCGCATCAAACAACGTAGAGCCACTTTCCATGCTTTCCTTGTATAAATCTATTAGGTTTCATCAAAGCATGATAAAAAGAGTTGACTTCAAATTTCCTTGATTCAAATATATTCCACATCATCATGTCATTTCTCTATTTTGAGTCCTCATAGATTATACATTAAAGTGAAGTTGAGAAAATAAAAATAAAAAATTAAAAGAAAAGATAAATCACATTGACACCCCTCTATTAATTTGAAATCATACACACACCCCTTATATTCTCTGAAATATCATGGAGCTCCCTTACTTTAAATTTGTTATAAAACACAAACCCTTTTGTGAGTTAACCGTTTGGCAAAATTCTTCAAGTGACAATTTTATTTTATTTTTGTGGCAATTTCTCTAATCGTATGCCCCTCTATTTTCTCTCCCCCTCCCTTACACAGAGGGTATCAAATGTATGCCTTTCACAATCTGAAGCTATAATTAAAACAATGAAAAAAAATCTTCACACTTTTCTCTCTCTACCACAACCCTTCATGATAGCTACAACAACCGCTTAATACTTATTTGATCAAACAAAGAGGTTGGAATACAAAACCCTAGCCCAAAACCACCATTACAACCTCTAGAATGCTGGAAAATCCATCTTTTCAATGACCACTACCTCTATTGGATTGCACCAATCAACACTACCTCTCAACTCAAACCAACCCTTACACCCTTCAATACTTTTTTACCTACTATTTCATCCATTGTTCATCACCATTCACCTCATTCCACATTTGATCAATGAACAATCGCAACCACCACCACACATAAAATCCACCACCATAGAATCCCTCTGTACGTAGATCCAAATGGATGATGATTTTAACCAAAAAAATTGATTTAAGAGAAAACCTATAGAGAAATGAGAGATTAGAGAGGGAATATCGCATTTACAGTGATGGTGTGCGATGAAAGAACTATGGCAGAGGCGTTGGTGGGAGTGGAATGTTCAAACCACTTATGCTATTTCAAAAATTGATTTAGAGAAATGATTTATAATGCGAAAAACAAACTTTTATTTCACTTAGATAAACTGAAACAAATACATGGAGATAAGAATACTTTCTCTCAAACTCTCACACTCTCTCACTTTCTTATTTTTCTTCTCAACTCCCACACTTAGAACTAGCATAATCTTACATATTTATAGCTAAACATTGATAATATGAATGTATTAAATAAACTACAATAAAACCATTCAAGCTTGAACTCTTCAACCATCAAACCTATAGTAACATGTAGAAATCCTTGAACCCTAGTTTTCTGTATTTTTGCTCCTACCTCCTAGCTAGGATGGTAGAAAAGAAAGCTTATTTCATAACATCACCCCTTAAGCTTGATCGTCTACAATGCTTCTTCCATTGTCTTTTTCTACAACATCATTGTAAAACATGAGCAACATCACCTCTTCACTCATTGCAAAGTTTACATACTCGTCAACTTTGTTGTATGTTACTTCCTCCATGCACTAATGACTATAGTGCCCATACTGATTGCAGTTATAACATTGGACCTCTTTTATGCATTCACTATTGTAATGACCATACTCGTTGCAATTGTAGCACTGCACGTAGCTTCTGTCACAACCTTTTCATTTGTTGTTAACCCACTGTTGACCTCTTTCTCGTGAAACAACCATCTGTTGTCATCTCTTGTCAACCATCAATTAACTTTTGTCTCTTCGAACAACTACATGTTGTTCTGTGTTGTTAACCACCTATTGACCTCTTCTATTTTGCAGAACAACCGCCTGTTATCTGTCTCGTGGAACAACTACTTGTTGTTCTCTGTTGTCAATCAACTGTTGACTTTTGCCCCCTCCACCATGTTGGAGCCTCTTCCAACTTGTCTACGGCCTTTTCCTCCACTTCTCTATGGTGTTCCCTATTGTTGTTATCTGTTTCCTCTAAATGTCAACTTTGACTAAAGAGCTTACTCTAGGGAACTTGCGAAAGTTCTCTTGTTTATTCTTTGCTTGTGGATCTGCAATGTAGCCATCAACTTATCCACAATCATGGTGTTCAAGTCCTTTGATTCCTCTACTGTAACAACTACGTGTTCAAACTTTAAACATAGGGATTCAAGATCTCCTCTATTACTCAAACATCATCCATCTTGTCTCTATATCATCTGATCTAGTTCATCTATGGTGTTCCATATTGTTGTTATCTGTTTCCTCTAAACGTCAACTTTGACTAAAGAGCTTGCTCTAGGGAACTTGCGAAAGTTCTCTTGTTTATTCTTTGCTTGTGGATCTGCAACGTAGCCATCAACTTATCCACAATCATGGTGTTCAAGTCCTTTGATTCCTCTACTGTAACAACTACGTGTTCAAACTTTAAACATAGGGATTCAAGATCTCCTCTATTACTCAAACATCATCCATCTTGTCTCTATATCATCTGATCTAGTTCACAATGGTCAAAGTCTTCATAAAGTACTCGAAAATTGACTCATGGTCCTTCATCTAAAACAATTCGAACTCACCTTTTAATACTTGCAGTCAAATCTTCATGTTCTTCTCAATTCCTCGGTGTGAACTCAGAAGAATACTTCATGCTTCTTTAGAGGTTGTTATCTTTTCAAAGCTTGACTCGTCAATGTTTTGATAGAGCAAATACAAGGATGTCTTATCTCTTCTTCTTGTATCTCTCAAAGTAGCCTTTTGGGCTCTATTCACTTCCTCTTCATCTTCTAGGCTTGCCAACTCTTCATATGCGTGTTCAACCAAGTCCTACACATCTTGTGAGGCTGATAACACTTGTATTTGGATACTTTAGTTCTTATAGTTCTTTTTGCTCAATTTTGAAAACTGGGGATGAAAAATGGTGTTCATGTTGACCATCGATTGACTTATGTTCTTCAAATAAGCAACACAAAATTTTCAAGTCTGAATTTAAAAAAAAAAAAAAAAGGACTCCAGAAATAAACTCAGAAGGATCAATTTAGCTAGGAACATATTTTGTAAAATTTTAGAATTTTTCAAGGTGTTAAATGAAAATATTCAAAAATATCAAAGATATAAATTGAATTTTAAAAAAATTTGAGGCCAAAATGGAATTTCAAAAATTACTGGGCAGAACCAAACACAACCAGGTGGTTCAAGTATTGTGATTTGGAAATGGTAATAGGTTAGAGATGGTTGTTGAATGCATGACATTTTCTCCTTGTTTGTGCTTGGATTGATCTCATTGTATTTGGTTGTGTTGTTTGCAAAAGTCATAACGATTTGAGCAGGGTCAGTTCTGGGTTAAGGCCGGTAAAACATGTGTCTTGGTTCTCAAAAATTAGGGTGACAAAATATTCCTAAATTCATTAGTCTTGTACTATATTAAAAATTCAAAATGACCCAATTTTGTTTTATTAATTTAGGCCAGTTTAAGGGCCCCAAAAAATTTTGTTAGGCCCAATCAAAAAATATTTTGTAAGTGTTAGATGTTAGCCCGATTGAAAAAATAAAATATAAAATAATTGTATATGTATTAGTCGTTAATCCAAATCTATTTAGCCTTTTTTTTAAAAAAAAAAACTCTCTTTATGACTCAATTATGTGTTTTTTTAGTAATTTTTTTAATATTTTACGTAATTTTTTTTATTTATTTTGTAAATATACCTAATTTAGATACATTTAAAATGTATAATGTTTGTGAATATATTTTTTTTAAATTTACCAAATATAAAATAATATAAAAAATACGAATTATAAATTCAAAAAATTATTTTTGAAAACTCTAAACTAAATAGAGTAATTTTTTTATTTTATTTTATGAATATTTAAAAAACTCCCGAAAAATTATTTCGACTTAAACTCTCGAAACTTAGGGCTGGCCCTAGATTTGAGGGTGATCACATGACTGTCTTTTTTTTGGTTGTGCTGAAAATTATCAAATCAGATAAAAGACATTATAGTACTTTTTCCATTTCATCAACGATGTTAGCTAATCAGGGTGCAAGTACGGGTGGACAAGCGTAGGGTCGTTTAAACTGTGCTAACACTACATAGTAATGAATTTTGTATCCACCCAATTTTAGCCCAACCAAAGGGTCTCCATGTTTGTCCTAAGCCCACTCCAAAAAATAATTCTAAATCTCAAACCTACCTATTGGGCTATATGTTAAAAAAAAAAAAAAAAATTAAAACACTTCATAATTAAAAAATGAGAAAATGGAAAATTTTCTTAATGCTATTGTTAAAAACATTCTCTATACCAATGACTTTTTCTTTGCAATCAGAATTGGAAATAGAGCCACAATATCCTTTATTTGAATACTACAAGAAAAAGCATTTTTGGCGACTAAATTTTTAGTCGCCAAAAGTCCGTTTTTAGTCGCCGAAAGTCGAGTTTTTACTTTCAGCGACTAATTTTTTTCATCGCCCCTTTTGTCGCGTATATATGGTCGCCGGAGGTATTGGCGACTAAAATTTTTTTAGTCGGCAAAAAATAGCTCTTTAGCTACCAACTTTTTAGTCGCCAATAGTGATTTACACTTTTTAAAATCACATATTTGGCGACTAATCTTTTAGTCGCCAATAGTCCATGAATCGCCGACTAAACGGTTTAGTCGCCCAAAATAAACACTTTTGGCGACTAAAATTTTTGTCACCAAAGGTCCTTCGTGAAGAAAAAAAAAATCAATTTCTTTGCTTTTTCTGAGATTCGAACCGCCAACCTCTCCCACATTCGAACCGCCAACATCTTTAGCAACACACTCCCTCCACTATGCCAGCGGGTGGGTGGCAGGTAGGTGGTAGCGGGTGGTGGTGGGTGGTGGTGGCAGGTGGTGGTGGTGGCGGTGGTGGCGAGTGGTCTTCAACATCACATATGAATATATATGCAATATATATTATTTATATAGTAATTGACCGGTATTTAACCAAAACTTATATATGTAAATATAATTATTTTATTCATATATTTATGTAAAAAATAAATTATTTATTATAAAAAAAATTTAGGGCCAACTTTTTGGTGACTAAATCCATTATTTTAGTCGCCAATTCTATTATTTTGGGCTACTAATTAATTTTTTGTCGCTAAAAAAATAAGTTCAAATTAAAAATAAGCAGTTTTTGGCGACTAATCTGTTTTTAGTAGCCAAAAACGTCCCCTTTTGGCTACTAAACTGAATTTTAGTCACCAATTGACTGTTTTTTAGCTACTAATTTTTTTTTTGTAGCCAAAAAGCTTCATTTTCAGCGACCAATCTGTTTTTTAGTCGGCAAAACACCTATAATCGGCGACGAAATGTTTTTAGTCGCCAAAAACCATCACTTTTGGCTTACTAAATTATTTTAGTCACCAAAAAACCGTCACCTTTTGGCTACTATAACAACCTTTAGTCGCTAAAATCCCTACATTCGCGGACTAAACTGTCTTTAGTCGCTAAAACCCCTGTATTCGGTGACTAAAACTCTTAGTCGGCAAAAGTGTTCAATTTTGACGACTAATTCCATTTTTAGTCGCCAATTCTACTACTCAGCCGACGGAAAATGAAGTTTTTAGATCGCCAAAAATGCTTTCTTTGTAATGGAAGGTTGGAAGGCCACTTTTGTCATTGGATAAGGACTACCATTTGCAAGACTTCCTTTTTGAGTGATTTGATGGTAGGCGTTACCTCAACTTTAGCTTTTTTGGATGTCCTATTGTTGAGACAGTAGTAGACGAGTTGACCATCAAAGTGAGTACAGTTCTTTAATTATTTAATTTTTACATTCTTTTATTCCACTTATGTCTTCTTTAAGCTAGAATGGAAAAGAAAAATACTTAAGCAGGAACTGTTGTTTTTAGGTGGTTCTGCCAGAGAGGTCAAAAAAACCCTTCTGCTGTGGTTCCTTTTCCACTACAATATCTAGAGGTAGTTGTTTATGGCATATCACTTTGTTCATCTTCAGAGACCATTTTGAAATAAATTTTATTATGTGTGGATGTGTACTGTGTTCCTTCCTGATGTTGTTTTACTCATATTCCCAAAACGCCTGTTCATTCTGATTGTGGCAACGAAATTTCATGAGTACAGACCAGTTGTCATATCTTGATGTCATTTGAAACATTTTAAGCAGCGTTGGTTTTCCTGGGACACAAAGTTCCTTTCCAGGTGTATTTACTAAACTTATTGTGCTATTTTCAGCATTTTCCTTTTGGCATTAGTTACTTTTCAGCCTGAGTATAACAAAGATTAAGCATAATTTTGGAATGATGTTGAGGTCGATGCACGTATGTGAGAATTGGTTCAAGAAATTTTTTTAAAGACAAGAATCATACACACGAGGAACAACAAGGGACAGACATTATCGTTTGTACAAACATTTTTAGGTAACTTGAATATCTAACAAATGTTTATAAAGACATTAGTGACAAACAAGACATCCAAATAGCATTGTTTATTACAAAACATGTATAAAACAAGCATATGTTATGTTTAAAATTTATATATCTTATGTAGGCATGTTTATTTTACCTGTTATTCTAACAGCTACTGATTTATGTAATTTTTTTTTAAATTAACAAGTAAAAAAAAAACTACAAGATGTATAATTAAATAAAATTATAAAAAAAAACAAGAAAAACTTTAAAATATGAAGTCATCAAAGGGGAATGTTCAGCCCGCCAGGGTTTTAT
This sequence comes from Camellia sinensis, assembly GCF_004153795.1. Taxonomy (NCBI): domain Eukaryota; kingdom Viridiplantae; phylum Streptophyta; class Magnoliopsida; order Ericales; family Theaceae; genus Camellia; species Camellia sinensis. The sequence goes on from NW_021025899.1 coordinate 1,494,359, forward strand.
AGGCCACAAGGCCATGGCCTAGGCCCCTCCAAAATAGACTAAAAAATGGGGCCCTCTTATATAATTTAGTGTTAAAATTAGGTATGTTTTAAGTCTTAAAAAAAAATTAAAAAAAGGCCCATACTAACTTAAAATAAATTTGAACCATTTAAAAAATTTAAATCCATTCAAAGAAATTTAGCATTGTTAGTCCATTGAAATAGATCCCAAAAAGGGGTTCTCTCTTATTATAGGTTAGTTCTAATATTATTAAGGCATATTTTAAGTCCAAAAAAATTAAGGAAAGGCCCAAATTAACTTAAAATAAATTGATCTATTAAAAAAATTAAAAGGTCCCATTTAAAATAATTAGCACTATTATTCATTGAAAATGATTTTGTAAAAAAATTTAGATTTATTGCAAGTATGATTGATTTATTTTCTTTTCTTAAAACACAAGAAGATGTTGAGGAATCAAACGATACTTATTAGTTTATAATGTAAGCTAAGTATTTTTGTGATTTACAACAAATCTTTTTGTCCTTTATTTCAAATTTTTTTTTTCATTCATATGAAAAAAAAATATTGAAGAGCCCCAGAAATTTATTTAGTGATTATCGGCTTTTTGGGCCGCGAAAATTCTCAGGGCGGGCCTGGGAAATGTTTACGCTGTATCCTTCCAACAACCACAAGCATTACTAGACCAAAACAACAAGCTGACATTCCTTTGGCCATTCAAAGTTCTCTAAAAAAATTCCAAAAGTAATCATCGAGTTACTAAACACCCTTGGAGAACCAAACACACAAAAGAATCAACCAAACAATTTAGAAAGAGGTTTTCTCCATCCCTCAAAAGATCGTCAAGTTCCTTTATCTCCATTAAAATCCACATCAAAACACAACAGAGCACCATCCGTGGTTTTCTTATACTCTTTTGCCGACCGACACCATTCCACAATGCATGAATTAATCACCTCCCTGGGGAACACTCAATGAAACCAAATCTGATTAAACAAAAAGTTTGCATTTTCTGAGCCCACAGACCCAATTCGCATCTTCCTAATTAACAGTAATTGTTGCTTCATGCAAAATCAGTGGGTTAATCAAAGTAAGGATTTTATCACGGGTTGTTATCTGAACCAAAAGAAGGCAACCTTGCATGGTTGGTTTTAGACCTCCAAAATTCTTTTCCAAGGAATAGATTACACAGGCCACCAAGCAAAGCATTTGATAAAGGACTCGATTTTCAAATTTTTCTTTGATCTAGACCTATTCCACCTTATGTCATCCCCCTTTTCTTTCCTGGTAAGATTATTTACAATAAATAGAGCCTTAAGTAATAATAATAAATAATAATAATAAAAATAATAATATAATAATAATAATTAGAAATAAATTAAATAAATAAATAAATAAAAGACAAAACCTATACAATATAAGTGAAAAGAACCTCCCAACCCCTAAAACTTTCCAAATCATACCTGTTGTGCCCACCAAAAAGACACATCCAAAAATACCCTGCATCCACTTAATACCACCCAAATTAATTGTACCATCGCGCATTCCTATTCTTGCATAAATCCAAAAAAGGGACCAAAATCTCCCCCCTTCCGCAACCAAGCTATCACTCTTAAGATTTTTGGCCTTAATTCAAGTTTTTTTTGGGTCCACCTCCTATTCAACTAAGCTAGGCCTCAGTCACCGCTAGCTTATAATAAAGCAATCACTAAACACTCTTAAAACCGGTATCTAAAAACTTAGAAAATTAAAAGGCTGACTCGAATTAAAGAAACTAAAATGACAAGAAAACAATTAAATTTTTATTACTATTTTTAGGCTATGATAACAATAATCCTTATCAAAATCTAAATTTAAAAATAAACAAAAAAATAAAATAAAATATAAAAATTTTCCAAAAATGGTGTCAGTTTTCGCCAGCGGTAGCTTTTTGGATTCATCTATTCTGACCCTCTATGGGTTGAATGGAAAACAGAGTAGTTCCAGCTCAATGGCTCAATTGGTGTGTGATTGCACAATCAGTTGGTGAACCTGCATTATTCGCCTAGAATTGGAAAGGGGAATGATCCTTGCACCGATTGGTTTGGGCTCACTTGTGCCCACTCCGGAATAGGAAGAACTGAACAAACCTGCTGGTTTCTGATGCTCTGCTTTTACCTGTTGGCATTGTAAGCATTTAGAGTGAAGTCAGCAAATCTCTCTTTTTCCTTGTTGGGCCACCAATACACTAACTTCAAATCTTGGTACATTTTTGGTGTTCCTGGGGCATTTGCAAAACACTAACTTGTGGGTTTCCTCTAAAAATTTTCCTTTTTTTCAATATCCGCATCATTTGGAACACACAATCTCCCTTTGAAATTTTAATACGGAATTTTTTCCAATTTAGAACCCTTGATTTAGCCTTGGCGGTCCAAGTCATCACAAAATCTCTTTAAAAACTCATCATTCATTTACTTCATTAATCTCCTCAATAATGGCAGGTTAGGCAAAACATATCGCGGCTAATCAAGCTATCTTTGTTTCATAAGGAACCACTTTTTCAATTCAAGTTTTTCAAACTCCAGTACCAGTTCTCTCTGATCTTGTTGAGTTATAAACAAAGCAAGATTCTCCTACATTTCTTTTTACTAAGTGCATCTTCTACAGTATTTGGCTTTGCCCGGATGATAGTGAATTTTCAAGTCATAGTCTTTGGATTTAGTTTTTCAAGCCATCATTTGACGCATGTTCAACCTTTCTGCATCTGTGAAGAAGTATTTTGAAAGCTCTTATGATCTGTGTACACTTTCACATTTGGTCCATAACAATAAGACGCCACTATTTTTAATTGGAAAAACACAATTGTTCAGCAAGTTCTAGGGTCGTGTGTAGGGTAGGTTCTTTTTTGTTTGTTAGTCTTCAATGTCGAGAGGCATATGCATTCACCCTGCCATTTCGCCATTAAAACACAACCCAAGCCCTTATAAAGCACACTAAAGATCACAAAAAACCTTCAATACCTGAGGAATAATAAGGATTAAGGCTGTAGTCATTCTTGGTATTCAACTTCTTGAAAGGCTGTTTCTCTTTGATCTGCCACTTAAATAGTTCCCTTTTCGAGGTCAAACTGAGTTCAATGGCACAGCAATTTTGAAAAGTCTCTAACAAATCTGTCGATCAATACCCTTTCCTATCCCATAAAACTATGAACGTCTGATACATTTAGTCGGGGTAGGCCAATTTAAAATTGCTTCAATTTTATGAGGATCCACAAATATACCACCTTATTAATGATGTGCCCCAAAAATGCTATTTTATCAAGCCAAAATTCACACTTTTTAATTCCCATATAACTGTTTTTCTCAAGTGTTGAAGATTAGATTCAAATTGCCCATTCATGCCTCTCTTTATCTTTCGAATAAATCAAGATGTCATCAATGAATTACAAACAATAAAGTACGTCCAGGAAAGGTTTTGAAAGATCCTTGTTCATTAAATCCATTAAATGTTGCGGTGCGCATTTGTTACTTCCCAAAGGCATACTAAAAAATCAATAAATGTTCCAACCTGGTCTGGAAGCAGTCTTTTCAATGTCCTCAGCCTTAACTTTCAGTTTGATGAATATTCCCGATCTTAAGTTCCAATTTTGAAATATCTTTGTTTGCCCCCTGCAACTGATCAAACAGGGTCATTAATACTGCGGCAAAAGGGATATTTATTTCCACCATTACCTTGTTGAGCTCTTAGTAAATGAAATGCACAATCGAAGAGTGCCCGTCTTTCTTTTTCACAAAAAGGTAACTGGTTGCACCCCTTGGGATGTTACTCGGTCTGTAAAACCCTTTTATCCAAGCCAATATCCTGCAACTGAGTTTTCAATTCTTTCATTTCAGGCAGAATACAGTAGGGAGTTTTTTTAGAATTAGTTGAGTCCCGGTATTACATTCAATTGTAAATTCAAATCTCTCTATCAATAAGTGGCGGGTAATTTCATCGGAAATGCATCAGGAAAATCCCCTACCAATGGTATTATTTGTCTTAGAGTAATGTCCGTATAGTTGGTTCAGTTATCACATTACACAATACCCTTAACAAACCCCTATTTTATTAGTTTTCGGGCTTTCATGGCAGTATATGAGGTACTGGGAGGAACTACCCCTTTTTCCTTCAAAAAATTAAAAATTCATCTTTGTCCTTGAGGTCGGGAATATTACTCTTTCAAAGCACAATCAATAGTGCATAGTATTTAGCTAAACAATCATACCCTAAATATAGCATGAAAATTGTCTTCATGGTCTAAAAGGTATTAACATCAACGTACAAATAACATTCCCGAGAAATATTTCACATTGCAACAAATACGTGAACATAGCATGGTCCCCCCGTTAGGTATTTGCAACACATTAATACATAGCTCAATGCTTCCATAGGTCTATCAAAGTTCATCAAAAACCACAGAAACAAACGAATTTGTCATGTAGATCCTGAATCATTAAAGCATTAAGCAGGTTTACCACAAATGGAGATTGTACCTACACTACTGCCTCGGTATTTTGAGTGTCTCCCGGGATTCAATGCAGAAGACTATTCTTTACCTCGTTCATTTCTTGTGGTAGACGGTGTTGTAGTTGGTTTTGTTATGGGAATTGATTTCAATCGAGCTTTGTGCACCCTCGGTTACCATCCTGACGTTGAACTATGTTGCAATCTTTTGCCATGTGTCCTACTTTTCCACACCCCAGTCCGCCAGGTAACAAGCCCGTATAGTGCGATAGCAAACACCCCGATGCCTCTTTTCCACAAATGCGTGCAAGTAGGTGTTTTGAGTTGCCACTTTGGGTTTGACCCCGAATTACTGGGGAATCCCCAGGCTCAACTTCTTATTGTTTATGGTGTCCCTTATTGAAATTATTGCTCCTACCTTTCCATTCGAAGTTCTGGCTTACAGTGGCTACATTCCTCTGCTATAGTGGGCCCTATCAAGTATATCTATATGTCGTAATTAGCACATTGATTTTATCCAGAATTGGGGTCACGCAAAACCTCCTCAAAATTGTCTAGCCTTTCTTGTAGTTCGTATATCCTGTGGGTGTGAGCGAGCTAATTCTGTTAAACTGAGCCTCATATTTCAGCAATTTGATTTATTTTCCTTGCTTTGAGTTCCATGTGAATTCAGCTGCCTTTCTGTCCCGTACCATTGTGGAAAGTATTTCTCATAAAAAGATTTCTATGGAACGGCCCAAGTAACGTCCGATCTCATTCTCGAACCAACATCCACTAATGTCTTGCATCATCTTCAATGTGAATGCAGCTAGTTGTATCTTCTGAGG